>JAJJWW010007305.1:0-51180 GCA_023531295.1 Papaver armeniacum
TACGCTATATTATTTATTTAATTAGTGGAAATATCTTGATTAATTTGTTACACTTACGACACGCATCACTATACCAAAAGACTCACCAACAGTGAGATAAAAGACAACTAAGGGAACTCTTTTTTACCTATTAAACAAACATACTCTTTCCCATCATGATTCTTAAGCATAACTTAAATAAAAAAAGATAAAACATGTAGAGTTTTCACGTTCTTACTTGGGGCTTAGGTGCATATCCACAGAACTGGTAATTGCACCGTTGTAGCTTGTCATCGCTCTACAAAATTCAACGCCATAACGGTTCATAATTTTTGAGATCTTTGGTGAACTCTACTGATGCCAATATAATTCATCTAATGTGCTAAGTAATAATTCCTACAAAAATATCAAAAAATTGACAACAAAGATAACACATAGGAGCAAAATAAGAAGGAATGTGAGAAATATCAACAAATAGACCAAGCAGAATCAACATCTTTAACACAGTTAGAGAAGTAAACGACCTTACTTGAAAGGTAAACATCATTAGATAAATCAAGGGGAATGATATGAGCATGAATAATGTGCTTTATCTTCACATTGCATACACATATGTACAACAAAAACCGAAACGGAAAGGTCGCCATACATTGATGCGCAGGCACAAAGCTTTTATAAACACCTGTTTTTCATAGGATCCTAATTGAAAAGAAGAGAAAAATAATGTTTCATTGAATTACTTGGCTCATACCAGAACCTGGTTCATGGTTAAATTGAAGAGAATTACCGTAATGTATAGTTGAATCACACACGGTTGCTTTTAAAACATAAGAACTCAAATAACTCGCCACTTTAATTAACAACTAATTGAAGGAAACTTACATTAAGAAACGTTTCTCTAATTAATCACCCACTTTTCCAATACTCCGACTTTGATATTCTCGAAATAGATTATGTTCTTAAGAAACCGTTTCCCTCCTGAAAATATAATGTAATCAAAGGTCTCATACTGATCTGAATCTTAAATTCACCCAAAATTAAAATGAATGATTAGAATCCTAAATTTTGAACCCAACGGGAAGAGGTCAAGAACCAAACTTTGATTGTTAATCTTAATTTAGATTAGATTTAGGGTTAATCTTAAATTTGATTTTGATTATGAAAACACAAAAGCAAATTGAAAACACTTAGAATTCAAAACAAAATCACATGCAGAATTCGAAATTGCCTAACCTAAATCTGTGAGAGATTAACAATCAAAATTAATAACCATGATGAATTCAATTTAAATTATAAACGGTGATGAGAGAGTTGCCAAACCTGTTTACGGTGATTGTTTATTTGATTCTTCAAGGAGAACAATAACGAGACACGAAATTACTCAAGTTCAGAACAGAGATCAAATCAAACAGGGTGTTGTGAAAAACATGTATATAACGATTCTCCAAATTCCAAGGTCTTTAGTGGGATCGGGATTACATAGAGAGAAAGTTGGGTCATGAGAAAATGAGGGTAAGTGGGAGATGTAATTGAGGTGTAACCCCGATATTAAAGTTAATTGTGTGGGGGCTAGAATTAATGAGAGAGTTATATTTTCCAACACTCTTTAGTTAGATTGTCCACATCAGATTTTGGTAGGGTCAAAATGAATGAGAATTAAGTATTGAGTTTCAATTATCATCTAGTTAGAATCCTATTCAGCACTCACGTTCGAAGCACATCCAAATTCATTATCACTTTGTCGAGAACGTATTTCATCGGGTTGTCTACAACTCGTGCTATACAAAGAACATTAACTTCTTGATTTATTTACTAATGGTCTCTCTACAAGACGATTTCATTTTCTTTATGGCAATCTTTCACGTTGTCTACCACCTCGTACTGACTTGGGGGGGGGGGGGGGGGGGAATGTAGAATAGAAGTCCATATGTATAGTCCATAAATAGTCATATGTATTGTCGGTTCTATGTAAAGAGTCCAATGTACACAATACATAATACGCTTAATATAAATACCTACCTCTAGTACCCTACAAGGGCTAAAAGAGCTTATACAATTGTTCACTTACATGGTAAGAGTTAAGTTACATGGATGGAATACAACAATATTACAATCATATAAGAATACGAAATGTTATTAGCCATTACGAAGAGCGGTGCTTTTTATTTTTGGGTTGATAACTATATTAACATCTATGAAACAAAAACTTCAATATCGAGAAGGCTTGTTAAGTTTAAGAATCGTCTTAATCAAATATATCCTCAAAAGAACACCTTAGTGTCGTTGAAGGAATTAGGGGAAGAGGATATAAAAGTAATGAAGTCAATTGAAATTGAAGAGACAAAAGGCAGTGACCAGCCTTCCAAGAAACTACCTCAACATTTCCAACACAAAAGTTCAATCAAAAAGGCTCGTAGAATTTAAGGAATGGGTTTGTCAAGTATTCTCTCACAAAAACATCTTACTTTCGAAAGAATTAGGGGAAGAAGATATGAAAACAGTAGAGGTAGTTCAATAAGATAGAAAGTCGTGATTAGCACCATATGTGTTGATTTTATTTAATTCGATTTGACCTGGTCCATCATGTTAAAATTGTTGTTGTTTTTCTTGATATTTGTTGGAATGGCCTGTTTGGTGGGTCCCGAGTAAAAGCAAAGGGCATAACTTTTTTTGCCCATTCAAAGTCTTGTTAGTGTTCCAAGGTTTGTGCCAGGATGTTGTTTTGGGGGTGTGATTTTGTTTGAAAACTAATTCATTTCTTGATATGCGGGGGTTTCAAAATAGAAAATAGAAAACCCATACAAAGTGGCAATTTCATTAACATATATATTTAACTGTCAGTCACCACTTTTTAATAGCTTGTAGCAGTAGGATGGTTTTGTGAATTGAGTCCTAATATATACTAGGATCATTTCGCTATATTCTCAACAAAAATAAATATTATCTCAATGGGAATAAGGGTCCAAGATTAGGCAGGTAACTTACCTCACATTGTTGCTGCTACATCGAAGAAGTGGAGATATTATCCATTGTTGCTACTACATCGAAGGAAGTGGAGATATTAACGATGAAGCTTCTGGTCATCAGAATTTTACATTTTGTTAGGACCTATTCCATTTTCTTTAAGAATTTGTTTTGAAATATGGTATGATATTTAATAGAGTTGTTGGCCGGGAAGGCACTTAAAAAGGGGTGAAATTCCATCCCTTACTGTTTCTTATCAAAATTCCAAAACCGTTATAAAAGTGTAATTATGTTAAAAATATTTAGGGTAAATCTCGTTTATTATTGGGATGCTCTTGTGTCTATCCCTATAAATAGTGGCTCTAATGTTTGTCTATTGTTGTACATATAATAAAAAGTTTAGTCTCTTCTTCTCCTTCTCTACTCTGTGTCTTCTTCTCTATTTTCTAGTTCACAAGAAAAACAACATTTTTATCATATTACGACTCTACCCATTTTACCCCCATAATAGATTTTCCACAATGTTTTTGGTCAAACGAGGACATGTTGAATCTAGTTGACTGACCCAACGTAATGTGGACTAGTCAAGTACGCAGTGCACTCCCTACCGGACACTCAATAAAGTATTGTTGTTGACCGGTGATTTTGCAGACGTTGGTCAATATTTTAAACGCGCTATTAGTGCTCTTTAAAAATTGTTTTTACTGCATTCATCATGCAATCGTGTACGTCATCATTTCGGGGTATAAATGGTATTTTTTGGGGTCATATTTCTCCCTTTTTGTCTTACTTTCCAGTTTTGGAATATTAGAGGACTTTTGGGTTGTAGGAACTGGGCCTTTTTTAAGCCCCTTTCTGGCAAAACTCTATGTATTAGACTTCATAAGATGTATATTAATGCTACAAATCCCATTTCAAGCTTGCAAAAGAACTATTTTTTGGGACCATGATTTTTTTTTGGGACCATGGTCTTATTAGGCCACCTTCCCTATAATTATAAGGGGTGTCCTAAAATGTGGAAATGACT
Source organism: Papaver armeniacum (assembly GCA_023531295.1). Taxonomy (NCBI): domain Eukaryota; kingdom Viridiplantae; phylum Streptophyta; class Magnoliopsida; order Ranunculales; family Papaveraceae; genus Papaver; species Papaver armeniacum. The sequence continues at coordinate 3,971 of JAJJWW010007305.1, forward strand.
AACCTACCCTTAACCTAATTTAATTTAAAACCAACCTAATAACCACCTATACATATATAACCACCACCTCCTCCCACCACCGCCGATTACCACCACCACCTTCGATTATCACCACCACCAACCACCGATTACCACCACCACCTCCTATTCACCACCACCGCCCACCACCGCCGATTACCACCACCACCTCCTATTCACCACCACCGCCCACCACCGCCGATTACCACCACTACCTCCTCCGATTATCACCACCACCAACCACCGATTACCACCACCACCTTCAATTACCACCACCACCAACCACCACCACCTCTATATATATAGCTTAATTTAAATCATTAACAAAGATATTCTCACAAACTCATTACTTGTCATTCGTTTTTGGTTGAAAAAAATGAGAAGTAATCATCAAAATGAGCTGAAAATGGAAGTTTTAGAGAGGTTTAATGGATGTTTTTTTTCTTCAGAGACAAGTTCGGTTATGGGCAAAAAAAAGTCTCGTTAGAACTTTTAGTTCGGTTACGTCGCAAAACGTTCGGTTTCGTCGCAAAAGTTCGGTTATTGCGAATTAATTTTTTCGACCGAACTCGAGTTCGGTTAATTCGAAAAAATACTTTTAAGCTGAACTATGGGCTAATTCCATACATGCATTTGGAAGTGCAGGTTCGGTTGGATCGCAAAAATTGTTAAGTTTTACTTTAACCGAACGTTTGCCTAATTGCATATATAAGCTCGGTTCGGTTGATTAAAATATGTTGAAGTTTGCGAATCAACCGAACTTCTAACACTTGATTACTTTTAACCTTTAGTTTGGTTGGGAACTTGGTTGCGTTGAAGTTTGCGAACCAACCGAACAGGCCTCTGTAAATGAGTTCGGTTAACTCGCAAAAATAATTTCAAAACCGAACTCTTCTCTATATAGCCAAATGTTGAGTTCGGTTTAATCGCCTAAAAAAACAAAATTTCCGCGAACTTACCGAACTCTGTTGTTTAAAGTTCGGTTACAACGTGGTCTAGTCGAATGGTAAGAACAAAACTCTGTAAACTCAAGCATAGTAGTTCGGTTACATTTGATTTTTCATCTCTAGCCGAACAAAAAAAATTCCATTAAAGCTCGGTTCGGTTACTGCGATTTTGGATTTATTAACCGAACTACAGTTGCAGAAAGTTCAGTTAAATGTTCTTCATATAATAAAAACGAACTTTGTTGACCTGGTTGAAATTTTTTTGTTACAATTTTGATTTTCAAGATATTTTAGGCCGTTTACAGCGACATTCACTAAGTTACAAGCATACTTCGGTACCCAGAGGAAGTTTTTTCTCCATATTCACCCATCTCAAAATAATTTTTTTCTCCATCTTCTTCTTCTTCTTCTATCACTTTAGTCACTCAATAATTCTAGTTCTTTTAAAAAAAATCTATTAATTTAACCTTAATCAAAGATTAATCACACTAACTAATTATTATACAAAAATAATCAGGAGGGTAATTTTGGTATTAATCTAAATATTTAGATAAGGGGTGACATAGAATTACTTCTAATGTCTTACCCAAAATAAAACCATGGTCCCAAAAAACGGTTCTTGCAAAAAAGGTGCAATGATCATGAAACTGAAAAATAAATGAGCAGTATAGTATACTATATGGTCTTGTACTCTTACCAAATAGATGATCTTCCGTTCATCTCAAGATCCATCCCAGGCCCCGAGTCTTAATATAGAATGGGTTATTACAACGAAGTGGACATATATAAGCTTTACGTTTGCCTTGGAACATGGAACACAGGTTGGTTGGAAAAATGTTCACTATGTAACAAAGGTGATGTTCATGAAGTCATTGATTGTCCTTGGTTATACTTTAGAACTAAAAACTCAACTTGTAATGGAACTGGAAAAACTACTTCAAGTAAAAATTGTCTTTTTATCGCACATGTGGACTTAACCGAAATTTCTAATAGTGGGGCATTTTTTTTAACGTTGGGATAGATCCCCAAAATTGCAGTCCATATTGGGACATTTTCCCAAGTTTCCCAAATATAATTGCACAACCGAGTATTTTTAATCATTTTGGTCTTGACGAAGAGATGCTCGAAATCTGATCTCTCGTGGAAATAATCGGGTTGGATATGATTATATTTTTATTTCTTTCGATGTCCATAGTATCAATGTTAATAAGTTATTTTTTGAAGAAAGAATTGTTAATAAGTGCAGCTTGCTAGTAATATACTTCTTCTCTACTGCACCTATGACAGAGTTAGAAATTATAGGCACTCTTCCACAAAAAATAAATAAATAAAGTCGACCTGACTGAGAGTCCATATTTTTGATGGAAGCAAAGTCAAATATGTAAGTAGCACACAATCGACCAGTTTCCAGATTGAGAAACCAATTGGCTTATAATAATCTGAAGCCAAACGAGTGTTGGGATTATTCCATTTGCAAGTAGTACATGGCATAAACTGTGGAGAGTACTGTACGGGTGAAGTCTGGAGGGCTGTGTCAGTAGTTATTGAGGCGACTAAGTCCAGTCGTTTTCAAGTAATCTGCACCAGCCATATGTTTGAATTTGTCAATCAATAGTTTCATATTCATGGTCATCTGCATGTAGGACTCTACATTAATATGCTAGCAAGAAATCTAGCCTTGCAAACAAGTCATAGGATAACGTTGGTTAACAATGATGAGGACAGTCGTCTTCTCCGAGATTGTTATTTTCTTGTTTCTTCTCCTACTGATCCAGACTTTTGCAGATCATGGAGATAATGATAATGGTATATACTACAATGGGTTTAAAGACCATTTTCTGAAGTTCGATGGTAAAGCTGAGGTGGATCCAGATACTGGCCTGCTGAGATTAACCGACCTCGAAAAAGATTTTGAGCAAGGTCGTGCATTCTATTCTCTTCCTTTTCTATTCAAGGGTAACTTTTCTTTTTCTACTACTTTCGTCTTTGCCATAGTATCGGAATATGGCCCCAACCTATTAAGTGGTCAGGGAATGGCTTTTGTCATTGCACCTCAAAGAGGGCTACCAGGAGCTTTTCCAAACCAATTCCTAGGTATATTCAATGACACCAACAATGGGAGATCCGAAAACCGTGTCTTTGCGGTGGAGCTAGATGGTTCCAATAACATAGAATTCGACACCGTTACGGGTCCCCATGTTGGAATTGATATCAATAGTCTCAAGTCTGTCAATTCCACTGACCCTGGGTATTTCACCGACGGCGGGGTATATAAGCACCTAAATCTTACTAGCACAGAGCCGATGCAGGTGTGGGTAGATTATGATGGGATAACCAAGCAAGTTAGCGTAACATTGGCTCCAATTAACATACCTAAACCAAATGTTCCACTCTTGTTATGGTCTCAAGATCTCTCAACTGTGTTCTTAGACTCCATGTACGTCGGGTTTGCAGCAGCTACACAAGCTACAAGAACAAATCATTACATATTAGGATGGAGTTTTCAGATTGATGATACAGCTCGGGCGCTAAATCTTTCAAGCCTTCATAAGCTACCTCAGCCTCCATCTCCTCCTCCTCCAAAGTCATCATCTAACAAGAAGCCGAATATGGTAATAATTGCCTCAGCAGTAGGTGGCTCAATTCTAGTTCTGGCATTATTGGTGATCTTTGGCGTCTGTTATTTGCGAAAACCGGATAGAAACAACATACCAGTAGTACGGGCATCATCACCTCCACCAGTAGCTGGGCTTCGAAAGTTCAAGTATAGCGAGCTGGAAGAGGCTACAAATGTATTCAAAGGAACAAATTGGGGAAGGTGCCTTTGGTACTGTCTACCGAGGGGTATTACCTAATTCTGAAATGCAAGTTGCTGTCAAGAAAATGTCTCGTGATGCAAAACATGGATCCAAGCAGTTTATGGCGGAGATCGAGAGCCTGGGTAAGCTTCGCCACCGGAACTTGGTACACCTCCATGGCTATTGTGAACACGAGGGACAGCTACTCTGGTCTATGATTTCATGCCCAATGGAGGTCTAGACAAGTTCCTCTATCCGAAAAGGAATCCATTATATTGCACCCTTAATTGGAGCCAGAGATTTCAAATAATAAAAGATGTTGCTAATGGATTGTATTATCTGCATAAAGGGTGGGAACAAGTTGTGATTCACAGAGACATAAAATCCAGTAATGTCTTATTGGATGGTCAGATGAATGCAAGATTGGGAGATTTTGGTCTTGCAAAACTGTATGATCACGGTGCGGATAGTGCCCCAACGTCGAGAGTAGTTGGTACAATGGGATATATTGCTCCAGAAATGCATTATGGAATGCCATCAACGCAGACCGATGCGTACGCATTTGGTGCTTTCTTGCTCGAAGTTGCTTGCGGGAGAAGACCTAATTTGGTGGCTGATGAGAAGCGGAAGCTTACAATGAAAATAAATTGAAATTGATAACTTGAAATGGATAAATAATCAACCAATTTAGTTTCTTCTACCCTTTGAATAAAGGAAGAACCTAATAATGGAGATTCTTCTCAAATAACTTACAATTTCTACCCAATTAAATTGAAACTATAAGATTAAAAGAGGCATCTAGTTGATACTCTAGAATTAGATAATCTAATTCCCCTAGAGATAACAATTAGGTTTGAAAGAAGAGAACCTCTCATTCTTACACAATATTCTAAAACCAAAACTCTTCCCTCCTTTAGCCTTATCTCTTCTAATTATACTAGAACCAAGGGCATACTTGGCATATTCAAAGTAATTCTAGGATGGACTATAAATGGTGCTTCAATATCAATATGGGACATCCACAATACATCATCCTCCCCTTCTTTAAACAAATTGATCCACTAATTCTTCAAAGCGTATTCTCCATTTGTGCATGAACTTCTTCCTTGCTTGAAGACAATTCTACCTCTACACCTTCCATTATAATTACTCACCAAATGTAGCACTTTGTGGTCATAGTTGAGAGCATCCCCAAGTAGTAATGACACACCAAGTATTTCTTCGTTTGTAAATACATCATCCTCCCCTTGTTTGAACAAATTCGTCCCACGAATTCTCCAAAGCATATTCTCCATTAGTGCTTGAACTTCTTCCTTGCTTGAAGACAATTCTACCTCTACACCTTCCATTGTAGTTACTCACCAAATATAGCATCTTGTGGTCATAGTTAAGAGCATCCCCAAGTAGTAAAGAAACACCAAGCACTTCTCTCAACCTTGCACGAAGACTACAACCATGAAACTTATCTTCAATGAAAGCCCAAATTGGACTCATATACATTGCCTCCCCATTTTGTTGTAGCTTGAGTGAAGGCTTGTTTCCGGTTGTCGGTTCACATACTTGAAATTGTTCTTGAGATGCTTCTAACATAGCATTTTCCAATTCAATAACATACCTTGGTACACCAAAATCTTTTACTTCACTACCATTAACTACCTCATCAAATATTGAACACAAAGGATTGTATTCTTCTTTATCTTGATTCTTACGTGATAGCACTTGGTCCATGATAGTAAAATAATCAAATATTTGATCCACATTCATGCCATCTTGATAGATTGGAAGAACACCCACTATTTCATTTTCCTCATGACTCAAATAACTATCAAATTTTGGTGGAGACATTTCATCAAACATCTTGTGGGCAATTTGTTCATCCTCATATCCACTAACCAAAATTGATACATCTAGTTCACTTACATCATCACAATCATTAGGTAGAATCCTTTCTTGGTTATGGAGACTTACAAGTTTCCAATAATATTCTTCACAAATTTCTCCCATTCTTAGATACATATCATCAAACACTTCATGTGTACAATATTCATTAACACATCCTTTGAATGAATCCTACCCAAATTAACTTCTCTTTTGTAAACCATGGTGAAATCAACATAAGATTGAAAAACCCAATTTGAAAATACTATCAAAGAACATAAAAATCAACCCAAAATACTTGAGAAAGAGATTAGTAGTGTTCACCTCAAAAACAAATATCTTCACCAATCACACCTTTTCCCCTTTGTGAATCAAACCAAAGCTCTTGATACCAAATGATGAGAAGTTTTAAGCTTCAATGAAAATAAATTGAAATTGATAACTTGAAATGGATAAATAATCAACCAATTTAGTTTCTTCTACCCTTTGAATAAAGGAAGAACCTAATAATGGAGATTCTTCTCAAATAACTTACAATTTCTACCAATTAAATTGGAAACTATAAGATTAAAAGAGGCATCTAGTTGATACTCTAGAATTAGATAATCTAATTCCCCCTAGAGATAACAATTAGGTTTGAAAGAAGAGAACCTCTCATTCTTACACAATATTCTAAAACCAAAACTCTTCCCTCCTTTAGCCTTTATCTCTTCTAATTATACTAACCAAGGGCATACTTTATATTCAAAGTAATTCTAGGATGGACTATAAATGGTGCTTCAATATCGATATGGGACATCCACAATACATCAGTGGCTGAGCGGGGTCTGCATCTGGTTGATTGGGTCTTGTCTTCTTTGAAAGAAAATGTACTTCTCAGTACCGTTGATAAGAAGCTAGGAGGTGAATATGCAGAAGAGGAGATGCTTTTGGTGTTAAAGCTTGGGTTACTGTGTTGCCGTTTTGATCCCACTGCTAGGCCAACCGTCCAAAAATCCTCCAATTTTTGAGTGGAGATGCTGCTGAAGCCGATTTCCGCGCCCTTCGCATGAGTGATGAAGCACCTGTCCGCCATGTAGGTGGAGGAAGTACATCTCCTCTTTCTGGTACACACGTCGGATCAACATCATCTGGCAATGACCCAGCTCCTCTAGGCACTCCGGATCACCATCTTCCATCAGCGGGGCAAGTCCATCAGTGATGCGGAATGCATTTACGCATTAAGTCAAGAGTGGATTACTATTTCTTCATGTTGACCTTTCTAGCTGGGTTTTAAAATGTTGTTGTCGGTGGTGATTGTGTTTTTGTTGAATGTCAATTATGCAATTCATTCGAGGTCAACTTTTCCTTTTAAATTAATTTGCATATTATCAATTCAAAGTTCCTCCAGGTTATGGCGGCTTTCCCTATAACAAAAATGTTCTTTTTGTGCAACTTATCTGCGGTAAATACTAGCTGGGGTGTTTTAAGTTATATACTTACTATGGTGAATTATTATCATCCCATAATCCATTATTACGTACTTACTTTAATAAGTTATATACGCATTTACTGTATCTTGGTAATCATTATTATAATGAATTATTATCAGCCCATAGTCCATTATATAGCTCATAATGAATTATGTATGTGTTTGGTAAACCATTATAATAATTGATTAATTTAATCATAATTAAAAAAATTCATTATTTTAAGAAACAAAAGAAGAAACATTTTAAAAATTATTATAAATAATTATTTTTTTTAATAAAATTGAGTTGAGTTATTTCTTCTTATTTTTTTCTCTAAACTATCAAGAGAGAGCTAAAAAACAATAGAGGACTTAAGAAAAAAATTACTAGATCATTGCTTTTTCCTCTCCTTTTGAAAGCATTTTTCAAAGATAATCAATTATTCAAGATTTGTTTTTATAAAAAATTATTATAAAAATGATTACACTAAAATCATTTATCTATTATGATTATCTATAATAATTTTTTATACATTTGCGCAACACACCATTCGAAATAACTTGACCCCGGAATAAAAGCACGGATGCCTTCCCCGTGTAGGGTGAGACTCTCGTGACATCCATACAAACATCTTGGCCATTTTACCAATTATAAACAAGAATATCTGCGCGGCGCAAATCTCTATTATCATCTGAAAAAAACCCAAGGGCCACTTTTCTATTGTAGCAGATGTCAGCAATTACATCACGTGCGAGGTCTTGTCAAAACTTGAGCCCGACATCTTTGACACAATGGAGTGCATGATCAACAAAAATATTCATAGGTCTATTGCAACTTGAACATATGCCACCTTCAACGAACATGGAAATACCAAGACGGTAACAAACTACGGCTCTAAACTGTCTTGAACCAAGGAATTGATTCAACCTACTAATGGGTACATCCAAAAGAAAATATTGTGCGTGCTTAACCCGATTGCATTTCCACATAATGGAATCTCTTGTAGACAAAGAAAATTGGATGGGGATTTGCTTCTTGTCTGCGTCAAAATAAGTAACTTCCAAGGAGAGTGCATAGAAGGTGGGTCAGTATCATCAACGCAATAACTAGAAGGTAGTCCATATACCTTGATGAAATTTTGAAGAGCCAAATGATAAGTAAATCCTTTATCAGATGAGAATAAGCTACCGAATATCACCTTTTGTACTGAAACAGTCTGACTTATTGGGAGGCAAGATAGCAATAAGTGTGAGTGTCTGCCATAGTATAAATGCCTAGACCGCGCACTTTGAGAGATAGTGTATCTAATCGATGTTGCAAAGGCCCAAAACCAGCACCATCTCATGTGACCAAAAGTCTCATATGCTGAAATAAATGATCATCAAAAGGTTCAGTGGCTGGTTGACGAGCTGCAAGATTGGTAGTTCGCATTGAAAAATATAATCTGGACACACAAGGTGCAATTGCAAAGTAATAACATCTCACTTTGGGAGTCTTTGAGTTTTTGATGGCGGACATTAGGTGGATGGTCTTGTGTACCCTGATCAGCATCGTGTCACTAATAAAATTCATGTTCAGGCATTGGTCCTCCCAAAAGTCTAACACCATTAGCTGGTCTACCAATATCCAAAGAGAAAACATCTTCATCAATACTTCCATGATCGATGAAAGGCCAAATGACCTCAGTTTTCCTTATATTGAGATGTAAACCTCTACCCGGGCCTTGATTCTATGATCCCCAAAACTTTGGTCACCTATAGTGTGTCACCAATAGTTGTGTTATCATCACGGTACCATGCGTGCTAATCAAGTTTACAACGAGAAGCAATGGTTTTCACTTAGGGATGAAGTGTCAAGGCAAACAACAAAGGACCGAGTGGGTCCCCTTGTTGGACACAAAGTACCAACAAAAAACATATTGGTTATAATACAGTCTGACAAGCCTACTATAGCAAAATTCCATCCAACATGAAATACCTGGACAATGCAAACGAACTTCCTTAATGAGATGTGACCTGCATACCATATCGAAGGTGTTAGAGAAGTAAATATGTAACATTGACATCTTGTCTGAATGACCTTTTATCTCCAACAAGCTATTTACAGCGTGTAAAATACTCTCACCCCCAACCGGCACAGCAACACCAAATTGGTGATCTCCCAGATAAGATGTCATGTCTATCCTAACAAAGAAAGAAGCTACCTTAAAAAGCAACCTACCACAATAGGCCTAATCCCCCCATCCGGCTTCAATAATGGTGTTAGGAGTGCACTGGCTACACCCAACCCACTTGGGCAATTGTCTGCCAGCCAAAGATTGACAACCCCTATAATTGAAGATGATAACTCATTGTCTATCGCTGCGGCTGCACTACTCATAAAACATAACCAACAAGACTCTTGGCCCGGGTGTCTATTTTTCCTCTACGGTTATTAGGCCCAGCTTATTTACTCCTTCAGAATTCATATTCACTCATCTCTTTTCTTTCTTTTTCTAAATTCCTAACTCTCATTTTCTCATCACTGTTACTGAAAACCCTAATAGATTTTTGTTCCTCTCTCCAAAAATTATCCAATCTACTTTCATGGATTACTTCAAAGTTCTCTCTGCGGAGATTACAGTAAACATTTTAATCCGACTATGGTAGTTGTGCTCAAGGTACCATGCATGCAAATCAAGTTTACAACGAGAAGCAATGGTTTTCACAAGGGTGAAGTGTCAAGGAAAACAACAAAGGACCGAATGGGTCCCCTTGTTGGACACCAAGTACCGACGACAAAATTATTGATTATAATACATTCTAGCGGGGGCCTACTATTGTAAAATTCCACCCAACGTGAAATACCTGGACAATGCAAACGAACTTCCTTAACGAGATGTGAGTGACATACCATATTGAAGGCGTTAAAGAAGTCTATAAGTAGTATTGGCATCTTGTCCGAATGACCTTTCATCTCTAGAAAGCTATTTACGGGCGTGTAAAATACTCACACCCCAACCGGCACACCAACATCAAATTGGTGATCTCCCAGACAATAGAGAAAGCAACTACCTTAATTACCAACCAACGCCAAATAGTACCGACCGCAATAGGCCTGATCCCCCACCCGGATTCAATAATGGTGTTAGGGTGCACTTGCCATGAACTCACCCAACCCACTTGGGAATTTGCCTGCCAGCCAAAGGTTGACAACCCCAGTAATTGAAGACAATAACTCATCCGCGACCACTCCAGCTGCACCACTCATAAAACATAACCAACAAGACTCTTGGCCCGGGTGTCTATTTTTCCTCTACGGTTAGGCCCAGCTTATTCACTCCTCCATATTCACTCGTCTCTTTCCTTTCTTTCTTTCTTTCTAAACCCGAACTCTCATTTTCCCATCGGTGCCATCACCGTTACTCAAACCCTAATAGATTTCTCATTTCCTCTCTCTAAAAATTATCCAAATCTTCTTTCATGGATTACTTCAAGACTCTCCGTGGAGATTACAAGAACATTTTAAGTAGGTTACCAGTGAATTGGTTTTAGAGTGCAAATCAAGTATCAAAATCATGGAATCATCTTATTTCTCATCATCGATCGTTTAATCGGATGTACTTGCATAATCTTCTTCATCATCCTTGTGCTGATTCCCGATTAAGTAAGTTGAGTTTTCTTTCATTGAATGAGATTGGAAGATTTCATTATTTTGAGTATAACGAATCAACAAAGTTTCAGAAAACTAGAAGGGTTAATATGAATTGTCCGTTTAGATTTGTTGGTTCTATTAATGGTTTGATCTGTGTTGCTCAAGAATCATTTGTTTGTATCTGTAACCCTATCACAAGAGAATATGTTGTGCTTCCAGAATTCAATACAGCGTGTGATATCAATTTTGGGTATGTTTCTTCAACCAATGAGTACAAAGTTGTAGGAGTAGGTAGCGATTCTAAGTCCGTAAAACTCCACATTTACACTCTAGGCAGTGGGAAAGGATGGAGAAACCTTGGAGATTTCAAGTCTCATGGCTTATTACTTTCTTATCGAGGGGTCTTTACCAATGGAGCTCTTTATTGGATTGACAGAGGATCAAAAGTGTTCATCATCTTCGACTTGGCTGAGGAAAAGTTTGTTGAAAATCTTCCGCTGCCTCCTTTGGCCAGGAATGGTAGAATAGGGGTTTTGGATGGGGTTTTGTATGTTGCTGTTGACGTAGTTGTTGATGGAGTCGAGCGTTGTTTTGATATATGGTTATTGAAACAGAAGAGTGTCAATCATGAGGCTAGTGAGCAACAAGGACTTGGTCGTGGAGTAAAGAGTTTAGGATTGGGGATAAGGAATTATTAGCTGTTACGAAGAGTGGTGCTGTTTTAACTTGGGTTGATAACTATATCAACATCTATGACATGAAAACTTCAACCCCGAGAAGGCTTGTTAAGTTTAAGAATCGTCTTGATCGAGTATACCCTCACAAGAACACCTTAGTGTCGTTGAAGGAATTAGGGGAAGAAGATACAAAAGTAATGAAATCAATTGAAATTGATGAGAGAAAAAGCAGTGAGCAGCCTTCCAAGCAAGAGAAGCAACTACCTCAACATTTCCAACACAAAAAGTTCAACTTCAAAAAGGCTTGTGGAATTTAAGAAACGGGTTTGTCAAGTATTTTCTCGCAAAAACATAATTGTGAAGTGGCAATCTTTGTGGAGTTTTGGAAGTAATATTCATCTCCTTCTATAGAATTTTGAGTTTCGTAATGCTATTGGTACTCTCTATAGCCAGTTATGTAGTGTAAGTTACTTTTATTCCGTCTTTATATATCAATCCATTTTCATAGTACTGTTTTTTATATTTGGTTCAGCTGTATTGCTTTGTTGATTGTCCATTTTGTTAGCGATTCAACCTTAAACTTAATTCAGGGAAGAGTGTGAATGGAAGAATGTTATTTTGTTTATACTAGGAAGTCGAATAAGTATATGCAGGAAAAATCAAGCAAAGAGAGAACTCTTGCTGTAGTAGGGAATACTTGCTACTTAACATTGTCTGAGAGAAAATTATCAAAATAGTTTTTCATATTTCTGTGATAATTAACATGATCTACATTTCGATTCTGTCAATCATAACCAACCTAGTTGGCTTGTTATTGCCAGTTTTGCCACTAAAGATAGAGAATCTGCAGTTTGCTGGCTATACAAAATCTGGTCAGTGTTTGTATTCTTTGGCACTGTTTGCATCTTATTTGATTTAATGGTTCTCAGTTCTTACCATTTAATGGCAATGTAATCTGCTTCTTTCAGGTGGTTTTCTTTTTGGGAGGACAGTAGCTTCGCTTGGGGCTGTGCATCCATGGCTGCTCGTCAATCACCAATTCATATGGCAGAAAGCTTCATTTAGAATGCCACCAAGTGTGGTTGGCAGTATCTCTCCTTGAAGATGCCATCGCTTCATCTACTCAGGTATTTGCTTGGTGATTTCAGTCTCCAATTTATTTTGGCATTACAATTCTTTTCATTTTCCATTACTCTACAATTTTCAAAATATATATTGCTGGTTGTACCTACAAATCTAATACATGCCTGTTGCTTAGACTTCTTGGAATCTCATGTATCATTGTTGTTCTGTAAATGACAGGCTATGCTTGCAAGTTCCTACTCAGCAGGAGACTTCAGCAGAGTGAAAGAAATAACATTTCTAGTTTGAAGGTAATCCTAAAAAAACTCTCCTTAGACCCCCTTTTTATTTCCTCGCCACCCGGTTATTCAAGGTTCAATAGCAGTTCTGCGCTGCTGTGCTCATACAGCTATTTTATTTATATTATTTCTGTCTCTCTGGGTTCTCCAATTTGACTGTATTACTAGCTTGTTTGGGTTTGTCTTGATGACATAACAAGTTCTTTTCAGACAGGGCTAGCTATGGGTCTTGCCTTAACTGTCGTACTGGGAGCATCTTTTGATAAAATTGCCTTGTTATTCACCAAGGATGCAGAAGTCCTAGCAATCACACGACCTGGAATACTGGTGAGTACATATGCTGGCAGGTTTTACTTGGTATGTAAACGTTACACTCCTGTTTTTTGTGTTTCCTCAGAGGCGCCTAGCTCCAAGGCTGATCGACATTCAGAATTGTGTATCACGCATATGTTATTCTCATGCTTCCTTTTCTCAAAATCTCCAGCAGCTAAAAGGTTGTATTTTTTTCTTTTCTCAGAAAGGTGTTTGTGGCACCATTGTTCAAAAGGAGGATTTTCCTTTCTCGGAACAAGGCATTTGCCCTGATTTGGTTATGAATCCTCATGGATTTCGAAATGGAATGACTATTGGGGAAAATGATCGAGCTTCTTGGTGGAACTGGGATATCATGCAGTAGATTCCATTAGCATTGCAGACACAGTTGAAGCTATAAATAAAACCCTAGTGGAGAAGGGCTTTAGCTACAACGGCAAAAGATTTTCCCCATAGTCATTCCATTAGACAAGGTGCATGCTCGTGGTGCAGGACCTAAAGTCATGCTCACAAGACAATCCACAGAAGGGAAAAGTCGTGATGCAGGGTTACAAGTAGGAGAGATGGAATGTGATTGCTCGATTGCTAGTATGCTGATTTATGAACGCTTAATGATCTCTAGTGATCCGTTCGAGGTTCAGGTTTGTCGTGCGTGTGGTTTGTCAGGCTATGACAACCATAATCTCAAAACTGGTGTCTGTTCTTCTTGCAAAGACTATGAAAACATGTCGAAGATGAAACTGCCATATGCTTGTAAACTCTTATTCCAAGAACTTCAGTCGATGAATATTGCCCCTCATTTGAAGCTTTCTGAGGCCTCATAAACAAGGTGGGGTAGGGCATGATGAGATGCTGCTTTTCTAATTTCGTCCTCAAATTTTGGCTGAATTTTCCAGTGTTTTTCATTGATTGTACAAATTTAAAAGTTACATTCAAAATACTCATCCCAAAGAAATGTAAATTACAGAATTCTGTACAGTTCAAAGATAAAATCAGGACAATCCTATAACTTAGAACTGAAGCGATCCCTATGGGGTTCTGAGTTATCTGAAAAGTGGGTATGGTGTATTTGTTATCCAGTTACAGCCCTATGGGGTTCTGAGTTATCTGAAAAGTGAGAGTATGGTGTATTTGTTATCCTGTTACTCATTGATAATATTCTTAAATTTGCAACCTGAATGACCCGCGGAATCATGGTATCTTAACCTGATTATGTCGGCAAAGCCAAAATATCTGTGTAACTTAGGGATATCCCAGCAACTTCAGGGGTAACTAGCTCGTCAACCATTTTGGTAGGGGGTTGAGAGTACCATTTATTTGGAATCGGGACGTCTTTCCATGTACGGGTGGAATATTCCCATCTCTAATATGCCAAATGTGATTTTCTTTTATGAGGTCTGGGCCCTATTGGATGCTAGTTCAATTTATGAGAGAAGTTGGGTTCACAGTTGGTTAGCTAGCTTAATTATGAGAGAAATATTAAGTTTCAATAATTCTAAGTGTACCATGGGATCCTACACAAGAGAAAAAAAAAGGTCTGGGCTCTACCTTATAAGTTATAACAGCCCCATGTTTTAACTGCATGTCAAAAACAATTTTTGGCCATTGTCTCTTCGTAATCGTCCTTGATGCCAGGAGAGTTGCCCGCATTTCGGCTATTAACGCGGTAGTTATTCCTAGATGCTATGCTAGAGCCATCACATCTTGAGCACTCGAATCCCTCTAAATAAAACTTGCACTCGTCGTCCAGGATGTCCTCTAGCAATACCATATGTGTTGATTTGTGTCCTATATGATTCTGGTCAGGTCCAGCCTGCTAAAATTGTCGTTGTTGTCTTGATATTTGTTGGAATGGCTCTGGATGGTGGGTCCCCATGTAAAACCAGGGGTAACTCTTTTGCTCATTCGAATTCCTGTTGTTGCTTCAAGGTATATGCCAGGATGTTGTGCTGGGGTGTGTGGTTTTGTTTGAAAACTAATTATTTGTGGACCTTCCGGAGGTTCCAGAGTGGAAAACAGAAAACTAATACATAGGGGGTATGTGTAGAGTTACCCATAAACTTTTGTATATCTTTGGACCAAGCCTTGAAATGGAAATCTTTGAAGCAATTTTATTCCATGAGAAATCCATTTGAATGCGGTCAAGGTTATCATTGGTGGTCTTTGGGAGAGCTAAGACATTTCATAAGTTGGATATGCTCGAAGAATTGATTGGATTAAAACAATTCTCCGGGATTGAGAGATGGGTTTGGATTTCTAACCTTACAGGGTAGAGCAATATTTCTGTAGAAGGGGTTCAAAATTTTCTTTGCGATTTTTATCAAGAAAAGATTGGTGTTCCCAAATAACAACCGTTTTTTGTTCATTAATGGGACTTTAAAATTTTTGCTACAATTTTTTCATTCTTACGATGGATCCAGGGGCTGAAATAAAGAACCCACAATTAGTGGATATGCAGATTAAAAATTTGTTTATTCAAAAAATTTTAAAAAATTGTTGTAGTAAAATAATAGGGGAAAAAGGAAGAGGCAGAGAAGAGAAGGATTTATATTGATTAGCCTATTAGATAGGTAAAGTATCCCGTATATACATGTAAAGAGAAACCCTTAGGCTTCTAGTTGGGACGTAGGCCCTACAACACTCCCCTTGTGTGGTCCAATAGAACTCCGTTTGTAGTCTTTCGCTTCACGTTTAGTGCTTCGAATGTAGGTCTTCAAATTTCGTACTCTTCTTGATGACTTGTGCAGAAATCAATCACCTCATTAAAACTTTGACAAGGAAAACCCAAATTGGGATAAAACCTTGGTAAAACTATTCACATGTATTACTTCACATGTTGTCACGTACTTTACATGTAGTTCATCACATGCAATACGATTTTCAAAGATCGACGAGTCTAAGTTAATTGCCTCGTTAAAACTTCGTCAGGATAACCCAGAGGGACAAAACCTGAACTAAGGAAAAAGAGTACAATATTAAGAAAACTTAGAACATAGATGGACTCAAATATGTTGCCTCATTAAAAACTTTGCCGAGTAACAAAACCCCGTGGGGAAAAGCAACCTCGGTGAAGGAAAATAGTTCAACACACCATTAGATGCTCCCCCTGATGTCGATAATTTTCATTAGTCTAATGCATTCAAAAGGAGTTTATCACACTTTACTTTGGTGACTTGAATGTTTATAAGACCATGTTGTTGATTCTGGAAGTTGCGTTGCTTAACAAACTATCGTGTTTCATTTCTTTGATTAGGATACTTTCAATAATATCAACGCGATCTTTATGTCTTCAACGTTCAACATACTTGATGTTTTTAGTGTTGTCTCGCTAAAAACCTTGTCGAGTAACAAAACCATTTAGGAAAAACTATTCTCGATCGAAGGGAAAAAGAGTACAACACAACTTCAATTTCGAAGTAAAATATGTCGACATCATATCCTTGGATCCTCCCTCTGATGTCGGCGTCTCCCCTTGATTACTTTCAGATTTGTTCCGCATCGGTCATTTAGTCATGTACTTTTTGAAACCGAATATCGGTAATGACCTAGAAAATAATCTACCGTATCTCCCCCGATTAGTTTCGTTGGAGAAGAGATTATTGTTCTTTCATAATCAAAAACTTTTGTATTGCACTTTCATTAGCATTATTTTTTATGTCTTTTGAGGATAAAACAAATTTATGTCAATGGTTACTTTTAAGTACATGATTACTTTCACTATACTATTCCAATGACGTTGCGTTGGCGTTGAGTTATATCTAGATAACAAGTTCCCTGAGGATGTAAATTTTAATCGAGTATATTATTATACTAAGTACAACATTGCGTCTATTGTACTTAGATATAGGAATTTCATCTCCTAACACATCTTCGTCATCTTCCTTTGGACGAAATGGTTACTTACTTACATTTGAACCTCGACTAATCAAGGAGTGTTATCGGGATGCATGTCTTTGTTAAATTGCCCGAAAACTTTATACATATGCAACCGGTGGAATAATATACCACAAGCTCGTATTCGGTCGAGCTTTCCTAGATTTTTCATCTCAAATTCGGATTTTAAACATATTTTAAGGTCTCGATTACATGAAGGGTACCCATCATGTATATACCATCAACATAAATAGCTACAATTCCAAATCAGGAACTTTCTTGTGAATACGCAAGAAAAAAAATAACTTACTTGTCTAACCCCTCCAAATCAAATAGCCACTTAGACGGGTATACCAATTCCGCCTGATTTCTTCAATCTATAAGTGAGCATTCCATCTAACTGTAAACGCACTCTGTGGTTTAGAGTCACTTGATTTGGTCAACAAAAGGCTTATCAAGTACTTTTGTAAATATCGGATATCTCTTGATTCTTTCAGAAATACGTAACAACCACATACATATGCTGCATTTCAAGTCCTTTTGAAATTACCAAGCTAACTAAGTAGCGGAGCGCTATAAAGTTCATTACAAGAGAACAATTCCAGTGGATTTGTGAGAAACCTCGCGCCACAAGGAGAGTCTTTATACTTTAAGACCTTTCGTCTCACTATGCTTTGTGAAAAATTAATCATGTATGTCCCATAGGCTTTACACTTGGTTGGTTAGCACTACCACACCAAATACCTGTATATTTGTCAAAGAACCAAGTTCTACCTGGATTATGTAGGCCAAATATGCTCTTTGTTGACATTAAACAATAAGAAGCATGGTCCGATCTCGTCGTGCTCTATTTTCTTGAGAAACTACATATAAAAAAAATAATCATTAATATGCTCGCACGATCTTTCCATTGACTCGAATGTGTTCTCATAATCCTTTAGTATTTCATTGTTCTCTGGAATCATTAAACTTCGGAGCGTCCTCCAGTATTGATTCATGGACATAGTCAGAGACAATCAAATGAGATGATTTCATTAATGATACAAATTATAGGTTGTGCCTTACTCATCTACTTCCTTTCTAGGTGAGCATTGATCGAACCTGGTGGTCTCTCCGTCTTCCTTTATGGAGCCACGGCCTCAACCACACTTCCACTAAGTGTAGTTGCAATACCTTATTCTATGGTGTATATCCCTGATTGAGGATTCGTAACCTTGCAGGTAGGTTTGCAGCTGGTATGTGTGATCTCATCACTTTAGCGACATCAGTGTACATTCTGAAATCGATTGTTCTTTGTCATTTCATATTTACATTTGTGGAGTACAAGAATCAATATGAGACACAGTGGGAACACACCAAGACAATTCCTGCCGTTCCCTTAGAAAATACTTTTTCTTATCTCCCCCTAACGACGGGAAGACTGTCTCATTAAAGTGATTACCCGCAAATCTAGCGGTAAGAGATCTCCTGCCAAAAGTTTTAAAATGCGGATAATTATTGGGAAATCATTTCCAACATAATTACTTAATAGTTTAGAAGACCCATCATAGTACGATGTAGAGTCATAATGGCACATATATAGTGCAACCAAAAATGCGTAAGAACACAAAATGTCAGGCTTATATCCAGTTACCAACTGGTACGCAAAGAATGGTTGACCATCTAAAACGAATAAGTGAAGATGCGTGTAATATTGCATATTCCCCAAGTAGTTAAAGGTAGGTTTGTACGCATAACCATGCCTTAGGCACCATATGTAACCTTTGATGATAGCCTTTGCGAGACCATAGGGTATAGGATGCTCTACATTGATCCTATTAAACATGCAATAACCATCAAGTCCTTTTGATGTATACTCTCTAGCATTTACAAGGGGTGGTGATTCCTTACATGTATAATGTGTGCTAGTAGTTTTCCAAATGCAACATTAGTTGGGAACTATAACTAGTCCAAAATGTCAAAAAATCCACGAGAGCCATAAGTCACTTTAATGGTCCGCATTCTGCATGGATATTTTTCTAAATATCACCTCGTTTTCTTTGTAATATGGATTTTTTCCCATTTGCATCTTAGTATGGTCTCGGTCCTATTTTACTGAAGGCTTTGTGAAATGAGTGATATTCTCTCTTACATAAAGCATAATGGAAAGGGGGGTTGTGCATTTAGTTCTTTAGAGAACACTTATTGAGAGATATGTTGTTACTTCGCATTATGTCAATCTTTTTCCCGTTGTCTCGTCCAC
Organism: Papaver armeniacum; assembly: GCA_023531295.1. NCBI lineage: Eukaryota > Viridiplantae > Streptophyta > Magnoliopsida > Ranunculales > Papaveraceae > Papaver > Papaver armeniacum. Next base: position 23,161 of record JAJJWW010007305.1, read on the forward strand.
TCAAACACAGTGATGTACGTATGAGTCCTTTCAAAACGAAACATCATATGTCACAACCAAAGTGCCTTTATGGTTATGTCAAAGTTTGTATGAGTCAATTCCCAATATTTCATCGTCGAAGTCAATATGGATTCAATACTATAGTGATTTACATTTCACTAGATTGAATCATTAGTTTCTCTAAGATATATTTCCTTACAAATATATTAGAGACTATAAAAGATGCAATCAATTACATTCTCATCATTGTGAGTTTCCATATGATATCCACTTGCATGGGTCTCTTTGTAATTTAACAAGGTGATTAGCTCTTGGTACATATAGAGCTTTTGTGACTTTTAATCGTTGTTCCATCTTGGAAACAAAATTTGAGCATTGCTTCGCTCGATGATCCAATCATCGTAGTCACATTATAAGGAAATAGTTCAACAACTAATTTAAATTCCTAAGAGTTTCGTGCAATAAGTGGTGTGACCTTATTACATAACAAAAGAAAATCTATCTCATTTACTTTAGAGTGTTAACGTTCATGAAGATGATATACTTTTCATCATAATGTACGAATGATCCTTATAACTCAAGTACTTTTGAGTATAGTATATCTCAAGTTCTTTAGAGTATTTGAGTCTCATGAAAATGATATACTTTTCATTCCATAAGTGCAGACAATGAATTTAATTCTTCGGGAAAAAAATTATTTATTTTATCTAATGAAATATATGTCAAACTATCATGTAGATAACAATTTAGGATCAAAATGTAGAATCTAACCATACGAATTCGATTGAATAAAGGTAAGAAAAAAAATGGGTAAGTGTATTGACTTGGCAAATTTCTTGTTTCCATTAATGTTGATGTCTAAGGCATGAACTTCTCCAAGAATACAGTGTGTTCGTTTTCCTTTAAGCTCCATATTTCTCTTGTAGTTGACTACTAATATATATATGATACTTGCATTACAACACTTGTACCATTCTCAGTAAAATTCTTATACCAAGATTTGCAACTCAACTCTCATAGGTATGAGTCATAATTACATCTTTGTCCCATTAGAGGTAGATACATTTACTTTGTATCATTACTACTGGAGCCAGAATTATATCTCTGACTCATGGAAACTTTTGTGAGTTTCTTTCCACAAAACGTGAGGTGTGCTTTTAATTACAACATAGCATTGTCAAATTTATTGACTCATTATAGTCTAACAAGTGGATTACATCCCACTTAACATTCAAGTTTGGGGGAAAATGAATGTTTCGACAAACTTCCTTCAAAGTAATACATCGTATGAAGTTAATATGTCGCCTTGGAAATGTTGAAGGTATGGCTTCCTCTTTGAAAGGTGTATCTTTACAAGTTGAAGATTTTTATGAAGAAAGTATTGTACTTGTGTACACAAACTTCCACATCATAGACTCTTTAGTGGTGCTCAAGTGCTTCTGAGTTCAAAAGGTCAAATTAGAGTTGAATTGGTTTAGTCAAAGTCTGGTCAACTATATGGTCAAGACCCGGTCCATTGGGTTAACAAGGTCATGTTTAATGAATATAAACATATATGGTCCATTATATATGAAATATTCAGGCCCATTGATAATAAGTGTGAAATTATTATCATATGAGCCCAAAACATATCGTTAACCCTAAAAATTGAAAACATTCTTCTTTTAACTGTTCTGATCGACAGGAACATCATAGTCCGATCATGATGAAATTTTTACTTTAGATTCACCACAATGTTTCGACAAACATATTAAAATTTCAATGACATCCAACAGCTAGATAAAAATATATTTATGACGCCGTATAACTGTTCCAATTCAGGAAATATCACGTACTTTGGAGTACTTTCCATGGTTGGGTCTTTATGAAAATTTTAAAGTATCTCCATAAGGATAACATATACCACATGTACAAATTACAGAATAATCCAACGGTTAAAATTATACTAAACTTAGGTTTGTCGACGCTGTTATAATTAGGTTTCTTAAACGAAGACAGTTGTACTAAAATCATAATTTGGAGATAGCATCATATTCCGATTTGATCGAAATTTTAACATAGTACATAAAGACGAATTTCGTTGAACATACTAAATTTTCATGAAAATCTGACTGTGAAATCTATACGTTTGATAATCATGCTTTCGTGGAACCCTAATATACACTATGAAACAAAATTTCTTTGTTCAAAAGAAATACCTGGTAACGCATTCATGCCAAAAAAAAAAAATAAAAAAATCAACCGAACAATTATAGCTCTGCGGTATAGCTTCGTGCATGATAACGTGTTGTAGTAAAATAATAGGGAAAAAAGGAAGAGGCAGAGAAGAGAAGGATTTCTATTGATTAGCCTATTACATAGGTAAAGTATCATTTATATACATGTAAAGAGAAACCCTTAGGCTTCTAGTTGGGCCGTAGGCCCTACAACAAATTTAAAGTTTTTAAAGTTTTTTTGTTTAGAAGTACCATAAATAAAATTTACTATATATTAAAAAAATAAAATTTTCAAAAAAGAAAGTATCTTTAAAAAACAAATAAAAAATTTATTAAAAATACCATGACAGATTATCCATTACAAAAAATATATGGATAAGGGATTCTTCATTTTACTTCAAAATAACTTTATTTTGTTTTATTCAATATCCCCCTATTAATTTTGTATCCCCCAATTGTGTGTTCGAAATAAATTCCTTATTTTTGAAGGGTCAAATATCATTCAATCATTTTAAGATTTGCTACTTATAGTCATAATTTTGGTACTTAGTGCTTTTAAGTTTCAAATACCTAAAACAACAGCACAATACAACAACACAGCAGTCATAATTTACAAATTAAACAGTATTAGATTTCGAGTTCGATATCTTCGTGTTGCTCATTTTCATAGTCCACTATCTTCTCTTTAAATTCACCACCAAGTAGTGCGGTGGTTTTATTTCTAGTGCGTGCGCTTGGTCCAACAACAATCTGATCAAATCTTTGTGCCTCTCTAACTGCCCGCCAAGTACGATCATGATCCTCGTCGGAAAATTCAGTTATCTCTATCTGGTATTGTCCACTCGATGTTTCCATCAATGCCTTTCATCCAAATTGGTTCAACACTAGAATTCGGTCTGGCCAAAGTTATTTTGATTCTTAATACATCGCCTTTCCAACTTATTATCGTATTGGATATGTAAACTAGATTATTCAGTTTTGATTGTACTAGTCGGTCTCGCTTCTTCGAATGCAAGTTATTCCATTTATAATATGTTAGCATACATGTCATTCACCTGTACTAAGTAAATAAAAAGCACCTAAAATGGTATGTATTTATTTGTAGAAAATGCAAGAAACTTACATGATGGAAAGCACTTAAGTTCCGCTCGCATGATCATGAGTGGTTGGTTGTCCCAAACTATTATTGTGTATCGAACCCCAAAACATGATCCACCATTCGCCTATTGATCGCTGTCGTAAGCGACACAAATATAATTACACTTTCTTACTACTCAAAATATAAATATAGCAAGGGCAAGAAAGGATCGATCCTGTAGAGGTCTAGGTTGTCAAATTGTTTCGGTTCCCTATAAATAAAACCGGTAGTTTTGTGATTTTATAAACTAAAATAAAATAAAAGCAAATAAAGAAATAAGCAAACAAATAAGATAGAAGAGATATTGGTTAAGGATTTGTTTTCATTCACTAACATGCTTTTCACAATAACTAGAATTGATATTTAATCTCAACTTTTATCAAAGACCCTAGAATACCTTGATCGCAAGAATATCCCCAAACCTCCTCATGTCATCAACAAACACATTAAAAGATGCGAATATGAATTCTACCTAAAGGAACAACCTAACGTGTAAAAGCACTAATCAAGTTTAATTCCCTAGATCGTTAAGTTCTATGAAATCAGGCCAATCAAAGCAATTGAACGTGGAAAGCGCACTAATTCAATTTAACAAAGGTTACGATTCACATATGATCATAAGAATATATCACTACAAACTATAATCATATTATGCTACTTGTATCCAAGGAATATCACTTTTGCGTATAATAAACCCTAGACTAGCAATAGATGTGATTAGAAGTTCTACCAATTTGCAACTTGACAAAACAATCAATCAATCATGAAACAATATTTCCGTAGAATTGCAAACGATAATTATGAGACAAAACTAATATATTGAATCAAAGAATCATGCTTTGTGAAATCCAACTATTCCATAACCAATAGATAATTAGGTACTCATATTCAAGGAGTTCATCACAAGAAGAAAGAGAAGTTTCATGTTCTAAACCCTAGAAAACAAGTAGAGAGAAAAAGAATTAGAAAAGATCTCCTCAATTAGGTAAAAGTCCTCTCTTTTATAGCTCCACTCCTTCCAAAATTAGGTTTTGTCTTCAAAGTCCATTAGTTGGAAATTCACCCGGCCCACCATGGAGAGAAACCCGTAGAAATTGTCCCAAAAACGTTCACGAAAACGGGATTATGGCGGAATCCCGCCGGAATAGTCGTCGGAAAGTGTCTGCAGTAACCGCAAAGTCAACCCGTCACCGGTCAACGGGTCGAGGATCGAGTCATCTCGGTCGGATCGGGTCAAGGTCCGAGTCGTGGTCGAGTCACGATCACCGAGTCGGTCATACGGTGTTGCACCAAGATGGTGCATCATCATTTCATCCTGACCATAATGGCCCTGTGCCGCATCTTGTCACAAATATCGTAGCTTCATTACGCCTAACCAACCTCGAGCACAACAAAGATTAATCAACCACTCTTTGCCTTCTTGTTTTGTACATCGAGTACACGCATGAGACTCTCGGCTTAAATTCCACACAGACCACCTTCAAAAACACCATAACCATTCATCATCTCTTGCTCCGGAAGCAAACCCAACATCACCGGTGCCTTGAAGTCAAACCCGCACAACTCCATCTTAACCATTCCTCCCCGAACCTTCGGCTCCATCTCGATCACTTCAACCTCCCATGAGCGCAACACAATTCCAAGTCCACCCGTAATGCATGTAACACACCTCACAATCTTCCCCGTAACCAATCCTGCACCGGCTCATTTCACTCAATCCCCATTCCTTCATCCAAGACTTGCAGCTCACTTTGAGTCTTGCTATTGCATCCATTTCCACCCTTTGAGTCACACTTTCACCGCACACACTGTAATTTCTTCACTTCATGCCCGCAACTTCTCATTACATCACTACCACGAGCGCACAATCTGGTCCCACTGCTCCATTGTCTCAACACAATGAGACTCAAAATCATTCTTCCCGGCTCAAAAAACAACTCGCAACCTTATTACCACCGCAACTCGATATTAGCTTCATCCCTTCTTGCTTCCTGACCTTCATTGCAGTACTGCACAATCGTAGAAAACTCGCAATAGCAGCGTAATTACCACCTTCGTTAGCGCAAACCTTCATGATTCGACCATTGCCGCTTCTCGATTCAACACAAATCAACAAACATCACTTGAATCTAGAATTCGACAACTCCCAATCATGAATGGCAAACCACTCTAGCGATTGCACCCGATCTGCTACCTCCAAGTCAAGCCATTACACTATTCTTCTCCATCTTCCGTAGCTTCACCGCAACAACAACATAGCAATATTCCCATTCTCTGTCCTCATATCCACCGTCACATCCGCAATTCCACAATCACCACGTAAACTCGATCTTATCGTGGCTCAACCAACATCCTTCTCCATTCTTGCCGCACCGCTTTCAACGGTCAAACTCCAACCTGCCATGACCAGCTCCATCTTAGCAACACCTGTAATTCTCGAGAACAAAACCCATCTCTCAATTTCCTTCTATTAGAACTTCATCTCGACAACCCTTGAAAATCCTCACAAATTTAACTTGGAAACCCATTCATCTCGAGTCTTCACAACTCAATCATCCATCGATCCGAACCAATAACCATGTCGATCTCTTTCTCTCGCATTCAACAACCACACTAGTAGATCCGGTCTCGATCGATTTCTTCAATACCAACAAAGAATGACATGATTTCGTCACATCAACTAGCTAAAACCCATTGATCTATTCCATTTCTACCTTATCGTGTTCTTCTTAACCTCACCATTTTTTCTCATCTCTCGATTCCAACGGCGAGTCATGGTTTTTGCTTTTCTCAATTACGGTTTGGTGAGAAATAACTCCTCTCAATTTTTCGGCCTTTTTGTTGTAAGAATTGTAAAGGGATTTAACCACTCAAATGCATGAGATAAAGGGTACCCAGCTGGTAGTCCCTTAACATTTCTTGGCTGTTATTTAATACTCCTCCTAGAGTTGCCCCTTAACGTGATGCCGGGCTCAGGATAGTGTTTGCCCCTGAAATGGCACTCTTGCCCTTATTGCTTATGAGTTCTTGTTTTGCCCATAACTTCTTCATACGAACTCGAATGACTCCATTCTTTCGCCATCGTCTTCATCTTCTCGTCCTCTACACAATGAAAAGTAGAAATCTTGTATTTGAACGAGTTCCAATTGGTATTTTTGCTCCAAATGACTCCATTGCACCTAATAAACTCAAAAGCACACATAAGATACATAATTTACAAGAAAACTCGCAAAGAAAGCATAAATACTAGATATTAAATACGGTGTATTCTACACCTATCACCTATATCCATTTCGATTTTAAGGTAATTCAATTTAATTACTAGTGAGAGTGGAGTAATCCTGAAAACTTACTAGGCAGGAGAATAACCCTTTGTCGTATGGAAACAGGAGATCCTAAAGTCTCAACAAAGTTTTTATAGTGAATAAGTTGTGTGAAACAAATATCTTGTTCATTTTGTGGAAGACTCCTTTCAATGGTGATGTAGACTACCCATGATGTCTACGCTTCTCTCGACTTTTTTGTGATCTTTCTTATAGTATACGCTAGGGTTCAAATAAAATCCGTCTGCGTGTAATGGGTGGTGGAGTTTTTCATTACACCTCTAATCAATTATTAGCCAAATTCTTTGCACTGCAGAGATGGGACCACCCTCCAAATTCTTCTTAATTTGTTCCTTGGATATATCCACTGCATCATAAATAATGCCCATGCTTGGTTTTTCTCCAACATTATCCATTCTCACAATATTCACTAGTGGTTCCATCACCTGACAAGTAAAGCACACATGATCCCAAAAAGATTGTTTAGCTACTATCCTAGCATAACAGATCCCTTTAGCTTCTTTCGAAAACCTATTTTTAACCCACCATTCCCCAAAAAAAAAGGTAGACAAATAATACCTATTTTCATGAATACCATGCAATGTATAGAAATTAGTTTTGAACCTAGTCTCTGAAACTCTATGCAACTCTTTCCATGCAACCTCCTCGCCATGTTCAGATAAACCATGGTTATAGATGTAAACAATAAGTACTCTAGCATTTATCAAAACATTCTTAATTTTAAGGATTTTCTTCCGGATATCTTCTAGCATCAAATTCACACAATGTGCGGCACAAGGGTCCAAAATATTATTAAGTGTATGGCTTCTAAGGCTTCTCCAACAGCCTTTATATTTGAGCCATTGTATGTTATGAATTGGATAACATTTTGTTTTACAAATCTTCAACTATCTCTAGGAACATATTAAGAATAGCTTGATGATCATGCCCAATATCAGAACAATCAATAGATTTCAGAAAGACGGTACCTTTCGGACAACTTACTAAGAAGCTGACCAAACAGCGGTCTTTGTTGTTCATCCAAAAATTAGACATTATTGATCATCCGTAATGCTTCCAATATGGCCTAAATTACTCCACAAGCTACTTTGTTTTTACCATTTTCTTCTTCATCAAAGGAGTTCTAAAATCCTCATAATTTGTATGCGTCATTGCATTCCCATAATATCCAAGATAGAATGTTCCATAGATTTAAAACTTTGGAATGTTTAATGCATTGAAAGTTATCGCTACTTCATATTCCTATTGTGATATGTTTACCCAAGGAATTTCCTGGAATCTCTTCTTCTGAACAAAACTCTTCTCTAATGATTGTCTCTTTTTTTTCCTGTCAGGCTTGAAAACTTCATCTAAAGGACCTTTAACATTGCTGCCATGTACCTTTTTTTTTTTCCTTTTGATACACAACTAATACTGCAGTAATAGTAAGTTCTTGATTTGTTGATGTAGGTTCGTCTTCTAGATTATTGGGGTAACTACTTTCATTACCGCAACTGTAATCACCTTGTTGTATTCTCCTAATCCTTTTTATATCTACCTTATTCTTGTTATAAGCATTTATCTGAACCTTCTTTTGTATCTCCAATGTTACATTATCCATTAGGACAAGTAGTACAATCTCCTCTAATATGTGAAAGATGCGCGCTTCTTCCCTCCTGACACCTTATTGTCACAAAGTTTACACCAAACTTTGTCGGTGTTAGCTTATCTATGCTCACCCCATTCCTAAGTTATATATCTTTTCCATCATCTGGTATTGGTACTGCTTATTGCTCGATGCGTTGGTAGTAGCCATTGTTGAATAAAAACGGAGAGAAAGAAAGAACAGGATAAGAAATGCAGCTGAAATTGGAGAAGGATAATATAAGATAAGATAAGGAAGAAAAGATAAGATAAGATAAAGGAAACCTTGGGTTTAAGGTTAGGATAGTTCATTGGGCTAAAAGGCGGCGCCCATGCCCAAACCGATTTTTGTTGGATCGGAAAAATATCCGGGATTAGGTGGATAAACGCCTAATTCAAAAAATTGCTAAAAATTTGGGCGACCTAAAGCCGCCTAGGCGCCGCCTTTTATAACTCATCTTGGAACAAATAAGGGTCTTCTTGTCTAATACTTATACAAGTGTTGAATGTGCGATGTGTGGTTCCGTATAAGATGATAAAAAAAATTGTTGAAACATATTGCATAACCAGACAAACCCAAAGATGTCAAAATCAAAGGAAAATATATTTTTCTCCATAACAGCCCATTCAAATCTGTTAAAAGCTTTGGATAAATCTAGCTTCAAACCTAAGAATCCTTTTTTGTCATTTTTGTTAGAGCACTGCTCGGTCGAACTCGCATGCGTTGCTATCTCAAGCATGTTTGTCAATGTTAGTGATCAAAACTATAAGTTTTGATTTCTAGTCTACTATAGCTAAGTCTCGGACTAGGATATGTAGAAAGTGTAGTTAGGCTCAAGAACTCCTTGGCGATCATCATACAAGACGAAGATCTGCTCAAGGAACTGGTGGAACTTCATCGACTAAAAGGTATGTGGAGACTTGAGCTTATTTGTCACTCAAAAGTCTATCTACTCTATCTCCTATCTTGAGACAAAATTCGTTTTGCTATATATACTTTGATTATACACATTTTCTATTTCGAGCCGAGTTTATCTCGCCTATCTATTTCTCGAAATATGTGTTGGTAAGCTTTTGCTTTGGCCAAGTTCATATTTACCTAGTGACGAAAGTCATGTTATGTTTCAATTACTTGAAAATAGCTTTGACGAAAAATAGTTTGTGAATAACAACTATATAACGTCCTCTAAGAATGTTTCAATGATTGAAATGAGAGTTTAGGTTATGTAACCATTGTTGAATATAAGCATTGTGTGGTAACACATACATGTATAAGTCCTTATTCCTTGAACCGAAGTCTGTGTACTTTGCTGCTCAGGAAACCGGAACAAGAGTCCGCGAACCCAGTCCTCGTACTATCGGAGGTTCTCTTCCCGATAAAATCTGCTGGAGTTTGTAAACTTGTTACAAATTTATTCCGGATACTTAAGTTCGCGTACTTAGGTTGGTTATATTCTAAAAACGATTATTAGTGAACTTATACTTATATTAACTAAGGAATGCAAGTTTGCAAACCGTGGATATAAAGTTCATGAATCGATTCGAGTGAATCAAATCGTTTTGCTTGATTGTGTCTTGTATACTTCAATGAGATCTAAGCAATTGAACAACTCTCTAACTAGTTCATTTGAGTCATTTGAACTAGTTATGGTGAAGAAGAATATGGTTAATATGAAAGTGCTCATATGGCTAACCATTTTGGTTAACTATTGTTGAACCAACAAATGTACATGTTTGGGTATGGTTACACAAACCTAAAAACGTGCATTTCATTTGTGTATAACAAGCTAATTTTTCGATCTAACGGTTGAATGATATTAGCTTGAATCTAATCAGGTTTTTATCTAACGGTGAATATTGAATGCTTTGTTACTAAGCTAACATTGATTGCAAACCCTGATTTGAAAGACTATATAAGGGAGAACTCTAGCAATTGGGAAACCTAATCCCCACACCTCCTGTGTGATACTAGTTGTATAAGAAGAGTCGATTCTTTTTTAACCTTAGGTTTCTACCGAGACCCTGTAGGTTAACGACTTGAAGACTTCATTGGGATTGTGAAGCCAGACCAATATTACTTTCTTGTAGTTGTGTGATCTGATCTTGTTGTTTCTATCGTTTTGAGTACAATTGTAACGGATTGGCTTGAGATTATTCGCCGCGTCGATTAAGATTATTGTGAGGTGATTGATAATACTAGGCTGTTCTTCGGGAATATAAGTCTGGGTTATCAATTGGTTCTTGTTCACCTTGATTTATCAAAAGACGGAACAAAACTCGTAGGTATTTCTGTGGGAGACAGATTTATCTATTACCGTAGACTATTCTGTGTGATACAGATTTATTTATTAAAGTCTTCGACTTTGGGTCGTAGCAACTCTTAGTTATGGGTGAGATCAGCTAAGGAATCAAGTACGTAGTATCTGCAGGGATCGATCGTAAGGAGCGCAAGCTGTACCTTGGATCATGTGTGAGATTGATTGGGGTTCAACTACAGTCCCAGGGCCAGAAGTTAGTTTGTAGTAGGATAGTGTACGTAGCGGTTTAATACGGTGTGTGTTTAATGGATTAGGTTAGGGTTTTTCTGCATTTGCGGTTTTCTCGTTAACAAAACTTCGGTGTACGTGTTATTTCTTTTCCGCATTATATTTTGTTATATAATTGAAATATCACAGGTTGTGCGTTAAGTTCAATCAATTAGAATATCCAACCTTTGGTTGTTGATTTACGATGATTGACACTTGGATATTGGTCTATGGTACCATCCAAGTTATCTCTCTTGTATTTAATTAAACTTGCAGATTTCTATTTGCTTGAGTAAGGATTAAATCGAGAGATCGATATAATATAACTCTTTGATATACTTTGATAAGATTGAGTCTAGTTGATTCTCTTAAAAGTATATTGGAGTTAGTCCATCAGATTGCTAATCGAAATATTTGGTGTGGTTGTTGTACCCCGCTTTTTCAATTGGTATCAAAGTAGGCAAACACGTTTAAAGACCATACAAGTCTGTGTTTGTGGCAATCTGAGTCTGCGGACATAATATCTTCTCTGGCATATACGCATAACGAGATGTCTTCTAAAGCTTTTAACTATGCCAAATGTCTTGGGAATACCTCAAAAAATTACTCGTTAGCTGATTCTTCCGAATCCCGAGGTAGGAAGGTTGTTCCATCAATTGTTGACGTCTCTCCCTCCAATGAGACATTTGAAACTATGGCAAAAGCTGAAATGGAGCTCACCAGAATCTCAAAAAATTATACTGAGGATATTGATTTTCAGGATCATGCTCAGCTTATTGATGAATTTGAAAAATCTCTAGGTCGAGAACGTGAACTCTATAACATCATTGAGTCCTTCTCTAACAACATTGAAAAACTTCTCCAAGAAACTACTCTACAGCGTGAAAAGATTAGTGTTCTTGAGGATATTGTCAAGGAAGACTCAATTAGAGAAAAACGTTTGATCGAGACGCATTCATCAGATCTAAACAGACTTCGTGTCGAAAAAGAGAAACTAGGTGCATCTCTTATTCTAGCCCATGAATAGTGAAGATCCTTGGAAAAGGAAAACTCTGTCTTAAGGAGAAATTCTTTCGACTCTTGGCCCGGGTATCCATTATATATTTTTCCTCTACGTTTAGGCCCAGATTATTCACTCCCTTCGCATTCAGTCGTCTCTTTTATTTTTTTGTACTATATACTCTTCTTTCTTTCTACAACTCTAGCTAAATCCCCATTTTACTAAAACCATGACCGATTTCGGTTTGCCTCTGCAAATGCTTATCCAGTCTCTCATGGATTACTTCAAGATTCTCCTTCGGATATTACAATAGATATTTTAAGTCGATGAATCGATTTTGGAGTGCAAATCAGTATCAAAAACATGGAATTATCTAATTTCTCACAATCAATCCTTCTATCAGATGTACTTGCATCGTCTTCTTTATCCTCGTGTTGTTTGTAATTCTGATTTTAATGATTCTGGTAAGTTGGGTTTTCTTTCTTTGAATAAGATTAGGAAATTAGGGGGAGGATTCTAGTCGGGGGAGATGCCGACATCAGGGGGGGATCCAAGGATATGATGTCGACATATTTAAACTCTGAAATGTGAAGCTCTGTTGTACTCTTTTCCCTTCGATCGAGATTAGTTTTTCCCACAGATTTTTTGTTACTCGACAAGGTTTTTAGTGAGGCAACCATAACTACACCAACTACATGATAAATGATGAAGACCTGCAGATTGCATTGATATAATTGCTTGAAAATATCATAATCAAAGAAATGGAACTCGATAGTTTGTCAAGTAAAACCACTGCCAGAACCATCACAACAAACAAAGAGGAACACGTCAACTAATAGTATTGATACTACTATTGCGTATGAATACTAGGTGTTCATCAATATTATGTATGGGTAATCAGCAAAGGCATACTTTTGGACTTGTCGCGTTGTACTCTTTTCCCTTCCTCAAGGTTTTTTCCCACCGAGTTTTCCCTTCTCAAGGTTTTAACGAGGCAACATGTGCGAGTTCAACTTTGTCTAAGTTTTCATAATATTGTACTCTTTTTCACAAGTTAGGATGGGAACAGAATTTAAAAATAACTTTCTATAAGTAAAATAGTTAACTTTTTGTGAAAGCAAATCTTATTTTAGCTTATGACTTCTAGAATTGACTTCCCTTTCAGAATAAGTAGAAGCACTTTCGATTATGGTTTCTAAACACTTTCTTATATTTTACACATGAAAGGTTTAAGCATGGTGTAAATATAGTTTGTTTTGTAAATTGTTCAGGGGTATAATGCATGAAATAACTCTATTTTGAAACTAAAATTATAAACGAACCGCCCACATAAAATCCCTAAAAACTGCTCCTCGTATAAGATTTTTCTTTGAAAAATCATATTTCGTTCAATCCAAAGACGTGATTAAATGATTGTTTACAAGAAAAAGAACATCAAAATACAACAAAATCAAAACCCGAAAACATAAAGATATCGGTTATATTTAAATCAAAATACCCAAAGGCTTGATGCACATGCTAGTGCATTCGTTGTTCCAACGACAAGAAGTTAGATTTTATGTTTCAATCAATGTAGTAACAAAAATTGCATGAATACAGTGAATTACATCTTCCCACATTATGTTTTCTGTTGGGTATAACTAAAGGTCGGCAATGTTAGAAAATTCTATGTCGACTATTAATTAGTCAGCCGGCATGGTAAGAAATATTTAGTTGCCGACTATATGATAGCTAGCAGTGTAGGAAATATTTATATGCCGATTATAAGATAGCCGAGTAAAGATAGTTGGCATCTTCTTCATTCATAGACCTTGTCGTCCCAAGATAGTCAGCGTTTTCTTCATCCGTAGACTGTGCCGTCCAAAGTTAGTCGGCACCTTATTCAATCGTCAACCTTTGAGCTTTTCACATTTTGAGCAGAAAGTGTTGATCGAAATCGAACTCATAAGACAATAGGTTTAATCAACTGAATTCATAATTTCAAAATTTTAATCTACACTCAATTAATTAAGCTAATCAATTTTTTTAGTGTTAATTAAACAAGGGTATATTAGCCATTTAGAAAATACATGGTTAAGGGTGGCTTGTTTTACTTCAAAATGACCCAGGTTTTGTCTCATTAAGTATACCCAAATTAATCTGGGTATACCCCAATTTGGCCAGGTTTCTTACGGTCCCCTTAATATCTTGACTTTGTCAATTAGGACAGTTAATAAAAGACAGATGGAGTACTAGTACTTGTTTTCTCTACAAAACTACATAGACCTAGTTTCATATACTCTATAAATTTTGTTTCGTCATCTGCTCTAATTCACTTCACACCTCTACATACAAGCAGTGGCGGAGCTCGGAATTAAAAATACGAAGGGATAAAAAAAAAATTATACAAATATGTGGACTTAAATGGACTAATTCCAAAATTCTAAGTGGGATAAATACAAAATATAAGATAATGGTAGGCCTCGAAAGTGTATGTATTTATGGCCTACGGGTTATACCGCAAGTGCACGGCGTCTATTGGAGACGCGGCAAGTACGGGTCGATCCCACAAGGACTAGGGTGTGCTTTGTGTGTGATCTAAGGCTTTCTAGACTGAATTCAAGTGAAGTAACAATGTAACACAGGGGTTTTTGGGTCGAAATGACTGAGGTGAAATGGTGAACTTGAAGCTAAAACAGGTGACAAAATTGGAGAGCACCGGGATGGTGAATCCACCACTGAACCTATGCTAAGGCATTTCCTAATCAAGTTCTATTCTTGGTTCATTCCAGGGAAGAACACCATGTTAATGTTTTGACTAATCTTATACACTCCCCCTAGTATGGAGTGTCTTCTTCTGATACACTCCATCGGGGGGTCATATACTCAACTAGCTAATTCAATCAACACAAGAAGCTTACAAGAGTAATAACAAGAAAGTAACTAACTTAGCATATTATCGGGGGTTTCAACACACCTGGAAAATTAAACTAAAGCATTACAAGATAAATGAAATACAAATTAAAACTAAAGTGACTGCTTCTGGCTAATCCGGGCGTAAGCAAAATCATCTTCTACCTCTCTTATTTATACATGCAAAAGTAAATCCAAAAACCAAACCCTAATTTCTATTTTAATTAAAAAATCAACAAACCCATCACCACGTCTCTCGAATTGCTTTCCTTCTTTCCAATCGCTCTGCGAGACTCCATGCGTGGTTGTTGTGGAAACCCTAGCTTCTAGTTATCTTTGAATTAGCTTCTAGGGTTGGTAGAGGCTAAGAAAGAGATAACTCGAAGTAGAGATGGTGGAGCAGTACCTCTGGAGTTGTTGATGGTGGCAAGGTGATGATGAAGGTGGCGGTTGCGTGGTGGAAGAGAGCTCTGGGTATGGTCGTGGGTAAGGAGGAGAAGAAGTTGACAGAGAGGTATGGGGGACAAGAAGAGAAGAAGAAAAGAAAATGGGTAAAGCTCGATTAGGGTATAGGGTATGTTTGGATTCGGTGTTGAGCCCAGTGCATCGGGGGAATGATGAGACCTGGCCTAGCGAGCGTAGGATGAAGGAGTGCGATACGAACGGCTCGGGGAGGTAAGCGGTTTTGGCTTGATCTAGTGTTGCACGGGGAGCGGCGATCTATGATGCACGTGGAGGCAGCGACCATTGGATGTGGAAGATAGAGATCTCAACGGCTTGGAGTGTACGGGCCCGGATCCGGGTCGCGGGTAGCTCTAGCCCATGTCTTCCTTGTTGGTTTGTAACTAATTCGCGCGCGGGCTTTGGCTATCTACTCCATAGATGTTTGACTCAATTCTTCGCTCTTTTGGCTCCTCGGTATTCTCGGAGCTTTATTCATTACCTAAAAACACAAAATTAATTAATACAAATATTTATTCTTGAAAACAAGGAAAACACGAGAATATGGGATAATATCGATTTCTAAGCGCAAAAAGATGAGTAAAATGCCAATAAAAAGGTGTATAAATATGCACTATTTGGAACTCATCAAATACCCCCAAACTGAATTTTACTTGTCCTCAAGTGAAACAAAATTAAGAAATCCTAACTATACCCTGTGAGTCTCTCGAATGCATTTAGCGTATGCACTAAGCCTTTAAACCCCTAGGTGTCCCTAGTGGACGAGTTGTAGTCTCGTGAGGGTTTGCAGAGGTGTACCCACAAAACCTTCTCCAACCAGAGTGTAAAAGAGTCTCAAGCATCCAAGGAGCTATGAGTATATAGAGTTTACGCATGCTAGTAACTTGAAGTTAGAACTATCGAAGAACGCATTCTCATCCTTAAGTCTTTGAGCGAGAAGTAACCATACCATATGAAAGAATTCGGATTCGATTGTGATCATAAGTCTCAACTTCGCCTCACCATTAGGGTTTTATGATAATTGCACTCAAAAAGATCGCTTTTTAGTCTCTCATGTGTGCGGGCGGGAATAAAGAGAGAAATCCTGCACACGTTGTAGATAAGAAGGATAACCTTAGAAATAAAATCGGAGACTCCACGAAGTGTGGACAAAAAGAATCTTTTCTCGATGATCTTTAAGAAAGGAAAATCAACCATTAGCAAGGGTGGGAGTACTCACTCACTTCTCACCCGATCGGCAATTAATATCACTCTCTTATAAGAAACCATAGAAACGTCTTCAATCTTCGGTCTTCGGTCTTCAAATGTTGATGACGAACTTCTAAACTTCACAAAACTTGACAATTTTTTGAACTTTTTACTCAAATTCCTTGTTGTTTGGATTTTCTTTTAAATTCTTCTTTACCATGGTGGTAGCAAAAATAAGAAAATAAACTACAATATTTTTTTTTTTTTTTTGACTTTTTTTTTTTTTTTTTTTTTTTTTTGAATTTACAAAAGTGAAAATAAAAATACAAATAATGAAACAACTAACTCCATGGACAAAGGACTTTATCACTCAATTTTTCCACAACTTGTATTGTCTTGATTTTTTAAATTTTATTAATTCT
This sequence comes from Papaver armeniacum, assembly GCA_023531295.1. Lineage (NCBI taxonomy): Eukaryota > Viridiplantae > Streptophyta > Magnoliopsida > Ranunculales > Papaveraceae > Papaver > Papaver armeniacum. The sequence goes on from JAJJWW010007305.1 coordinate 39,971, forward strand.
CATCCTATTTTCTTTTCTTTGTTGCACATAAACCTTGGACTATATCAACTTTTCTTTCCATATTCGATGATGCTCTCGGTTCTTTGTGATGATGTGTTTCTATGGGTCTTCTTTGATTGAGAGAGAGAATGATGCTAACTACAAATCGGTATTTAGAAGAAGTTTTCATCTTTAGACGTCACCCTCATGATTGACAAAAACTAGCACTCAAGAGATCAAAGTAGTCTTTGAAAATGGTGCGAAGTTGGGTAGCTCACCATTCCTACCCGGAATTTACGTAAGGTGACACACACTCTATGACTTTTCTAGAAAGTTGCAACAATTTGAAGGTTGGTGCCTCACTTGATGTAAAATGGGTAGTCTCCACTATGGGTGATCACAATTCTACTCAGAATATCTAATGACACCTAATTAGCCCTCCGGTATGGTTAAATCCAACTTTAACGCTCTAATCAACTAAGAAACCCGATTGTGTTCTCCGGTACTTCTAAGTTCATTATTTCGGTCGATTCTCTATGTAAACGTAGCTAAAAGCATGCTAGTGACTCTAAAAATCTCTAAAAACTTGGAGGTTTTTATTTGCAAAAAAGTTTTTGAATTTTTTTTTTTTTTTTTTTTTTTTTTTTAAATTAAAAGATAAAATAAAAGACTAAAAACTCTAAATGCAAATGCACCCCCAAACCTAAATCAAACATTGTCCTCAATGTGTCGACATATAGAAAAAATTTAAACAGTCACATACCGAGAGAACTATCTTTGATAAGAGAAAAGGGAAGAGATTACCGGATGTCGGCGGAGCAAGGTTGAGCTTCACTAGTCAAGGCTAGAATCCAACATTCTCAACGGAGATCATATCGGATTAGCATAATATATGTGCAAGAAGACTCAACCGAATGAAGAAAAGAAAAATTTAACAAGTCCTACTGGATATATACAAAAATTCACCATAAACTAACAATCTAAAGAGTTGAGGATCAACCCAATAGAAAATATGTACACACATTAACAGACCTTACACAAATATAATATGATAGTGCAAGTAAGGCTGTTAATGTGAATGAGCTTCCCCCAAACCTAAACTTGTGAACGGGTGTGTTTGGGAGCACAAAATCTTGCAATTTTAACGGTACATCATGCAAAAGGTCTAACTCAAAATGAGTTTTACTAAGAACAGGCAGACATACACATACCAACTGTGGTTCCCTAAAGGTGTTATACTTTGATGCAAAATAGTCCAAGAGGATTTGGGAAGCACAAAGTTCTAGGCCTAAGTTAGGCATTTTTAGAAAAGTTGGTTTTGCAATTTTGTTACAAACTACACCTAGGTTTGGTGGAGGAGTTTCAATTTGTGACTCGGGGAGAGAGGTTAGGTACATCTAAGTTGTTTTCATTTTTAAAATCATTTGTACCATCACACACTTTCCTAAAGTCAAAGAGGGTAAATCATGTTCATTTTCACGGGATAATTGCACGGGTTCCACATCAATCATCACATATATGAATATTAGAAGAAGCATCATTCATAGGGTTCACGGAAGAGACACCTAATGTCTACGAACCTAAAGATTCTACTACATTTTCAAAATACGCATGCTCTTCATATTCATCATTATCATCATCATAGCAAGAATTCATCTCTCCATTCAAAATTGTAGTATTTTCGGTGTACTCATCTACCTACGGATTAGGTTCATATTCAATGTTAGTTGTATGAGTAAGACTAGAAACACTCTTTTCAATCCTATCATTTTGTAATTCAATCAGGTTCCTTTGAAGAATCATCTTGAGTTTTTCTATTGAAGGAGAGTCTTCACTAGTGGGTATGCATTCCTCATATGGATATTCATTGTATGGTTGTGCATGAGGTTCACTAGAGAAGGGAAGTTCAAACATGTTCTTATGTGGATGGTCATGCATTGCATTCATTTCAAGCCTAGCATTTTGCTCCATGAGTGTTTCCATTATTGATTGCAAACTAGGAGTTGGGGGAGTATAAAATTGTTCATCTCCCCACTTTGTGGTGAATGATGCATGTGTGCAGGTTGATTATGGTCCCAATAGTCACTTCTAGACACTTCGTACATTGGATTATCATGGTTTTCCCTAGGTTGTCTAAAAGCATGCAAAATATAACAGACTCAGCAGGGTGGTCTAAGCCACCACATAAGGTGCAAGCATGCATTTCATGTTGCCTAGAAAAACTAGATTGACAGATTGCTTTTCTAAAGCAGTTGCCTACCTAAAGCGAGATAGTCGAGCTTCTAATTGATCCAAAAGTGATGGTGGGTATGAGAAAATTGTTCATTTTCAACTTTGTGGTGGATGATGTATGTGATCATAATGATTAGGGTATGTGAGATCAGGGCCCTGAGAAGGCCCATAAAATTCCCTAAAGTCACTATGGTATGTGGGGTGTTCATCCTGTGAAAGATGCTCGTAAGCAAGCTCTCTAAGGGATTTATTTGTTCCATCCCCAGATGCAGACCAAAATCCTGACATGGTTTAGCTCTCAAATTGAACTCACAATCTAATTTGGTTTATGTGGGTTTTGTTTGGTTTAATGGGTTCATTTTTGGTTTGTTGGGAAAGTCCAGCCCAACAGTGTGGGTTTAATGAGCAGCTCAAGTGCACAGCCCAATATTTGGGCTTCAACTTAACAGCCCAGATGTAGGTTGAGTTCTTTGTGCAAAGCCCAAAGTGCACGGTTTGGTTGATTGTGGGTTAGCTTGATTGTGCGGAGCTTGCAATGTGTGCGAGACGACCAGCGATCTATGGGCTCGGTTTGGTTGCGGCCAGGTTTGATTCAGTTAGGTGGGCTAGATGTGTGTAGATCTCAGCTTCGGGGTCAGTCAGCCCAGCTTTGATTGTGGGCTCCGGATATGCAGAGTGCAAGCCCAGTGGTTGTGTAGTGCTGGTTCAGTTGTGCAGAGTTTGGCAAGCTCTTGCACTGGCTGTGTGCACAACCTGGTGAGTTATGTGCAGGTGCAAGGATTGGCAGAGATTGTCAAGTCTCTCACAACTCAAGTCTGAGAGCAGCTCAAGCTTTCCACGAGGTTGGAAAATGCACACACAGGGCAACACAGACTAGCTCGAGGCCACACAATAACCTCGGTTTAACACGGTGGTGGCTCGCAGTATGCTCGAGGCTCAGCGGCCCCGGGGGCTGGAGCTCGGGGCGGATGGTTATGCTCGGGGTTTGTGTTGGATTTGGCTATCAAGTTGTAACACTGACCTCACGGCGTCGGGGCTGGGGCTGAGTACGAGGAAGATTGAAGTTATGCAAGGCAAGGCTTTGTCATCACGGAACCACAAGGTCTCACACAAATTTGCGGCTTATCGGCAAGAGTAAGCACACAGACTAGTACAAGGCACCACTCACCTTACAAGTCGCACACAAACATGCAAATATTGTGGGGTCTTGCTCGGGTGAGGTAGGTTATGCTCGAGATGAGGGTAGCAAGGTTTGCAACTTGGCTCAAACTTGCGGCTTCGGGGGCTAGCAAGGGAGCGAGTGTCGGCTTTTAACACCTTTGGTCAAACAACACAATGGGTCATTGAGCCACATTCAAGCATGCATTCGAGTCACGGGGTAATCATTCGGTGCTCCTCGGATCAAGGTTATGCTCGGGGTGTGTGTCTACCTAGCACAGAGTTATAGCATGCGTCTTAATGGCTTACAATCTCAGGTATGCAATTTACAGGGCATCATGCATAACATGGTTCACACAGCACAGGGATTACAATATGCACTTACTAACCTCAGGTCTGCAGCACAGTTGTCTGCCTTGGGTTGGCTCAGCTTTGCCACTTGCACTTGTGCAGCCAAGATGGTTGTCTTTGCAGCTTGCAACTATGCTCATTTCTTTTTGTCTTTCCTCAAGTTCTAAGCTTTCCCTTGGTTTCCTTGGGTTGGCTTGGACAGCGCAGCCTCACAGCAAGTGCAAGTGCACAGCAGGTACCTGTAACTCACAGCTAGCTTCAGAGGTGGGGTTTTATGAGATGCAGGAATGCAGATGAGAAAAAATGAGCTAGCTACACTAACAATGTTGAAGTGCAATGATTGATGGGATATACGGGGGTGCAATGCGGGGAAGAGATGCAGATGTGCAATTATGATGAACTAACTAAGATGCAATGAAGATGCGAGAGATATTAAGGGGATGGTTACACTAAAGATGCAATGAAGATACACCAAAGGTAATGAAATATGCCCTAAAAGCGAAGTAAAATAAAGAACAATGGAACTAAGTTACACTACTAATGAACTTAGATGCAAGAAAACAAGAAGCCGAGAAGAACTTGATACAAGAACTTTTATAGGAAAATACAAAAAGATGCGAGAGATAAGCAAAATTAAGCTAAGCTACATCTAAAATGGCATGGAAACAAGAAAAGGTCTTACACATATATACGGGTTACAAATGAAAAACAGGATGCGGTACAAGATCTTTGAAATGCCACGAGATAAGCTAAGTTATACTATAATGCCAGGGCTAAAAGTATCAACTCAATGTGGGTATATACGGGGATAGATGAAAACTCGGTGAAACAAGCCTAAAATCGGCAAGGCACGCGCCAAGTCCGGCAGCGGCGCCAAAAACTTGGTAGGCCTCTAAAGTGTATGTATTTATGGCCTACGTGTTATACCGCAAGTGCACGGCGTCTATTGGAGACGCGGCAGAAGTGGTCGATCCCACAAGGACTTGTGTGCTTTGTGTGTGATCTAAGGCTTTCTAGACTGAATTCAAGTGAAGTAACAATGTGTAACACAGGGGTTTTGTGGTCGAAATGACCGAGGTGAAATGGTGAACTTGAAGCTAAAACGAAGTGACAAAATTGGAGAGTTACCGGGATGGTGAATCCACCACACAGAACCTATGCTAAGGCATTTCCTAATCAAGTTCTATTCTTGGTTCATTCCAGGGAAGAACACCATGTTAATATTTTGCTAATCTTATACACTCCCCCCTAGTATGGAGTGTCTTCTTACGATACACTCCATCACGGGGTCATGTACTCAAATAGCTAATTCAATCAAACAAGAAGCTTACAAGAACACAAAGTAACTAACTTAGCATATAATCGGGGGTTTCAACACACCTGGAAAATTAAACTAAAGCATTACAAGATAAATGAAATACAAATTAAAACTAAAGTGACTGCTTTGGCTAATCCGGGCGTAGCAAAATCATCTTCAAACCTCTCTTATTTATACATGCAAAAGTAAATCCAAAATACCAAACCCTAAATTTCTATTTAAATTAGAAAATTCAACAAACCCATCACCCGTCCGAATTGCTTTCCTCTTATGTCAATCGCCTGCGAGACGCCATGCGTGGTTGTTGTGGAAACCCTAGCTTCTAGTTATCTTTGAATTAGCTTCTAGGGTTGGTAGAAGCTAAGAAAGAGATAGTCGAAGTAGAGATGGTGGAGTAGGTAGCTAGGAGTTGTTGTGGCTTGGCAAGGTGATGATGAAGGTGGCGGTTGCGTGGTGGAAGAAGAGCTCGGGTATGGTCGGGCGTAAGGAGGAGAAGAGTTGCGAGAAGGTATGGGGGACAAGAAAGAGAAGAAGAAAAGAAAATGGGTAAAGCTCGATTAGGGTATAGGGTTTGGGGGCTTCGGTGTTGAGCGGGTGCATCGGGAATGATGGGGCGGCCTAGCGAGCGTAGGATGCAAGGAGTGCGATACGAACGGCTCGGGGAGGTGGCGGTTTTGGTTGATCTAGTGTTGCACGGGAGCAGCGATCTATGATGCACGTGGAGGCGCGACCATTGGATGTGGAAGATAGAGATCTCAACGTCTTGAAGAGACGGGCTCGGATCCGGGTCGTGGGTAGCTCTAGCCCATGTCTTCCTTTTGGTTTGTAACTAATTCGCGCGCGGGCTTTGGCTATCTACTCCATAGATGTTTGACTCCAATTCTTCGCTCTTTTGGCTCCTCGGATTCTCGGACTTTATTCATTACCTAAAAACACAAAATTAATTAATATAAATATTTATTCTTGAAAACAAGGAAAACACGAGAATATGGGATAATATCGATTTCTAAGCACAAAAGATGAGTAAAATGCCAATAAAAGGTGTATAAATATGCACTATTTGGCACTCATCAGATAAATACTAGGGTCTTTTGATGGTTTCCATGGTTTTGGAGGGGGCTCGAGCCAGGGATATTCAACTCTTGGCTATGCCCCTGAATACAAGCATGGCATCATTTGAATCAGCTGAAGATTTTCCCATAATCAAAACATGGTATGACCAAACCCTATGTGAATATGTCATAGTTGAAAGGGTTGCATCCGAAACTTGTGGGGGCGTATTGTATCCAATATTTGCTAGATTACGAATACCCAAAGCAAAAATCATGGAAAAAATTCACGATAGATATCAACTTAATCGTACCCGTTAATTTAGGATTGTCGATCCAACAATTTGTAAGTATTTTTCGAATTTATTTTACATAACAAAGTACATTTGGTTGTGTTTTTTTTTTTACAACACTAAGAAAGTAAGTTCGGTTGTGTTTTGTTTTTGTTTGTGTAGGAGGGAATAGCAAATATGCGCTACTTGGATGAAAAAAGGGAAGAATTCAAATTCAAGAAAGCTATTATGAGTCCAAAATTCCAAAGTACGTCGCGGACGATATGTCATTCAATGTTTCGAATAAAGAATCATTTGATGAATACTTCTAGAATATTTTGAGTAAATTTTGTGGGTAGACTTCTATGTAAACCCTCTCGAAATCGTCTACTATGATCGCCTCGAGGTTATTACAAGGCTTGTTTCACATGCTAAGTACATCTGTGATGCCCACGAAAGTGAGTTGGATTTTAGAATTGAATCAATATACCAACCAATACCGCATAAATAAGGTAAATTACATATTTTGAGTTTCGCTTTTCTTTGGTAGATAAATAGACATCATGATTTAACAAAGCATAACATGCCGACTAAACCATCATCGTTAGTGTTTGTTTTGTGTATAATAATGACTCATGCAAAACAAATAATACAAGTACCAAAGTCATCAAAATCTTAACAATGACGACCCTGAATAAGTCGGCATGTTACTAATTGAATGCAATGACGATGAGTGAGGCATTTCCTACACCATTCTGTGAATGAATAATCTCAGATAGTCATCATGCATGGTAAAAGTTTGAGGGATCATGATATGGTTGTCATAAAAAACCATGAAGACTTTTGATGTCACTGTTAAAAGTCGTCGTTTTGTTTTAATACCAACCTGCCGATTAATTCTGAAAGCCTGAATTCCTTATACCATTTGAGGAATTAGACCAACAAAATCCTATGGATACCATTTTGAGAAGTGTTTCACTAAAGTAATTCATTTCGTTACAAAGTTCTCATAAACCAATTTTTTTCCAACAAAATCATAAGTTAAATCTAACAAAGACAATAATCCAGATGTTTACTTAACTAGTTTAATTTAACAATATTTATTCAACTAGTTTTAAAGATTAATGATAATTAACCAGGATAGTTTTGTCATTATAAAAATATATGGTTAAGTGGTTAGGATTCTACTCCCTAAGACCAAGTCTTATGGTGGAAAAATTCCTTCTTCCATGCCATCTCGGCATTTGAAATTGTTCATGAAAGCTCAAGTCTTATGATGGAATCTTAGAAACCCTAATCCAAACTATGTTTAACGCTAAAAAGAATAGCGTTTGACTTGGTCAATGATCAACAAAGATTCTGAACAGCGTTTAACGCTAATCCAAATCACTCAAAAAACTCGATGGGCTCTCTATACATTTTTATCTTTGAAAAATCACTCAAACACTCTACTTACTTCTTTTCTCTGAAAGAAAAACATCATAGTTTTCCTCTTTTCATTTATTTACCATCATGAATCTAATCAATTCAACTGTCTCAAAGGGTTTGTTCTTAGGTTAGGTTGATAAGGAATCTTCACATTCTTCAATTTCTTATTTTCATTGACAATCCAAAAAGTGGTAAATTGATTGATTTCTCACTATCATGATTGTTGACCACCAATCGGAATAATGCTCGATCGATTTATGCGATTCAGAATAGCGTTTCTCATCTTTTGGCATGCCGCGTGCTATTTCAAATAGCATTCAACGCTAGTTGGATTACCGTTTTCTTTGGATTCCACGAAATCATCGAAACATGGCTTAGAAAAAGTGTGGATTACACCAACTTAAAAGCCGCAAGGCTTAGTCCTATGGGTTAGATATCTAGCTGCTAGATTGGCCATCCACGTCAGCTTGGGAACCTACTAACCCCTATGGCATGGCGAATCTAGCAGCGAAACGCTGAACAGTACATCGTCTAACGCCGAATAGTACATCGTCCATATGAACGCCGAACCGAACGACGTTTGACTTGGTCAGCTAGGTTGACAACGCTGAACTGATCAGTGTCCAAAAAAAACGATATCTCCACAGAAGCTTGACCTTCTTCCCCATTTTCACTTCTCACTCATCTTTCCCCCATTTCTCCCGAAAATGCATGTCCAACTTCACGAGTTCTAGAATTTTTTTTGCAAATTCCTTTCGTGGGTTTATTCTACTTCGTATTTGTGATCGATTGAAGGTGGTTTGGTGCGATTCCATCCACGAAATCATTCAAAGTAAGAAATTTAAGTTTTAGGTTTAAGTTTTATGATTTTTGATTTTTGGTGCGATTTCATTCAAATTGATGATTGATATTTCGTATTTAGATGATGTAGATGATATGTGTATGGTTTAATTTGATTATTTGTGATGATTTTTTTTTTTGGGGATTTAATTTGATTATTTGTGATGAACAAAAAATAAATTTTGATTTTTGTAATGAAAATGATAATTCATATGATGTTTGTAGGTAAATTTGCATGATAATTTGATCATTTGTATGATGAAAATGAATGATAAAGAATTATTTTTGATTAAAATGAATTAGTTTGTGATGAAAATTTGATAATTTAGTTTGTGATGAAAATTTGATAATTTAGTTTGTATGATTAAAATGAATGATAATGATGATTTAGTTTGTATGGATGAAGATGAATGATAATGATATTTTTTTTCATCTTTGTTATTGATTGTAGTACAAGTATGGATGAAATGCTAGATGGGTTGGATATAGTTTCATCATGGAAATGTGATGGACATGTATGTCACGATGTTACGAAAGACCCTGCAAAGTAGCTTTAGAGGTAGTTTCACAGAGATATTGAAAAGTATTATAATATTGTAGTGCAAGATAATCCGTAGCACAACAATTTTGTGATAATTGTGGCTTTTCCTCATTTTTGAGTTTGATTTCGCCAATGGGGATAGAGCCTTAGTTGAAGCCATAGCTGAGAGATGGTGGAAAAGTACCAGGATCTTTCATTTTCAAGAGTTTGAGATTGGCCTCCTTCCTTTAGATTGGTACTTGTTAACGGGAATTCCCACTTGGTGACCCTAGTAAACGGCCAGTAGTTATGCCTGCAGATTGGGTAGTGATCTAACATATCCTGCTTTGGATGATTTGTATTTTCGGATATCAAAAATCATGGTGCATGAGACTCTAAGACTAATACATTTTCCTTAATTGTCTTGAAATACTACATTGAAAGTAGAAAGGGCATGAATAATATTGAATGTGCGGTGACATTGACACGAGCATTCTTTATGTGGTGTTTTGGTCATTTTCTTTTAGCGCGTTCTTCTGGAAAAGTAGATAAACGTTGGGTTTTGTTATTGGATGACTTGAATAGAGTTGGGGAGTATGATTTGGGTCTAGCTTCGTAAGGTAATACCTATAAATATCTCGTGATTGGTCAACCGGGTACAAATTTAGTTGGCATGGTTGTGGTACTTGAGTATTGGTACTATTACTACTTTCACAACATGCAACCCTTTGCTTTGTCACCACCTTCCCGGGTCATCATGATGTTTTCCCAAAGATTTTTCTCTTCAAGAAAATTAGGATTGCATCAAGGAAGAGAGGACATCGAGAAGTCCAGAAAGATACTATGAAACACTCAGTCAAAAGCGCAAGAATACAGATTGACACTAGAACAAGGGAATCATGTATTTGGCAACCATGGGCAAAGAGTCGGTATGCTGCGGGAGACCAATATGAGTATGCACTAGAGCGCCGCACGAAAGGGCGTCCAGCAAAGAGAAGACGCTTATTTTGAACAAACCGATGATGTTAGAAGTGAAGGTAGAGATCAAGCAAAGAAAAAAAGTCTCGTGAGGCTAAAGCATCGCAGAAATCCAGATGAAAAAATGGATAAACTCATCGAACTTCTTGAAAACGCACAAGCACAAAGAGAAGCCAAATATGAAAAAGAGGAAGAGTATCTAAGGAAGAACATGGAAAGCTCTTCAATCTTGGCACAAACGCAACAAAGAGAATCAGAAATGAAGATCCTACGACAACCCTTGGATGAATTACAAGAATGTGAGAGACCCATCTACAAAATATGGAAGAACGAGATTTTAGCCGTTATGGTTTGGACCTTATCCCCTAAACTAAAGTCATATGGGATTTTTAAGTTATTTAGAAGTAGGATTTCAATTTCAATGTAGTTTTTTATGTTTTAAGTTATTTAGAAGTAGGATTTCAATTTCAATGTACTTTTTAGTTTTCTTGAAAAACATTGTAACTTTGTTTTGCAATGTAATGGAAGATTACAAATTCTCAAACTACTACATTTACTTTGATAAATTTCCAAATTTTGAAACAAAATACGATTGAAACAAATTGCCAAACATGTAGAAATGGAATTGGAAAAAAATAGCCGTTAGTTAAAAAAAAAGGGTCAAGCGCTAGATGGAGCGTTCTTTGTTGAACACCAGAATGGAACAACGCTCCGACCCTAGCGCCTAACAATTCGGCGTTATTCTCTAGAATATTCTCCTAACGCCTCGAACCATTCAGCTTGTGTCACTTTTTGAGCGCGCACTTTTATTCATCGTTTTCAATCTCATAATAGTTGGACTTGCGAGCAAATGCTAGAGAGAAGTAGCCAGATTGAGACTTTTTTCCCACATTTTTTTCATGATTTACAACACTTTTTGGCCAATCTAGCAGTCCAATCTAGCCCATAGGACTTAGCCTTAGACTTGACATTCCACACTTTTTTCAAGCTTGGAATAGGTTGGATTCCACCGAAATAGATACCCAATCCGGCAAGTCAAATTTTATGCACAAGACATTACCTACGTCCTAGAAAAGTGATCTTCA
>JAJJWW010007306.1:0-68358 GCA_023531295.1 Papaver armeniacum
AAAGTGATGAAATTATGTGGGCACACACAAAAAATGGTAAATATACGATTAAATCGAACTTATAAAGCTTATATAAATGACTCGGTCTCTCATCAAGATGCTACTGGAAAAAAAGGTTTGGTCTATTGATTGCTTACCTAAAATTAAGTTCTTCATTTGGAAGATCTTTGCCCATATGTTACCTGTTAATTCTCTTCTCAAGTTTTATAATCCTGATATTGATGAATGCTGTCCTCTGTGTAATAAGGAGACTTAATCTATAATGCACTTATTTTTTCATTGCCCTATAGCTGCTCATATTTGGTTTGCTCTCTCCCTGCAACATCTTATTGCTGCTGATTATGATTGGATAGATGATATTTTCTTATCTTGGTTTGATAAAAATTTGGGTAGTTCTCCTTATGCTGTGGAGTGGCCAAGTATTGGTGCAGTGGTATTGTGGTCAATCTGGAAGCTTAGATGTGATGTTATTTTTAGAAAGGTCAAAATTAATTTGGATGCTACTATAATGGATATTAGAAGGTCTATAAATACTTATATTGTATCTTCTCGTAAGCCCCAGAGTGTAACTTTGTCGGCGACAAGGACTCCTATTCAGCAGATAGACCATATTATGTTTATTGATGGGTCTTTCAAAAATTTTAACATGGGTATTGGTCTTATTTTGTGTGACACTTCAGGTAGGATAAAAAGGTGCAGAGCGGATTTTGGTTTGATTCCAAGTGTTGTTCTTTCTTTGAGGCAATGGCCCTAATTTTGGCTTGCTCATGGGTGAGTGAGATGAATCTCTCCAGTCCTCTTCGTTGGTGTTGCCTTCGATTGGTGGATCTCGCTTAATCAAAGGAAGGGTGAAATTGATTGGAGTTGTCAGGATATATTAGATGAATGTCGGATTTCCATTTCCAGTTGTGTGTATTCTAGGATAGTTTATCTTAAACGTGCTAAGAATAAGATTGCCGATCGACTTGCACGTCGATCTAGGCGATTTGGTTTAAAAGACATTTGGTTTTCTTCTCCTCATTTCTTACAAAATGTTTTGAGGGAAGAACCATTAACTGGAATCTGTAATGACCTTTTCTTTTATTGAATTTAGTGTGTTTCTTAGCAAAAAAAAAAAAAAAATCTTAATACCCAAGTATCTTATATAATGTCCAACCTAATCTTGACTCTGTGCATATATAGAAGCTAGCATAATCGTGAATTGATTTTATTTAATTTCTTATACATCTATGTAAATCCATCCATCGAGTGATTGCATTCTATCATAATTAATTCTATGTATGTTTGTGTGAATCCATCCATCGATTGATTGCATTTTATAACCTATATAATTATTATATTAATATTCTGTGGATGTTTGTGTCGGGATTGATGAATCGTGGGATATTAATCCGCCGTTTCGAATCTTCTGAGAATCCGAGGAGAATGAAAAGTCGGTCTCGTTCACAGATCACATTTCTTCGTGAGGAGGAAGAAGAACCTTCTGAAGGGAACCTCTATTCGGCGGTCCTGTTTGTTTGTGGGGAGGTAGGAAAATATTTGGTCCGGTTCAGCCCAGTCCAACCCGGTCCCCAGCCCAACCCGATCCGGTTCAGTCTGACCCGGTGCGCTCCAGTCCATCCTGGTCTATCCTGTTCCGACTCAGTTCCAGTTTGTGGCTTGTTCTGTTCCGCCTTTTTGGGGCGTGCGCGATAGAAGTTGTTCCGGTTTTGTATATATACAGTAGGAACCAATGTACGAGGTATGTAACTAAAACTAATGTGGTTTTTTTTTTTATATTGAATACCTGATGGGCTTATTTTATATTTTTTAGAACATGCCTAGTTTTGTTTTTTTTTTTCTTAAGATAAGTCCATATCATATAAAAGGTCAATTTAAATTATGATTGCTGATCTAGATCATTAAGAATTTTGGTCTTAATATTATTTTGTTATCTTGAGTATGATATTGGCATAGTTGAATGATGTCTTTTGTACCAACTCGATTCCAATGTATTTACTTGGGGTTTAGAAGTATTTGGACCATTATTGCGTACTTGATATTGTCTCCCCAAATTTGAATGTTTCGTGAAATGTAATTCACGTGCTAGACTATTAAAAAGTCATCAGTTTCAAAAGAGTTGCAAATAAAATCACATGTATTCCAATTTTTGTGGAAGAACTCACAAAAGATAATATGAGTTAGAAAATTTCCATTTCTCTACTTCGTCTATGATACTAACGAACCAGTATATGTTGAAGTATGACAACAAGAGAGCTATCTTTAGTAATATATTCAACCTAAAGTACGTGGTTGACATGTGTAGTGAGATTCTCTTGGCCTGTTGAGATAAAGAAATTTCTCAAATTAAGCTTAATGTAGCAAAATTAAAAATGGAAAGAACCCCAAACTAACGGAGGTTAGACGTACTGACTCATATAAAGCATGTGAAAAGGGGATATATATATCATGAGACAAAAATGTATTTTTTTGCCCATCAGTAATGATACCAAAGTACATGTATCAATTGAACATGGGATGAAGCTAAGATGTAATTCTAGCTATCACCAAAGAGTTGGGAATGAATCTTCTTACCGGTATTGGTACAAGCAATGCAATGCGGGTACCATAGTAGCAACCAATTTCCATAGGAAGGTCATACTTTAGACATCATCTTTAATGACAAAAAGAAATTTGCATGGCCAATTGATTATTTAATTGAACTAGATCCAATGTCTGCGCTTATGGAATGAAAAGTACATCATTCCCACGAGACATAAATTTTCTAATGCACTTGAGATATATTTGGATGAAAAATATATCATCCCCCCTGAAACGTAACATATATTCACTCTAAAGTAATTGAGCTGAATCCCACTTTTGTTACGCAATAAGGTCACACCACTTATTAAATATCTCAAGACTCAATGTCTAACTGATAGTGGTTTTTCTCCCACTAATTTAAGGAATATACACTAGTTTTTTAACTAATTCTTTATAATGTGACTACGATGATTGGATCATCGAGCGAAGCAATGCTCAAATTTTGTTTCCAAGATGGAACAAAGATTAAAAGTCACAAAAGCTCTATATGTACTGAGAGCTAATCACCTTGTTAAATTCTAAAGAGAGCCATGCAAATGGATATCATATGGAAACTCACAATGATAAGAATGTAATTGATTGCATTTTTTATAGTCTCTAATATATTTAGAAGGAAATATATCTTAGAGAAACTAATGAGTCAATCTAGTGAAATGTAAATCACTATAGTATTTGGATTATTGAATCCATATTGACTCCGACGATGAAGTGTTGGGAATTGACTCATACAGGCTTTGACATAACCATAAAGTCACTTTGGTTGTGACATGATGTTTCGTTTTGAAAGGAATCATACGTACATCACTGTGTTTGAGTGGACGAGATAATGGGAAAAAGATTGACAGAATGCGAAGTAACGGCATATCTCTCAATAAGTGTTTTCTAAAGTACCAGATGCACAACCCCCTCCTCCCTCCCATTATGCTTTTAAGTTTGAGAGCATATCACTCATTTTACAAAGTCTTCAGTAAAACAGGATCGAGATCATCCTAAGATGCAAATGGTAAACAATCCATATTACAAAGATAACAAGGTGAAATTTAGAAAAATATTCATGCAGAATGCGGACCATTAAAGTGACTTATGGCTCTGGTGAATGTTTTGACATTTTGGACTAGTTATAGTTCCCAAGAAATTTGCGTTTGAAAACTCCTAGCACATATTACACAATACAAAGTGCAAAGGCTCACCACCCTTATTAATGCTAGAGAATTTACATCAAAAGGACTTGATGAATATTGCATGTTTAATAGGATCAATATAGAGCATCTTATACCCAATGGTCTCGCAGAGGCTACCATCAAAGGTTACAGATGGTGCCTAAGGAATAGGTTATGCATACCAACCTATCTTTAATTTATTGCTTTGGGGATATACAATATTACACGCATCTTACTTAATTCGTTTTTAGAACCCAATATTAGTCAACCTTTTTTTGCGTACCAGTTGGTAACTGGATTTAAACCTGACATTCGTGTTCTTACGCATTTTTGGTTGCACTATATATGTGCCATTACGACTCCACATCGTACTATGATGGGTCTTCAAAACTGTTAAGTAGTTATGTTGGAAATGAGTTCCCAACAATTATCCGCATTTTAAAACTTTTGGCAGGAGATCTCTTACCGCCAGATTTGCAAGTCATCACTTTAATGAGACATTCTTCTCGTCGTTAGGGGGAGATAAGAAAAAGTATTTTCTAAGGGGACGACAGGAATTGTCGTGGTGTATTCCAACTGTGTCGCATATTGATTCTTGTACTCCACAAATGTAAATGTGAAGTGATAAAGAATATTCGATTTTCAGAATATACACTGATGTTGCTAAAGTGATGAGATCACACATACCAGCTGCAAACCTACCTAAAAAGTTACAAATCCTCAATACGGGATATACACCATAGACTAAGGTGTTGCAACTACACTCAGTGGAAGTGTGATTGAGGCCGTTACTCCATAAAGGAAGTTGGAGAGACCACTTGGTTCGATCAATCCTCAACTAGAAAGGAAGTAGGTGAGTAAGGCACAACTTATTTATATCATCAGAAATCATCTCATAAGATTGTCTCTGAATATGTCCATGAATCAAACTGGAGGACGCTCCGAAGTTTAATGATTCCATGGAACAATGACATCCCAAGTGGATTATGAGAATGTGCACGAGTCAATGGAAAGATCATGCAAGCATATTGATGATTAATTTTATATATACTTGCTTAATGAAATAGAGCAAGATGAGATCGAACCAAGCTCCTTGTTGCTTAATGTCAACGAAGAGCATATTTGGCCTATACAATCCAGGTAGAACTTGGTTCTTTGACAAATACACAGGTATTTGGTGTGGTAGTGCTAACCAACCAAGTGTAAAGCCTATTGGACATACATGATTAATTTGTCACAAAGCATAATGAGAAGAAAGCAATCTGAAAGTATAAAGACTCGCCTTGTGGCGCGAGGTTTCTCACAACGCCCTGGAATTGTTCTCTTGTAATGAACTTTATAGTGTTCCGCTACTCAGTTAGCTTGGTAATTTCAAAAGGACTTGAAATGCAACATATGTAGGTAGTTGTTACGTATCTCTGAAAGAATCAAGAGATAGCCGATATTTACAAAAGTACTTGATAACCTTTTGTTTCCCAAATCAAGTGACTCTAAACCACAGAGTGTGTTTACAGTTAGATATAACGCTCACTTATAGATTTAAGCAATTAGGCGGATGTGGTACAGACATGAAAGTTCCTGCGTATTCACAAGAAAGTTCCTGATTTGGAATTATAGCTATCTATGTCGATGGTACAGACATGATGTGTGCTCTTGATGTAATAAGAGGCCTTAAAAGCTATTTGAAATCCGAATTTAAGATGAAAAATCTGAGGAAAGCTCGACCGAATACTGAGCTTGTGGTATATTATCCCACCAGTTTGTATTTGTCTAAAGTTGTCAGGAAATTTATCAAAGACATGCATCCTGATAGCACTCCCATGATTAGTCGAGGTTCAAATGTAAGTAAGTGAACATTTCGTCTAAAGGAAGATGCCGAAGCTATGTTGGGAGATGAAATTCCCATATCTAAGTACAATAGACGCATTGTTGTACTTAGTATAATAATGTACTCGATAAAATTTTGCATCCTTTGGGAACTTATTAGCAAGATATAGCTCAGCGCCAACGCAACGTCATTGGAATGGTATAGTGAATGTAATCATGTACTTAAAAGTAACCATTGACATAAGTTTGTTTTATCCCTACAAAGACATAAAAAGGAATGCTAATGAAAGTGTAATCCAAAAGTTGTTGATTATGAAGGAACAATAATCTCTTCTCCAACAAAAGTAATCAGGGGGAGATATGGTAAACTATTTTCTAAGTCATTACCAATATTCAGTTTTGAAAAATACATGACTAAAGGAACTGTCTGGAACAACTCTGAAAGTAATCAGAGGGAGATGCCGACATCAGGGGGAGGATCCAAGGATATGATGTCGACATATTTTACTTCGAAATTGAAGCTGTGTTGTACTCTTTTTCCCTTCGATCGAGAATAGTTTTTCCCAAAGGGTTTTGTTACTCGACAAGGTTTTTAGCGAGACAACACTAAAACATCAAGTATGTTGAACGTTGAAGACATAAAGATCGTTGATATTACTGAAAATATCTGAATCAAAGAAATGTAATGCGATAGACTGTTAAGCAACGTAACTTCCAGAATCAACAACATGGTCTTATAAGCTTTCAAGTCACCAAGGTACAGTGTGATAAACTCCTTTTGACTGCATTAGACTAATGAAAATTGTCTGACATCAGGGGGAGCATCTAATGGTGTGTTGAACTATTTTCCTTCACCGAGGTTACTTTTTTCCCACAGGGTTTTGTTACCCGGCAAGGTTTTTTTAATGAGACAACAACAAACACCGGGAATGTAATTTCCCAGCTAAGGCTATTGTCTTTGCCACGAGGATTTTCATCCTTAGTAGTTGTAAAGCAACTAGTCAACTTCAACGGTGATCATCAGCAACAGATCACCTTTACTTGCATCTGTCACGTTGTACTCTTTTTTCCTTGTCAAGGTTTTAATGAGGCAACGTATACACATCCAACGATGTTCTAGGTTTGCTTAATATTGTACTCTTTTTTCTTTAGTTCAGGTTTTGTCCCTCTGGGTTAGCCTAACAAAGTTTTAACGAGACAATTAACTTAGACTCGTTGATCTTTGAAGATCGTATTGCATGTGATGAACTACATGTAAAGTACGAGACAACATGTGAAGTACTACATGTGAAGAGTTGTACCAAGGTTTTATCCCACTGGGTTTTTCCTTGTCAAAGTTTTAGAAAGGCAATTGATTTCGGCACAAGTCATCAAGGAGAGAGAACACATTTGAAGAACTACATTCAAAGCACTATATGTGGCACTATATCTGGAGTTCCATTATTGAACCGCACAAGGGGGAGTGTTGAAGGGCCCATGCCCATGGATGTGTGGTCCAAAACGGAAGCCTTTTGGTCTTCCCTTTCACATGTATATAAGGATAATATTCCATGTAACCCTATTGTTCTGATTAATGAAAACTCCTCTCTATCTCTTTACTTTCCCCTAATTATCACTCCAAGACGATTAAGATAGTTGGAATTATTTGCATCAAAAAAGAAAAGATAGTTGGAATTAATAATGAATCGTTAAATACAATTAAGATACAACTAATTAGTAGTATAAATCAGTTTTGATGGTTGAAATTAACAATCATAATCTTTGATATGATTATAAAAAGAACTAATCAAAATTATATACACGACTCATAATCTTTGATATGATTTTTTTTTTTTTTTTTTTTTTGATGGAAAAGGCTAATGCCTCAGAATTTTCATTAATAAGAAAATTTTCTTACAATAGTATCGATTACATCAGTAAACGGATTAAGATAAAAAGTACAAGATTTACATGATTTGAAACTTGAAGTAACAAACAATGGAAAAAATATTGAATATCTATAATCCGACAAGGAATTTGATGTCCTGATGGTTTGAAACCACTGTAGAAGACGTTCACCGTAGAATTTAGATGCTTCCATAAAGAAGTGATATGCCCGAGTTGCTCCGATCGATTTCAAATTTTGTTGATCTTGTCTAATTTGATCAATACTTTGTCGAAACCAGATCATCCTTGTGATGTGCTCGATGATAATGAAGTAGCACCAAAAAAAGATAACATAAATCACTCGAAGAGTGAATAGGAAACGATAATGGCAATGATCTACCATATCTATTAGAAAATAAAATACAAAAGAAAGAAACCTAACCAACAATTGCTAGTGATGCAATTTTGTTTTATTTAGATATATGTACATAACCTATATTACCCTACCCGGATCTTAACTTCAATTAAAATCCGGGCAGAAAAACGAATAAAATCTTAAGACAACAATGGGGAAGATGAAGATAACCGCTAAGTAACTGCTTGTTGTTTGCAGAGCGAAAATAGGAAAGAGTTATATGTAACAATTCATAATCTTTGATATGATTTATATATAAAAAGAACTAACCAAAATAATATACACAGACTCATAAGTCATAATTATGGAGTATCCAAATGGAAATAGGAATGCAACATCCGGTCAGAGTCAAACTATTAACAGAAGCATCGAGCATTCCGCTCCCGAAAATGCTTGACACCCCCAGAATCCTTCCCCATTTCTTGCCCTCATTAGATGGCTTTCATCCAGACCATCAACAGCCACTGGAGGATGCAGGGGTGGTTGGGGGAAAAATCTGGAGGCCATTTTCCTTCGCCATTTCTATTTCAAAAGTGATATATTCGCCGAAGAATTTATTTTGATTTATCCCGGAGCACTAATAGAGGTGGGCCCCTGCTAATTTTTTGGGAGGGCGGCATCACTCTCTATTAGTGCTTTGGATCCGAAGTGTTGCGTTTATTTTTAGTACACATCATTTTAATATGATTATTTGTGCTTTTTTCTACGAATCAAAACTTTTTTGGAAATACTTGTGGGGCTGAAGCAAAATGAATTTGGGGCTTCAATGGACAAAAATGTCCAAAATATAAATATAGGAGGACTTGATTTATGTTAAAATACAAAAATTCCCTTTTATTAGACTTATTACCTTTTTACCCATCCATAACTAGCCTAAATTTAATTAAAAAAAAACCTAATAAATCTAATTCACAACCATTTTCTTTCTCTATTCTTCTCATCTTCCGTTTCTGTCTTCTTTTTCTCCAACTCATTTCAATGACTATTATCGTAGATTCTATTAAAAAAAAAAACACTGTATATTATATAAAAGATGACAAGGACAAAGGAAAAATGAAAAATGAAAATGTTGAGTTCAAACAGGAGTCAATACTGTAGAAATGATTTCTATGAGGTACGAATCGACAAACCCACCATTTATTTCTGATTTTGTTTGGTTAAAATGTTCGATTCAACTAAGTAAGATTCAAAAAACAGTTTCTAAACTTTTTACGGGTGGGGGATATTACCCGGCCGTAAGTGTTTGTCTACGGTTAGTTGGCACCTAGCAGCAGGCGGTTATAATAACCATAAAAATTAGAGGATGGGTATACGTCTAGAAATTTCCTAACCGTAATAGCTAAATTTCTCGGATGCAATTTTTATGTCATAGCCTTAATGAAGGCATATGGCTAGGAATTTTCAACTTTTATGTCTTAGCCATATCCAACATACCAATCGTAAGTTTGTTTATGGTTAGAATTTTATGTCCGTATATGTTTAATGGTTGGACTTACTTCGTATCTTGTTTTGTACAAAAATTTGAATAACGTTGCATGATATGTTTTTACATGCATTTATTGAACATAGTTTTTAACATTCTTAGGAAAGGAAAGGAAGAAGAAGAGAACACAAGAAGTATTACCAAGAAATAACAAGACTCCAGCCCCTCCTCACAATAAACTATCGGGTGTAGACAAAAGGAACAATAATGCACTTATCATTGATAGGCCACAGTAGAAGAGAGTAGTAAACATACAATTGTGGTTTCTTAACGATAAACCAGAGAGATTCAATAAATAGAAAAGGGGCGAAACAAGTGTTGGTTCATTGTTGAGCTTGATAAGGGTGGAGGCAAGGTGGGGGGAATGAAATGAAGTATCTAGCTGCACCCATAGCAAGACAAATCATTGATTTTATAGTGTTTTTGCCTGTCAAGAGCAAAGAGAGACCTCGGGGGTGAGCCAAGTGATAGGTCTGAAAAAACGGGGCACAACAACCACACCAAATAATTTGTTCGGCAATCTGTATGGACTAACTCCAATATTATTCCGAGAGCACCAGCTTATAAAGCGAGCTCAACCAAGAAAGACATCAAAGAGTTATATCTCTTTTTCTCAAATCAATCATCAAATCAAACAGATAGAAATCTATAAGCCTGATTGATGTGAGAAATACTTGGACGGTACCAAAGACCAATGTCCAAGTGTCAATCAATTTATATCCAACAGACAAAGGTCAGATTTACCAATTGATTGAACTACGCACAACCTGCGATATTTCAATTATATAAAAATATAATGCGGAAAAGAAATAACACAGACACCAGAAATTTTGTTAACAAGGAAACCGCAAATGCAGAAAAACCCCGGGACCTAGTCCAGATTTGAACACCTGTCATGTACCTACTATGGTAAGAAGGGTATCCCCATATCATACCCCTGTTAGTAGTTAGTAAATGTAGTAAGTGTTATTAATTAGTTAATTATCTTAATTAGTGGATAATATCAGTTGTAATGGATGGTTTATATGTAACCATCTGGGAGAGTAGTGAGCGTTGGATGCTGAGAGATAAACCTAGCTATTTAAGCTAGTGAAGTAGGTATCTGTGAACTAATCCAATTTTAATCAATTAATTGTTTATTCGATTTCTAGGTTGTGTTCGCAAAACCAGAGATTTAGGCTGTTCGCAAGAGCAGAGAAACTTGATTCGTGAGAATCAAGTGTTTATCATGTCATTGTACCTCCTGGTACATGACAATTGGTATTAGACTCCATCCTGGAACCTGTAGCCATGGCCACCAAAGAAAAGCTTCGGGAGATTTCATCAACTGTTGCTCAACAGACAAATTCAATCACTGAAATCAAATCTGTAATTAGTTCCATGGGTACCAAATTGGATCTTATTATAAATCTTCTAGGAGTCGATCTACATCAGCCATCAAACATGGAAGAGTATACTATTTCAATTGAGGATTTCACTGTCTCTCTATCTGAGGAAATCAAATCAACTCATCCTGGTGTTGATGAAGAAAAGGATTCTCTCGAATTAGAGTTCATACCCCAATTTTTCTTTGTTGAAACTGCAGAAGATGGTGATTGTCTAGATTTCGAATTTCTCATTCCTTTGTTTTTCTTCGACGAAGAGGAAGATTTGCATGTTGCTTTGAATTTTCAATCTAAATAAATTATGAGTTATGAGGTTGCGGTACCTGATTGCTCGAAGGAATTGGTCATTAATAACAGTAAATTAATTGGTAAGAAATGTTTTACTCTTCTCTTCGATGATTCTCGTATCATATTTGATCCAGGAAAAGAATTCAAACTCATTAAGAGTTTTTATTATTTCGGAATTTCTGAATTTGGTTTTGATACACCTACTTCATGTTCGTTTGCATTATCTGTTTGTTCTATATTGATGTCCAACTACAGTCACAATTATGTTTATGACTTGTTTCACAAACCTGGGTACTGGTTCGATTGGTTGATTGGTGAATCAATTGTGGATATATTATCTAGAGGTGGTGTTACTAATATTACATGCATGTTGTTTGCTAAAATTCCTAAGAATGAATCTTGGAATTTACAGAGTGTTGGAACTAATTTCTTAGTGCCGCTCAAAAGGGGTAAAGTATTTGATCGTGGAAAAAGAATTGAACTCATTATGGAGTACTTATATCTTGATGGTAAATATAGATTATGTGATATGGTTGCTTCTCATTCGTTTATATTCCTTATGTGTTTAAATTTAATTGCTGGATACCACAAAATGTTCATTCATGAGTTAGCTCTTGACAATGGGTCTCAAGTAGAATTGGAGTTTACAAAGTTGATGGTGTTTGTGTTCCTTAAGAATGAGGACAGTTGTGATGGCGGTCAGTTGCTTGTGAATAGAGGTAATATAGCTCAGTATGTATTGATGCTTTTGTAGATGCAATTGGGTGTAATTCCGAATGCTTATCAATGGGTTGATCAACTAACTGAGAGAACTGGAGTTTTGTTACTCTTGTTGGCCTGAGTGGTAGAAAATGAGAATGCACATCAATTGTGTGGTCGAGTGCTTGGTACAATGGGTGAAGAATCTTTTCGGCTACAGCTGCAATGTGTGGATGTTACAGTCACTCATCTGGAATTGTGGGATGTTCTTCAAAATCAATTTGAAGTTGACAAGTCAGCAGAAAGGGTATTCAGGCACCTGACTGAAGTCTTCACAGCAAAGGGAGCCATATTTGGTAGATTTTTGAAGAGATAAGCAATACTAGAACATTTTCTATGTTGTTGTTGTTGTTATGAAGTATTCATTATCAACACTAAATATGCACAACCACATCCGTTCAGTACATCACCTGTTTTCTCCCATAGTTCCTGTCAACTGCACATTTGTGCTTCTCTTCCAAAACAACTTGCGAGCGCTAAGGTATTATTCAACATCATGTTGCTCTACAAGGGCTGTTTTTATCCTTCCTTTGCTTATACTCGTACATTGTTTAACCGTGGAAAGGACTTCGAACTCAGTATGTGGAATTCTTGTGTTGTGACATGGGGTTTTAGTTTTGGATTTGTTTTTCATGTGAGTTTGAATTTACCGGATAAATTCCATAGAGTAGTTTTCCATGAAGTGGTTTCTAAAACTAGGGGTCGGTCAGATTGGTTATTTAGTGCTTCACTTGTTTATATGTCAGCGAAAGGTGGATCCGAAACTTTTTTCCTTAGTGCTCAAGTGTAACTTTCTTGGGGTGATTTCAATTCAGTGTTGGTTCTTTCAATGTGTTCTCAAGGTTATTTCAGATATAACTTATATTTGGCTCTTTCAATCGCAACCCGATACTTCTTATCATCTTGTGTTGATGTTTTACAATGATCCTGAGGTGAACTATTATTATATCGTTGGTGGGCTTGTCAGGATAATAGGACGAAAACTCATATGCACTGTGATTCAAATACCACATATGTTGTTGGTGGTGGTCATTTTGAGATGGAAATACACATTGTGCTCTACAGGACTAGGCAGTGTTAAAACTGGGAACTGGACCGTTTTAGTTATCATATGGCTAATGGAAACTCAAGTCATTCTCAAAGTCATTCAGATTCTAGACGTGTTGTTGTGGTTCGAGTACTTGAGGTGGAAATTCAAAATTGGTTTCAGCTGGGATGCGGAGTGTGAGATTTATCTTTATGGGTTTGTTCTTATTAGCTTTATCTCTTTATGGTACATCAGTGTCTTTAACCAGTTTTTCTATATTGCTGGTTGTACCTAGCCCGATTATGTCAACTATAGGGTTTATGGTCCTCGCCAATAAATCATTCTAGGTTTCCAGTTAAGGCGGTGGACTTGTTTGTCTGATTTCACCTGCACCGTGTGCACAATTGGATGGATCCATGATGGTGGACGTTCAAGCTTAACCAACTTCAACTTGAGCATCTTGTTACACAGATAGAGAAGTAGTCTGGCAATGGAAGAACCTGCTACTGTTGTGCTTTCACCATTATGGATGAGAGTTTTCAAATTACAACAATCTATGTTTTCTCTTCCATTATGGCTCTTGAAGATGCAACCCCGTCTGGCTACCAAGATGTGTACCTACTATGGTAAGAAGACCTGGAAGCTCAGTTCTCATCCTTGAGGACAAGGATGTTTCCAAGGAGTGGGGAATGTCATGTACCTACTATGGTAAGAAGGGTATCCCCATATCATACACCAGTTAGTAGTTAGTAAATGTAGTAAGTGTTATTAATTAGTTAATTATCTGAATTAGTGGATAATATCAGTTGTAATGGATGGTTTATATGTAACCATCTGGAAGAGTAGTGAGCGTTGGATGCTGAGAGATAAACCTAGCTATTTAAGCTAGTGAAGTCGGTATCTGTAAACTAATCCAATTTCAATAAATTAATCGTTTATTCGATTTCTAGGATGTGTTCGCAAGAACCAGAGATTTAGGATGTTCGCAAGAGTAGAGAAACTTGATTCGTGAGAATCAAGTGTTTATCCAGTCATTGTACCTCCTGGTACATGATAACACCATATTGTATTAAGCCGCTACAGACACTAGCCTACTACAAGCTAACTTCGGACTGGAATGTAGTTGATCCCTAACCAAGTCTCACACCGATTAAGGTGCAATCGCGTTCCTTACGCCTCTAGAACCACGCAGGATTCTGTGCACTTGATTCCCTTAGCTGATCTCACCCACAACTAAGAGTTGCTATGACCCAAAGTCGAAGACTTATAAACAAATGTGTCTCCCACAGATAAGTATATTCTGATAGATAAATCTATCTCCCACAGAAATAGCTATGAAGTTTTGTTCCGTCTTATGATAAATCAAGGTGAACAGGAACCAATTGATAATATGGTCTTATACTCCCGAAGAGTAGCCTAGAAATATCAATCACCTCACAATAACTTAACTATATGGTAGTAGAAGAAGTTATTGTGGAATCACAAAGAATGAGACGAAGAGCTTTGTGATTACTTTTTATAACTTACCTATCGGAGATAAATTTCGAGCAAATCTTAGAGAAGATATTACTCAATAAGATAGACAAGTAAGATCAGAATACGCAACTACAAAGAAAATAGTTGGATATGGATTCACGAATCCCAAATGAAATCTTCATGTCGTTAACCTATGATGGTTTTGGAAAAACCTAGGTTAAAGAAGAATCGACTCTAGTCGCAACTAGGACACAAGAAAGTGCCGGGATTAGGTTTTCCAGTTGCTAGAGTTCTCCCTTATATAGTCTTTCAAATCAGGGTTTGCTTTCAATCAAAGCTAAGATAGCTTAGTAACAAAGCATTCAATATTCACCGTTAGATGAAATCCTGATTTAAGATTCAAGGTAAGTTCAATTAAAACCAAAGCAATATCTCTCCACCGTAAGATGGTCTTAGATTGTTATACACAAATGAAATATAACTTCATTTAGATATGGGTAACCGTACCTAAACGTGTGTATTGAGTTGGCTCAATAATAGTGAACCGAAGTTAGTTATATGAACACGTTTGTCTTAACCACATTCATCTAACACTTCTAGATCAAATACGATGATCAATCAATCATGAAAGATAATCAAATGAATCTAATTGTGTTTCAAATAGAGTTGTTCAATTGTTCACTATCTCATAGAAATATTAATGAACAAATTTAAACAAAATCGGATTGATTCGTAATCGTACAAGTACTTATATAAGAATCAATTCATGAGCATTAAGCCACGGTTTGCAAAGATTGCATTCCTTAATTCATAAATGTTTTTGTTCATGAGTATGAAAGCATACTTTAACCGATTTTAGAACTTACCCACTAAGTTTGCAAATAAGTACGCAAACTATAGCTTCCGGACTTTGGTCTTATCCAGCCGTTTGCAAACGGGTATGCAAACAGCCGTCCAGGACCTAACTCAGGTAGAACCGTTCACATACTAGGTATGCAACCAAGGTTCCCGGACTTTACAGTTAAAACTGTTCGCATACTAGCTATGCAAACAAGGTTCCCGGACCTGAATCATACCAAAACAGGTTGCATACTTTGTACGCATACTGTGTTGTATCCATACAAGGGTATTTGTTCTAAAATCCCATTTCAATCATTGAAACATCCTTAGAAGACGACAATGGCTGTCTCACACAAACCATTAGCTTATAAGTAAATTTCAAGTGATCGAATGATTAATATGAAACTTTCCAATTCGATATCAAATTATTATCTCACACAAATCATATAAGATGTTTCAAGGCAATTTCCACATGATCATCTTTTGACTTATTATTTAGTTTCCAACAAATAAATTGTCTCCAACTAAACTCGTCAAGAATAATGATGAACGTAGCTAAAGCAAAAAAGCTTCCAACACATATTTCGAGAAATAGATAAGCGAGATAAACTCGACTCGAAATATCAAATGTGTATAATATAAAAGTCTATATAGCTATACGACTTAGTCTCATTAGGAGATTGAATAAATAGACTTCTGAGTAATAGATAAGTTTTAGTCTCCACATACCTTTTATTTATGAAGTTCCTCCAAGCTCTCCTCAGTAGATCTTCGTCTTCAATCGATGAACGTCGTGAAGTCTAAAGCTCAAATACACATTTTATCCTAATCCGAGACATAGCTATAAGTAGACTAGAAATCAAGAATTATAGTTTTGATCAACTAAACTTGACAAACAAGCTTGAGATAGCAACGCTTGCGAGTTCGACCGAGCAGTGCTCTAACAATCTCCCCCTTTGTCAATTTTAGTGACAAAACTATCAATATATACATATGGATTACAAAATAAATAAACTTTGTAGCTTCTCATCCAACATGCTTGATTTCCTTGGCTCTTCAACATTTCTTGAATTCTTCGCCACTTCAAGTACTCCATCGATTTTGAACGTGTTCAACTCAGCATCATTGTTTTTGAAGATCCGTAGCCATAACAATAAGAAAACAGTTGTTCTCAATTATTGTTATACAATGTCATAGTATTATTACACCGCATCAAAGTCCAATTGCATCATAACTTTGACAATAATACTATGGTGATATGTATCACTCCCCCTTAGTCAATACTTCATCACACAATGAAAACCACTCCCCCTTACATAATGATCCGTAAACCATATGTATGTAGTGTGAACTACGAAATAATTCTTCCCCTTTTTGTCAATATAAATTGGC
Organism: Papaver armeniacum; assembly: GCA_023531295.1. Lineage (NCBI taxonomy): Eukaryota > Viridiplantae > Streptophyta > Magnoliopsida > Ranunculales > Papaveraceae > Papaver > Papaver armeniacum. The sequence continues at coordinate 16,502 of JAJJWW010007306.1, forward strand.
AAAGGTACGAAAACTACGGGATCATAATGAAAGTATCAAGGAGATAATTCATGACTAAAAGAGAACATATCAACTTTGTTTCGATGATTTCACATAGTCGAAACTTAGTGTATTCATCAAGGAGTTAATAAAGAAACAAGATAACCCCTACAATATTCCACAGCCGCACTCCCCACAAAGATTTGGCAATTAAGCACAAGTTTAATTAAGAACTCTCCCCCATGAAATGTCATTCCCAAGGGAACAACAAGAGGGACCTTACTTTTACAAGAAAAGAAGGATTTCTTTGGACATTAACAAAATACATGAAACATGAAACATGAATTTGTATTCAAAAAGCTCAATTAAATTAACCACAAGAGAACCTATGATTAATTTAATCGGAAATGTTCAACATCAGAAAACTTACGGAGCCATACAGTACTTTCACAAAAGATGGATTAGGGAAAGATCAATACTGCGGAATATTCAAAGATTCATTCTATTTTTCATCAATATCTTATCTTATCTTATATACTAATATAAAGAAAAGAGGTAATTGTTTGGTGAAGCCTTTTCACATGACAATAATACCCCCATTACCTAAGATTTTAGTTAATATTTGTATATTTACAGGAATGCCATTGTTTTAAAAATAGATCAAAAAAATTAAAACTTAGATGTCTTTAAAAATACACATCAGATTTTGCAAAATTAATATATTTGGAAAGCTCTTTAAATTATCTACGTAATGAGTACAAACAAGGATATTAAATTATTTTTTTAAGATTTTTTTTCTTCCATTATTATCAAATTTGGTATTTTTAACAGAATCAAATTCAAGCATGTGCATCGCACATGTGGCCTTACTAGTTTGCATAATGATATCATATACTTAATCTTTGTTATCAAAAGTTCTTTCTATCTTCCGTCAATATTTACATAAGGACATATAATAGACTTAATTTTTGACATATATGGGACAATCATAGTTCACGGGCGCAAACACACATATCCCATAAAGTTTTTGCAATATAGAAAACCATAAAGATTAGTACTGCAAAATCATCTTCCAAATAAACTTTAGAATTTAAATAAATAAAACTAAAAACATTGCAAGATGAAAAACGTTGGCAGTAGTTATGTGTACTCACAATAATTGCTATTCCAAAACCTAGTTATCCTTCTTAAAACATAAGAATAAATTCTCATAAGAAGTTTCCTAGACAAAATGAAAACAACTACTAAAAAAACAGAACTGATCACAAGCTAATCATCAAAGTTCACGTCCGGAAGATTCACGGGTTTTAAGGCCTATGAGCTTGTGATTGACGGTATCAAGCGCTTCTTCGGAGAAGATATCCTCATTGAGAATATCCTTAACATGTGTCTTCATGAGAACAAAGTCAGAGGTAACCTTTTTCAACTCAGTTCGTAACACATCAAGACCTTTCATAGTATCAACGAGTTGCAGTTTTGTCTTTTCAAAGTATTTGAGAAAATCATGAACCACTTCAGCAGAGACCATCTCTTACTTTTCACCATCTTGATGAGTATATGCATAATAGCATGATACTTTGGAATTGAGTTCGTCAGCATCTACAATGGTTCTTCTATTTTTCTCATTGAAATCAAAATATAATGCATTATCAACAAAATCTTCTGGTAAGTCCCAAGAGAAAGGAGGAAGAGAAGACATTCTTAAATAGAAATACTAGAGTGAGATAACTCAACTCAATAAGAAGGATATATAGACGATTTCAAGGAGAATTTTAGGGTTTCTATAGCTGGTTCGTGAAAAGTAATATGAGTACCCATACGAATACAGCCTGGACCCATTAGAACAACAAAAACAGTTTGCCAAGCAATATTTTGCTGAGTGAAAATCTTCATAAATCTTAGCTCAATAAATCTTATATTCTCTCAAGAGGAAAATTTAGAGCAAGAGTAGCATTTTCATATATTGAAATTTCAAATAGAAAAACAACGATAAAATCAAACACAAATACTTATACAAAAAGTCTGTGAATGATAATCCAGCTAAGAACGTTAAGAAAGTAGCTAGACAATCAAAGGGAATTTTTGCCATCAAGTATATCTGATCATATCTCACTCAACCAGGATTTTTGTGAGTGAGATTTCAACCTTGTGATTAATTAGCACAAGTATGAGCTTTAAGCTCATCAAATGAATGTTGTTCTTGGTTAAACCTCTTTTTCCTAATCTTTGGAGGAAAACCTTTTTGGTGCGAAAAGTTATCATAAAACTTACTATCATCAAAATTCGACGCACAATAGGGATCGTTACCTGAAGGATTTTGATCAGAGGAATTTGACAGCATGTTGATGAGTTCCTTATATCCTTCAATTATCAAATTCAGGTTGTCTTTCACGCCACCATTTTTGCTTCCTTCTCTGGTACCTTATTCGATTAAGAACAACAATATCTCCTTTTTTAACTGAAGAAGATCCTTGAGCTCTTCTTGGACGATTTGTGTTAAGATTACTGTTACACGCTTGAACATCTGAGGAACACATCGAACTGAATTTCTTGGTAGGATTCACAAGGTGGGTACTAAAACCAATTGGTTTAGACATACGAATGTCAGTTACACCTTTGAGAATTAAATCTAAGGTGTTTTGAAGTCGAACAATAGAATTGTCATTCAACCTTGGTTTCCTCTTTTGTTCAACATGTCCTTTTGAATCACAAAAGAGATACACTTTCTGATCACCTGAGTGATTAGAGTGAACAGACTTAACAACGTTGTTAGGAGATTTCTTCCTTCCGAGTGATGTGAAGTTTCCTTGATTAGAGGAAGATACAAGCACATCTTTTCCAATAGGAATGGATTTCGATTTAACTGGGACTGAACTTACAGTTGGATCAGAAGCGATTGGTACAGTGGACTCTTTAGAACATCCTCGAATAGAGAGTTTACTCAGAAGATGTTCAATTTCCAAGGCATCCTTTTTGAGTTTCGCCTCAAGTAAGGTTTGTGAGGAATAGACTTCAGCGTTTTCCTCACTATGAGCCTTTAATTTAGAGTCACGATCTTTTACCATACCAATAAGTGCATTGACATTGTGTTTCAACCGATTGATTCTATCAGCCTGGATTCTTACAAGGTTTAGAATCATTTTACTTTATTTGGATGCTTTCCTTTCTTCAACAGAGTTAGACTCGTTTGAAAGGTAATCAGGGTAACACTTATCAGTGCAATCCTGTTTCGTTTGAATGCAGTGTTCATCTAAATTCAAGATAGACGAATTTTTCTCTTTAATAGATTTCATGGAAACAGAACTTTTATTTCTGGTGATGCGTTTATCTGAGATAGCGCTTCCGTCCATAGAGTCAGATCGCTACAAACATTGAAAAAGCCTGGTCCGATGTTTCCATATCTCTCAAGGTCACTGCTAAGATGACTTATGAGGTCTTAAACGTGTTTGTTTGCTGATTCCACGATACCAATTGAAAAAGCGGGGTCTAACAACCACACCCAATATTTCTCTTAGCAATCTAATGGTGTCATGGACTAACTCCAATATAATTAAAAGATAAGAGATACAAAACGGTGGGTTGCCTCCCACTAAGCGCTTGTTTTATAGTCGCCAGCCCGACTATATCCGAGAGCACCAACTAATAAAGCAAGCTCAATCAAGAAATATATCAAAGAGTTATATCTCTGTCCGGCCGCCAACTCTTTCGTTCGACTCATACCCTTTCATGATTCGGTGAATCATTGTGATTCCCACTTACGGTTCCAAAATCCAACTGGAACTAGGCTCACCTTACCAATTTACCACCGTTTCATTGACCGGGCCGCACTCTTGTTCAAAATAATCAGCAAGATCTTGACCAACTCATTCAGCTCAATTCCCCGACCGGGAATTGCACTGCGAATTGTCAATTCTCTCATCATTCATCCCGCAGACTCAAGTTTAGTCCATCTACACTTTAATCACTCTGGCCGCCAAATGATTCCTCCACATCACTTTTTTATCTTCTTCGAACTAGACGCCACTTAATCGCAGTCTTCTTCAACCTCCAACTCTAGCTCACTTGCACACTGCAGTTCAGCCCAAAGCCTCAACATTGTGGCCTCTCCAATCTGCTCAACTCCATCACCAAAGCAACACACCCTGCTCAGCTTCTCTACCAATCCTCATTGCAGAATTCGTACTCAATACACACCACTGCCAGCAAACCTTGACCTGTACTTGCACTTCCCTGGCGCAATTCCATCATTCGCAGCTTCTCCAACTCCAATCTTTGCAATGCACAGACTAAATACATCCCTCGCCTTTCTGACGCAAAGTGCAACTCCACCTTGCCAGTTCTAAGCTCCCATCGAATCCATGCCTATCTCATTCCTTTGACTCAATGGCGAACACAGGCCCCCGGACAATGCCATAACACCACAAAACTATGAACTCGCACTTTCTCATCACAATCTTCTTAATGTAATCAGTTCTTGTTTTGCTCATAACTTCTTCTGTAACTTCGAATGACTCGTTCTTTCGCCATTGTCTTCATCTTCTCGTCCTCTACACAATGAAAAGTAGAAATCTTGTATTTGAACGAGTTCCACCGGGTCTTTGGCCCTTCTTCACTTGTATGACTTCACTTTTGTAGCTATTTCCACTTCTTTTGCTCCAAATGACTCCATTGCACCTAATAAACTCAAAAGCACACATAAGATACATAATTTACAAGAAAATCAAAGAAAGCATAAATACTAGATATTAAATACGGTGTATTCTACACCTATCGTGGTCTAACAACCACACCTAATATTTCTCTTAGCAATCAGACGTATGGACTAACCCAATATACCCGAGAGCACCAACTAATAAAGCAAGCTCAATCAAGAAATATATCAAAGAGTTATATCTCTGTTTCTTAATGTAATCAGCAAATAAAACAGATAAAAATCCGTGAGCATGATTATTATAAGAAACAACTTGAACGGTACCAAATACCAATGTTCAAGTGTCAATCAATTTATATCAACAACCAAAGGTTGGATTATCTAATTAATTGAACTACGCACAACCTATGATATTTCAATTATATAAACAAATATAATGCGGAAAAGAAATAACACAGACACCAGAAATTTTGTTAATGAGGAAACCGCAAATGCAGAAAAACCCTGGGACCTTGTCCAGATTGAACACTACACTGTATTAAGCCGCTACAGACACTAGCATACTCCAAGTTAACTTCGTATTGGAATGTAGTTGTGCCCTAACCAATATCACACTGATCAAGGTACAGTTGCGTTCCTTACGCCTCTTGAACCAAGCCGGATTCTGCGCACTTGATTCCCTAAGATGATCTCACCCACAACTAAGAGTTGCTACGACCCAAAGTCGAAGACTTAATAAACAAATCTGTATCACACAGAAAAGTCTATTGAAAAGATAAATTTGTCTCCCACAGATATACCTATGAGTTTTGTTCCGTCTTTTGATAAATCAAGGTGAACATGAACCAATTGATAAACCGGACTTATATTCCCGAAGAACAACCTAGTAATACTCACAATAATCTTAATCGATTAATGAAAGAAGATATTGTGGAATCACAAACGATGAGACGAAGGTGTTTGTGACTACTTTTCAATCTTGCCTATCGGAGAATAAATCTCGAGCAAATCTTAAAGAACATATTACTCAATCACAATTGAAAACAACAAGATCAGAACGCGTAACTACAGAGAAAATAGTTGGATCTGGCTTCACAATCCCAATGAAGTCTTTAAGTCATTAACGTACTTGGTTTTAGAAAAACCAAAGGTTAAAGGAGAATTGACTCTAGTCGCAACTAGTATAACACAGAAGGTGTGTGGATTAGGTTTCCCAGTTGCTAGAGTTCTCCTTTATATAGTCTCCAAATCAGGGTTTGCAATCAATGTTACCTTGGTAACAAAGCATTCAATATTCACCGTTAGATGAAAACCTGATTAGATTCAAGCTAATATTTTTCAACCGTTAGATCGAACTTAGCTTGTCATACTCAAATGAAATGTACCAACATTTAGATAAAGGTAACCGTACCTAAACGTGTACACTTAGTTGGTTAAACAATAGTTAACCGAGGTTAGCCATATGAACACTTACATATCAACCTTATTCATCTTTATCACAACTAGTTCAAATGACTCAAATGAAACTAGTTAGAGAGTTGTTCAATTGTTTATATTCTCATAGAAGTATACAAGACACAATTGAAGCAAAATCGATTTTGATTCACTCTAATCATTTCATGAACATTATAGCCACGGTTTGCAAAATATTGCATTCCTTAATATATAAATGTATGTATTAGTTCATGAACAAACCGATTTTAGAACATAACCTACTCAAGTACACAAACGTGTACGCATACTTAAGTAGCCGGACTGAGTTTGGTTTCGTCAGTACGCGAACGGGTACGCATACTTACAACCTCAGTTGAATTCCGGAACTTAGACTTATGCTAGTACGCGTACGAGTACGCATACTTAGTTCCCAGACTTCCATTCACCAACCAGTACGCGTACGTATACGCATACTATGGTTCCCGGACTTGGACCTTACACAAATGTGAATACACACACTATGTTTATATCCAATCATGGTTACATGTTCTAAACTCTCATTTCAATCATTGAAACATTCTTAGAAGACGACAATAGATGTCTTACACAACTATTAGCTCCAAAGCAATTTTTAGGTGATCGAATGATCAATATGAAACATTTGGAGTCTACACCAAATGATTGCATCAAACAAATCATGTAAGATGTTACAAGGCGATTTTCACATGATCATATTTTGACTTTCGTCAAGAATAAAATATGAAGTTGGTTAAAGCGAAAGCTTACCAACATATATTTCGAGAAATAGATAAGCTAGCTAAACTTGGCTCGAAGTATCAAATGTGTATAAATGACCAATACGACTTTTTTCTGAAATAGGAGATAGAGTAGATAGACTTTTGAGTGATAGATGAGTTCAAGTCTCCACATACCTTTTGTTGATGAAGTTCCACAAGTTCCCTTCAGTAGTTCTTCGTCTTCATTCGATGAACGCCATGAAGTCTAAAGCTCAACTACACTTTCTATCCTAATCCGATACTTAGCTATAAGTAGACTAGAAATCAAGACTTATAGTCTTGGAAACTAAACTTGAGAAACAAACTTGAGATAGCAACGCTTGCGAGTTCGACCGAGCAGTGCTCTAACAATCTCCCCCTTTGTCAATTTTAATGACAAAACTATCAATACATATGGATTACAAAATAAATAAACTTTGTAGCTTCTCATCCAAATGCTTGATCTCATTGGTTCTTCAACATTACTCGAAATCTTCGTCACTTCCAAGTACTCCAGTGATTCTGAACGTGTTCTACTCAGTATCATAGTTGTTGAAGATCAATAGCTATAACAATAAGAAAACAATTGTTCTCAATCATTTTTATACAGTGTCATAGTATTATTACACATCATCAAAGATCAATTGTACCACAACTTTGACAATAATACTATGGTGATATGTATCACTCCCCCTTAGTCAATACTTCATCTTACAATGAAAACCACTCCCTCTTACATAATGATTCGTAAACCATATGTATTTGTAGTGTGAACTACACATTAATTCCCCCCCTTTTTGTTAATATAAATTAGCAAAGGTACGAAAACTAGTGGGATCCTAATAAAAAATTTATAGAGATACTTCATGACCAAAAGAGAAACACATATCAACTTTGTTTCGATGATTTCACATAGTCGAACCTTAGTGTATTCATCAAAGAGTTAATAAAGATACAAGATAACCCTTACAATATTCCACAGCCGCACTCCTCACAAAGATTTGGCAATTAAGCACAAGTTCAATTAAGAACTCTCCCACATAAAATGTCTTTCCCAAGGGAACAACAAGAGCGACCTTACTTTTACTAGAAAAGAAGGATTTCTTTGGACATTAACAAAATACATGAAACATGAATTTGTATCCAAAAATCTCAATTAAATTAACCACAAGAGAACCTATGATTAATTTAATTGGAAATGCTCAACATAAGAAAACTTACGGAGCCACACAGTACTTTCACAAAAGATGGATCAGGGAAAGATCAATACTGCGAAATATTCAAAAATTCATTCTATTTTTCATCAATATTTGCATAATGATATCATAGACTTAATCTTTGTTATCAAAAGTTCATTCTATATTCCGTCAATATTTGCATATGGACATATAATAGACTTAACTTTTGACATATATGGGACAATAATAGTTCACAGACGCAAACACACATATCCCATAAAGTTTTTGCAATATAGAAAACCATAAAGATTAATACTGCAAAATCATCTTCCAAATAAACTTTAGAATTTAAATAAATAAATCTAAAAACATTGCAAGATGAAAAACGTTGGCAACAGCTATGTGTACTCACAATAATTGTTATTCCAAACCCTAGTTATCCTTCTTATACACAAGAATAAATTCTCATAAGAAGTTTCCTAGACAAAATGAAAACAACTACTAAAAAAACAGAACTGATCACAAGCTAATCATCAAAGTTCACGTCCGGAAGCTTCACGGGTTTTAAGGCCACTGAGCTTGTGATTGACGGTATCAACCGCTTCTTCGGAGAAGATATCCTCATTGAGAAGATCCTTAACATGTGTTTTCATGAGAACAAGGTCAGAGTTAACCTTTTTCAACTCAGTTCATAACACATCAAGACCTTCATAGTATCAACAAGTTGTAGTTTTGTCTTTTCAAAGTATTCGAGAAAATCATGAACCACTTCAACATAGACCATCTCTTCCTTTTCACCATCTTGATGAGTATATGCATAATAGCATGATACTTTGGAATTGAGTTCGTCGGCATCTACAATGATTCTTCTCTTTTTCTCATTGGAATCGAAATATAATGCATTATCAACAAAGTCTTCTGGTAGATCCCAAGAGCAAGGAGGAAGAGAAGACATTATTGAATAGAAATCCTAGAGTGAGGTAACTCAACTCAATAAGAAGGATATATAGACGATTTCAATGAGAATTTTAGGGTTTCTATAGCTGGTTCGTGAAAAGTAATATGGGTACCCGTACGAATACATCCTGGACCCAATGACAAACAAAAACAATTTGCTAAGCAATATTTTGCTGAGTGAAAATCTTCACAAATCTTAGCTCAATAAATCTTATATTATCTCAAGAGGAAAACTTAGAGCAAGAGTAGCATTTTGATATATTGAAATTTCAAATAGAAAAACAACGATAAAATCAAACACAAATACTTATACAAAAATTTTGTGAATGATAATCTAGCTAAGAACAATAAGAAAATAACTAGACAATCAGAGAAATTTTTTGCCATCAAGTATACATGATCATATCTCACTTAACCAGGATTTTTGTGAGTGAGATTTCAACCTTGTAATTAATTAGCACAAGTGTGAGCTTTAATCTCATCAAATGAATGTTGTTCTTGGTTAAACCTCTTTTTCCTAATCTTTGGAGGAAAACCTTTTTGATGCGAAAAGTTATCATAAAACTTACTATCGTCAAAATTCGACGCATAATAGGGATCGTTACCTGAAGGATTTTGATCAGAGGAATTTGACAGCATGTTGATGAGTTCCTTGTATCCTTCAATTATCAAATTTAGGTTGTCTTTCACGCCTCCATTTTTGCTTCCTTCTTCTAGTACCTTATTCGCATTAAGAACAACAATATCTCCTTTTTTAACTGAAGAAGATCCTTGAGCTCTTCTTAGACGATTTATGTTAAGATAACTGTTACACGCTTGAACATTTGAGGAACACATCGAACTGAATTTCCTGGTAGGATTCACAGGGTGGGTACTAAAATCAATTGGTTTAGACATACGAATGTCAGTTACACCTTTGAGAATTAAATCTAAAGTGTGTTGAAGTCGAACAATAGAATTGTCATTCAACCTTGGTTTCCTCTTTTGTTCAACGTGTCCTTTTGAATCACAAAAGAGACACACTTTCTGATCACCTGAGTGATTAGAGTGAATAGACTTAACAACGTTGTTAGGAGATTTCTTCCTTCCGAGTGATGTGAAGTTTCCTTGATTGGAGGAAGATACAAGCACATCTTTACCAATAGGATTGGATTTCGATTTAGCTTCTGGGACTAAACTTACAGTTGGATCATAAGCGATTGGTATAGTGGACTCTTTAGAACATCCTCGAATAGAGAGTTTACTCAGAAGATGTTCAATTTCCAAGGCATCCTTTTTGAGTTTCGCCTCAAGTAAGGTTTGTGAGGAATAGACTTCAGCGTTTTCCTCATTAAGAGCCTTTAATTTAGAGTCACGTTCTTTTACCATACCAATAAGTGCATTGACATTGTGTTTCAACCGATTGATTCTATCAGCCTGGATTCTAACAAGGTTTAGAATCATTTTACTTTATTTGGATGCTTTCCTTTATTCAACAGAGTTAGACTCGTTTGAAAGGTAATCGGGGTAACACTTATCAGTGCAATCCTGTTTCGTTGGAACGCAGTGTTCATCTAAATTCTAGATAGACGAATCTTTCTCTTTAATAGATTTCATGGAAACAGAACTTTTATTTCTGATGATGCGTTTATCTGAGATAACACTTCTGTCCATAGAGTCAGATCGCTACAAATACGGACTTATGAGGTCTTAAACGTGTTTGCTTGCTCTGATACCAATTGAAAAAGCGGGGGTCTAACAACCACACCCAATATTTCGCTTAGCAATCTGTATGGAATAACTCCAATATAATTCTGAGAGCACCAACTAATAAAGCAAGCTCAATCAAGAAATATATCAAAGAGTTATATCTCTGTTTCTTAATGTAATCAGCAAATCAAACAGATAGAAATCCGTGAGCCTGATTATTATAAGAAATAACTTGAACGGTACCAAAGACCAATGTTCAAGTGTCAATCAATTTATATCAACAACCAAAGGTTGGAATATCTAATTGATTGAACTACGCACAACCTGTGATATTTCAATTATATAAACAAATATAATACGGAAAAGAAATAACACAGACACCAGAAATTTTGTTAACGAGGAAACCACAAATGTAGAAAAACCCCGGGACCTAGTCCAGATTGAACACCAAACTGTATTAAGCCGCTACAGACACTAGCATACTCCAAGTTAACTTCGTATTGGAATGTAGTTGTGCCCTAACCAATATCACACTGATCAAGGTACAGTTGCGTTCCTTACGCCTCTTGAACCAAGCCGGATTCTGCGCACTTGATTCCCTAAGATGATCTCACCCACAACTAAGAGTTGCTACGACCCAAAGTCGAAGACTTAATAAACAAATCTGTATCACACAGAAAAGTCTATTGAATAGACAAATTTGTCTCCCACAGATATACCTACGAGTTTTGTTCCGTCTTTTGATAAATCAAGGTGAACATGAACCAATTGATAAACCGGACTTATATTCCCGAAGAACAACCTAGTAATATCAATCACCTCACAATAATCTTAATCGATTAATGAAAGAAGATATTGTGGAATCACAAACGATGAGACGAAGGTGTTTGTGACTACTTTTCAATCTTGCCTATCGGAGAATAAATCTCGAGCAAATCTTAAAGAAGATATTACTCAATCACAATTGAAAACAACAAGATCAGAACGCACAACTACAGAGAAAATAGTTGGATCTGGCTTCACAATCCCAATGAAGTCTTTAAGTCATTAACGTACTTGGTTTTAGAAAAACCAAAGGTTAAAGGAGAATTGACTCTAGTCGCAACTAGTATAACACAGAAGGTGTGTGGATTAGGTTTCCCAGTTGCTAGAGTTCTCCTTTATATAGTCTCCAAATCAGGGTTTAAAATCAATGTTACCTTGGTAAAAAAGCATTCAGTATTCATTGTTAGATGAAAACCTGATTAGGTTCAAGCTAATATCTTTCAACCGTTAGATCGAACTTAGCTTGTCATACACAAATGAAATGTACCAACATTTAGATAAAGGTAACCATACCTAAACGTGTACACTTAGTAGGTTCAACAATAGTTAACCGAGGTTAGCCATATGAACACTTTCATATCAACCTTATTCATCTTTATCACAACTAGTTCAAATGACTCAAATGAAACTAGTTAGAGAGTTGTTCAATTGTTTATATTCTCATAGAAGTATACAAGACACGATTGAAGCAAAATCGATTTTGATTCACTCGAATCATTTCATGAACATTATATCCACGGTTTGGAAATATTGCATTCCATAATATATAAATATATATTAGTTCATGAACAAACCGATTTTAGAACATAACCTACTCAAGTACGCAAATGTGTACGCATACTTAAGTAGCCGGATTGAGCTTGGTTTCGCCAGTACGCGAACGGGTACGCATACTTACAACCTCAGTTGAATTCCGAAACTTAGACTTACGCTAGTACGCGTACGGGTATCCATATTTAGTTCCCGGATTTCCATTCACCAACCAATACGTGTACATGTACGCATACTATGGTTCCCGGATTTGGACCTTACACAAATGTGAATACACACACTATATGTTTATATCCAATCATGGTTACATGTTCTAAACTCTCATTTCAATCATTGAAATATGCTTAGAAGACGACAATAGATGTCTTACACAACTATTAGCTCCAAAGCAATTTTTAGGTGATCGAATGATCAATACGAAACATTTGTAGTCTACACCAAATGATTACATCACACAAATCATGTAAGATGTTACAAGGCGATTTTCACATGATCATCTTTTGACTTTCGTCAAGAATAAAAGATGAACTTGGTTAAAGCGAAAGCTTACCAACACATATTTCGAGAAATAGATAAGCGAGCTAAACTCGGCTCGTAGTATCAAATGTGTATAAATGAGCAATACGACTTTTTTCTGAAATATGAGATAAAGTGGATAGACTTTTGAGTGATAGATGAGTTCAAGTCTCCACATACCTTTTGTTGATGAAGTTCCACAAGTTCCCTTCAGTAGTTCTTCGTCTTCATTCGATGAACGCTATGAAGTCTAAAGCTCAACTACACTTTCTATCCTAATCCGAGACTTAGCTATAAATAGACTAGAAATCAAGACTTATAGTTTTGGAAACTAAACTTGAGAAACAAACTTGAGATAGCAACGCTTGCGAGTTCGACCGAGCAGTGCTCTAACAATCTCCCCCTTTGTCAATTTTAATGACAAAACTATCAATACATATGGATTGCAAAATAAATAAACTTTGTAGCTTCTCATCCAAATGCTTGATCTCTTTGGTTCTTCAACATTACTCGAAATCTTCGTCACTTCCAAGTACTCCAGTGATTCTGAACGTGTTCTACTCAGTATCATAGTTGTTGAAGATCAATAGCTATAACAATAAGTTTTAGTCTCCACATACCTTTTGTTGATAAAGTTCCTCCAAGATCTCCTCAACAGATCTTCGTCTTCAATCGATGAACGCCGTGAAGTCTAAAGCTCAACTACACTTTCTATCCTAATCCGAGACTTAGCTGTAAGTAGACTAGAAATCAAGACTTATAGTTTTGGCAACTAAACTTGACAAACATACTTGAGATAGCAATACTTGCGAGTTCGACCGAGCAGTGCTCTAACATTTAGTCTCCAACAAATAAATATTGTCTCCAACTAAACTCGTCAAGAATAATGATGAACGTAGCTAAAGAAAAAAAACTTCCAACACATATTTCGAGAAATAGATAAGCGAGATAAACTCGGCTCGAAATATCAAATGTGTATAATATAAAAGTCTATATAGCTATACGACTTAGTCTCATTAGGAGATAGAATAGAATAAAATTCTGGGTGATAGATAAGTTTTAGTCTCCACATACCTTTTGTTGATAAAGTTCCTCCAAGATCTCCTCAACAGATCTTCGTCTTCAATCGATGAATGCCGTGAAGTCTAAAGCTCAACTACACATTCTATCATAATCCGAGACATAGCTATAAGTAGACTAGAAATCAAGACTTATAGTTTTGATCAACTAAACTTGACAAATAAGCTTGAAATAGAAACGCTTGCGAGTTCGACCGAGCAGTGCTCTAACAAGGTCGGTCGTGTTTGGTTACAAATCCTCGTGGGCGGAAAGGATTTGTGCAGCAGAGGTAATTCTAATTTAATTATGGATTGTTTATTATGTATTATTTGGTAAGAAATCTTGTATTTTATTTATAGATTGACTATTGTAACAACAACATTTTTATGATTTGTGTACGATTATGAGAAAGCGGTACATAAACCCCGAAACACCAACATATGAAGTATTAGTCGTTGGAGGAAGAACACGAAACGTGATATATTTAGGGTATAGCATATATGTTAATCGTTACTGACATTAGTCATGCATTTCGTACTATTTTGGGTTATTTGGTGTTTGATACTTACATTTTTTCCAACATTAGTGTTTGGTCTAACATTTGTCCAACTTAGGATTTGGTACCTAGAAATGACGTCGACTTCCATTGACCCCGTTAATCCAATTTTTAATTAACTTATAATCTTATATATTTATACATTTACCATTTTAACCTTCATTTGTTAAACATTTACATTAGACCCACCCACTACTGTCGTAAACCACCATCAACATCGTTTGGTCGCCTGACTCCCACCATTATCAACCCCATTTCACAATCCAAATTTTTTTACGATCTATAAAATTCTCCATTAAAAAGTCTTGTTGCCAACTAAAACGATAGAAAACATGGATCTTCTCATAATTGAAAACAAGGAAAAAACAAGCCATAAACAATCTCATTTCAACAGATCAAGTGCTTAATGAATCAGTGAGAGAGAACCCATCTTCAGAAACAACCCAACTCCTCATCTTCATTTTGCGTTTCACTCATTTATTAACAATTTTGTATTCGTTAGATTGATGTCCTCGGGCTGTGGGTAAGAGATGGACAAACTTAAAATCAACTGTTACTGCCTTAAAATGATTCAATAGACATTACCACTATGCTTTGGAAAATCTTAAAAATCTTCTTGATTCATATTTCCTATTTAAACCATCCCCTTCATTTTCCTGCAAATTTATTGATCTTGCTGCCATCCGGCTTCTTTGTCTCCATGTGTTGATCAACCAACAATATAAATTAACAAGCCTTTCGATCAAAAATACTCTTCACGGCTAGAATTTGATGAAGAAGATGATATGGGATCCTAAGGGCTAAGTCTTAATTATCGGTTTGCATTTGGAGGCAGAAGAAGAGAATAACAATGGAGGCGGCAGAAGATAGAAAGTTAGGGTTCCTAAATATTTAATCTCTCACCGTAGCCTAATAATTAATCAGAGTCGTTGGATCTTAAACCCACTTCAAAGATATATTTGTAAATTCAAGTACAATTTCTGATATAAGAAATTAAAATTTTAGTCAAAACGGTCAACCACAGTCAACGTCATTTCTAGGTACCAAACCCTAAGTTGGACAAATGCTAGACCAACTACTAACTTTGGACAAAATGTGAGTATCAAACACCAATTATCCCTACTATTTTTATTCATAGAAACATTTTGGTAAAGGTTTGTTGGTGAAAACCAAACAAGATTTCAGTTCTGCATCAAATATAGCTTTAAACATGTGATTTAGAGCCAGGAATTCATACCTAGACTATTTAATGATAGTGTGATCATGTTGGCAACAAGTTTATGCATACATCAACATAGATTCTTATGCTAAATACGGAATGATCAAAATTCTATGAGTAAGATCAACAACAATTCTTAGCAAGTACATATCTATAATTATCATCAAGAAAGTAATATGTTTCTATAGATTTCATTCAAGAAAACTGGATTTAATAAGATTTTAAATCTAGAACTCAAAATTTTCATTTTCATTAAAAAAATTACCATCGATCTTTAGATCTAGCCATGGAGAACCCAATTTCCATGATTAGATTCTCTTAAATCACCATTTTAAAGTTCAATCTTATTCAAATCATCAGATTATGCTAAAATTAACATTCAGATCATCAAGATATATGCATATTATGCTTTTAGTGCAATATTTTCATGTATTTTTATTGTATCATGCATAAAGATTAGATTTATGATCTGTTGTATGGTTAAAATCATGAAGTTTTAGAAAACCTAGTCGGCACCAATGAAGATGCGTCAATTCTACCGACAAGCATACCTTCACAGTTTGATGATCGTAGTCCTTGATTTGAGAACTCAATCACTGTTATGATCACTCTAATCTAAGATCTCTGAATAGATTTCAGGTGATGTAAAGTTAAGGTATCTGATTATTTTCTAAGTCGGTTAAGGTACAAGGAAGTTAGAAGATATTCAAATAGGAGAGAGAAATGTTTGAGTCTATTTCTATTAATGAATTATTATTTTTACATTCTTAGATTTTTTTTTTTGGTTATTTATACACATTGTATCAACATGGAGATTACATGTAAACGACTAAGCACGTGACAACTGGGACCCAATAATATTTTCCCGCCTTTTACTTCTTCGGACATGGAACAACTCTTCATCATAACTTGTCCATCTTATCAGGTCTCTACTCAGCTGACAACATTGAAATTGTTCTGACATTCGTATCTGGACTCTGATTTTCCGCATCTATTTTCGTGTCTCTGTTATGATTGGGAACTTGTGGCTTGATCATTGGACATCTGGTTAAGGTCTTCGAAATCTAACCTTGAGTCTTATTTCATGTCTCAGTTGTATTATTCTTCAGCTGTCAGTTGTTAGATAGATGCTATAGTTTTTCATCTACATAACACACTTATTAGAAGTTTCTGATGATGTTATTAGAAGAGAAAGAAAATATTAAGTTCTCGATGTGTGTTTGAAAGAGAAACAATCACCAATATTCATAAGGGGTTTGCATCTCCTAGAGATGCATGTTCATCACCAATAGGTACCTTCAATAGGCATCATTGGTGGCTATTGGTAAAGGTCATGTATGTTCTAACTCAAAGAAAATTCAAATTAGGTTTCCGAATTCAGAAAAATGGTACATTGTCACGTATCCTGTTACGGGATGCTGCCCCTAGTTCTCTGCGACCTGATCGGGGGATGACATCCCCCGGGGTCCCGTAGCGGCAAAAAAATGTATACGTTTTGGAAATATCCAACACAATATAAAGAAAAGAAGCTTTATTTGAGTAGGTATTTCAGCCTGACTAATCAGTTTTCCTTGTTTCCTTGTAGTCTATGTTGCATTTTCTCCACAAAAGAGTCAAAAATTTTATATTTGATCCTAGTAATAATAAGGCTTTTGGACAAGTATTTTTCATTCAAATCCATCTGTTGCATATTCATCATCTTAGAAATGTCTTGGCATGCAGCTCAATTGATATTTTTACTGAAAAAGCACTTGAATTTTGCAGATTAACTAATTGAAAAAATGAAAAAGTAAGTTATTGCATGATATCCACCAGATTAGTGATAGATCTCCTTATAGATTTAGTGAACAAGATGTAGTCATATGCAAAGAAAATATGAGAGATTATTGAGCCTATCCTTGTCAGCTTAGAGGATTATAAGGTGAGTATTATTTTTTTTCCCAACTAGGCAGATAAAACATTCAACACTTTAGACTTGAGAAGTAAGAATTTATTTCCAATTGCATATGCTACTTTTATTTTGTTCCTTATCACACGTTTATATTTTTATTTTAAAAACTATAACTAGCAATTAAACAAAAAAACATTAAAACCCGAATATACCAATTTGATGCGCTCCAATAATAATAAATGAACAAAACAAATGAAGAAATCATGGTGTATAGTGAGCTGGATAAATAACTACCATAACAACCCTTGTTAAAATCAAAATCATATGAATGGAGTGATTCTCAAATAACTTGAACATTTTACATAATTACTTGGAAAATAAAAATTCTGATCCTAAGTTTTCATTCATTATATATCAATGCTTTTGACGTATTAACTATTACGCTTTTAGAAATAATTTTGTGAAAGAGCCATTTTGAAATTCGCCCACGTGTTATTTACTTGATGATTGTTGCAAGTACTTCAAGAGACTACTCGACCTCAGTTCATTCTGTTGTAGTTATTCACCAAACTAAACATTTCACGGTGAAATTATAAAGCATCCCGAACCACCAATAAAACAACAGGTATTTCACTCAACAACAAAAATTGATTACAGTCATGATGTTAATGTTCGGAAGCCCCAAAATTGGATCGACATATGATAGGTGCATAATCTACATGTATTGAATGTCAATTTCATACTTCTTTTAGTTATATTTCTTACATTCTACCTTGTTATTACATTTCTATTTTTCATCCTTTGTTAGGATGAACCAACAAAAACAAGCAGAAATTACGCCTGTAAATGAGCAAGAAAATGAAGTCAACTAATGGAGAATGAGCAAGGAATAAATGGAATTCGATCAAATACATGATTTTGTCTCGTTAACTTTTAGGTAACTTAAATATGAAGTCAACGCAAAAAGAATGAAGTCATTCCTAGTTTGGACGAAGAAGTTATGAGCAATACACTGAAATCAACTTTGATTTGCTTTTTGTTAGTTGTTGGGCCTTATTATGCCGGCGCGAATACGAAAGAAAAAGTTGCGTTTTGAATTTCTAAATCAAAGAAAATTGGTCCCAGTAGGTTTCCAAACCATAGAAATAAAGGATAATTGAGGGCCAAGCATTAAAGGTTATATAAAAAGACATATAAGGCTTAAACAAAATATCAACCACTAGAGAGAAAATAGAACTTCACATTGAGTTTTCCGCTTAATGAGAAACCATTCTTTTTCCTTTGTATACTTTCCATGGGTATCGAGAAACTCATGAGTACGTAACTTTCCTATTGACTGTGGATGTAGTTGGAAGTCCTAAACAATGTAAACAATCTGGCTGGTTAGTTTTAATGTTACTGGTCTCTCTTATCACAATGTATGAATGAAGATTTGTTCGTTTAAGTTGAAAATTGAATGATCATGTGTTCATATCTAAATCTAGACTAGGGTTTGAGATCTAGAATTGTCAAAGAACTATAATCACAACGAGCACAACATAGTTGTCAACGACAGGATATTTCCATGCGATTATGTGTAGAAGATGAACTTAAGTAAAATCTATGTGGCTCTTGCGCCGAATTGCTTAAAATAACCCGAACTCACCAAGACCGTTGCTTTTATTGGGTTAAAATTTGAGTGGCTCTTGCGCCAAGTTATTTTGAGAAAGATTCAAAGAGCAACTTTTGCACCTTTGATGATACAAGGAGTTTTGTCGGAGTAAGCCTGCGATGGATGCTCTAGGGTTATTGGTGTGAGAAGGATTGGATGTTAACTCGAACCAATTGACGGGCTTGTTTAATGATGGAAGATGAAACCTCTAACTAGTATTTTCTCACCTTGATCTCAATCTTTGTTTGCTTTGTTTTCACTTTATAAGTTAGTTTACTTTTGTTTAATTCATTACAATCTCCCATTTGTTACATTAGAAGTCAATAAAAAACAATAATTACACAGCTCCTCGTGGGAACGATCCTTACTAGCTCCTATGTTGCTAGTTAATATTAGCGGGAAATATCTACATTAATTTGTGCCCAAACGACGCATCAACAAATAATGTTTTCTCATTTAGATGTAGCTTGAGAAAAGTTTCATAGGCTCTAATTATTAGGTAGCTTATTTAAAATTGTTGTTCACATCTTCTTGGTATATCTATTAATTCCAATTCAATATTATATATTGATTCACCAAAAATTTATATTTCTTTATCATTAAGATCTTTATTAAATATTGAAATTAACTTGTATCTTTTTTCTTCCCAATTCGAGATCATTGGTTATTTGATGATTTTACGAATAGAAAAAAACAAAAGCTAATAACTGACAGACCAGTTATTCGATGATTTTACGAATAAAAAAAACTAATAAAATTGATTAAACATGCTAATCTTTAATTTATGTTTATTTTTTTAACATTTTTTTTTCTTCCAGTGTTTAGCCATAGGTTTTTAATGGTTGATTCTTCTACACCAGTAATTTTATTTTATTTACAGGATAATACGTTACAATGAACATTCAAATTAGTCAAACTATATGGTTTTTGTTAGAGCATTGCTCGGCTGAACCCACAAGTTTTGTTATCTCAAGATTGTTGTCAATATTAGATGATCAAAATAATATCTTGATTTCTAGTCTACTAAGTCAAGTTTCGGACTATGTTAGAATTTGGTTGTTGAGTATCGGACATCACCCTCGAAGACTGAAGATCAACGAAGACATTTGGAGAACTTCTATATCAGGTATATGATGACTGAATCATCTATTCTAGTCATTATCTTACCATTCTATCTTTTTGAGACGATGTCGTATGACTTTTAGTAGATTTACAAAAAAGAAGTTTCGAGTCAAGCTTGTCTTGTTAAAAATCTCGAAATATGATTCTAAGCAAAGATGTTCAACAATCCTTAACAATATTAGTTCTAGACAATTTATAGTGTGAATTAATTTGTGGATCGATTGAAAATTTCCCACACAAATGATTCCATCACTCAGGAATGTTTCAAACATCATAATAGAGAAATATTGAACTATCTCCGTAAGTTCAAATGGGGACAGTTCACGAGCTGTTGTGAACTGAAATTTGAAAGTTGATATTGAATGTCAGCAGTTAACGAACCCCGTAATGACCCATCCCTCCACCGATATTGTCCCCACTTAGCCACTGCGATTATCCGGCAGTGTGGGGTTTTTGATTGGCATCACTACGGTCATCCAGCAGCAACTTCTCGGGAGGTCGCCCATCCCTAGATTACTCCTGCTCGAGCACGCTTGGCTGCAGAGTTTTCTGCCAACTCTGGAGCCAACCGTGCTGAAAAGGCCTCTGTGTCAGGAAAAGACAAACCATTACTTATATTTCATTAAGCTAACCACTGCCGAATATCAGGATTGGAGCCTTCCTCGGCTCCAAAATATACAAAATCCCAGATCTCAGACTTTCCTGTCCCCCTTGTTAGAAGCACCTGGACCAACCCCGTCTAGTGTACCTTTATACCCTCGGCAGGTGACCCGTCGTCGGCTCTGATACCATTTGTAATGACCCGTCACTCCATCGATAATGTCACTTCTTAGCCACTGCGCTTATCCGACATTGTGGGGTTTTCAACGGGCATCGCTACGGTCATTCAGCAGCAACTTCCCGGGATGTCACCCATCCCTGGATTACTCTCGTTTGAGCACACTTAACTACAGAGTTTTCTTCCAACTCTGGAGCCAATTATGGAGCTAACTGTGCTGAAAAGACCTCGGTGTCAGGAAAGGAAAAACCATTACTTATATTCCATTCATCCAATCACTGCCGAATATCAGGGTATTACAACCCCGATTCAAAAACCGTGGTCAACTGAGTTCGGTAGTCTTATAAGATTGACGAACTATGTTCACGAACCGTTGAACCCTGACTCGTGACCAAGCCTAACGGTTCACAAACCGTTGTACCAACCTTCCCAGTTTAAGATTTTAGCAAATGCTCAAAGACTTATTTTTTAAATATGTTTAGCATTGCTAGAACTCTCTCAAACACTTCTAAGACTTCATTGATCACTCAAATACTTATGTCTGTGCATCATGATTAAATTTTAAAGTGTTTAAATGAACATCAAATTACTTTAGTTCTTTGGCATACTTGCCAAACCGAATATTCATTATACACGGTTCCAGAACCGGTTCCTAGTGTATATACTTCTATTGTATTTTCAAGACCTAAAAGTTTTTGCTTGATTCTCAAGTTATCTTAGCTTGAATTCTAAGCAACCCCTGGTCGTTGGAAATCTATAAACTATAAATATTCTTTCAACTGGGAAATTCAATCCCTGACACTTTGTGTCTTAGTTGATTCTAGAGTCGTCCTCTATAGACCTAGGTTTCCTTTGAGAAACATAATTAGGTCTACGACTAAAAGAGTTCTCTTTGGGGATTTGTGAAGCCAGGTCCGACTACCTTTACCTTGATAGTTCGTTTATCCTTATCTTGCTTTTCTGTTATCGAGGTTTTTATATCTCTTTCAGGCAAGATATATGGTAATCGCAAAGTTCCAGTCATCTCAGACTTTGTGATTCCTCAAGATAGATATCTGAAAACTGAAGATTGTTCTTGAGAGGTGGTTAAGAATCTAGGCTGCTCTTCGGGAGTCATAAGTTTCGAATTTTTGAGGTTTGATAGATTTATCTATTGCAAACATATTTCCTCATCTTGATCTTTGATCGAAACGGAAATCAAATAGACTTATCTGTTAAAGTCAAATTGGTATCAAAAGTCTCCACTTAGGTTGAAGCAACTCTTAGGTTGTAAAGTACGCCAGCTAAGGGAATCAATTGTGTAGATCCTTGCGAGGTTCAAGAGACGTAAGGAGCGCGTCTGTAACTGAATCGTTTGGAGGGTGGATTCGGTCTCAACTACATTCTAGTCTGAAGTCTGATAGTAGGCTAGTGTCTGTAACAGACTAATACAGTTTGGTGTTCAAATCTGGATGAGGTCCCATGGTTTTTCTGCAATTGTGGTTTCCTCGTTAATAAAACCTCTGGTGTCTTGTATTTTTCCTTTTTGCATTATATTGTTTATCTTTATGATTGTATTTACACTGGTTTGTACGTATTTAATCTAAGTAGATGCGTCCGCTTAATTGTAATCGATTACCAAATTAGTTTCTTGTAGAATTTGTATCTTGAAAGATAGATAACAAGTTTAATTACTTAGCAGAATTCCGATTGGATTATTTGGATACGACTAGATTGATCTTGGATATTGATTTTTGAGATCGTCCAAGTACTCTTTTTAACAATCAGGTTCACGGACTCTTGTCTATATACATACTGATTGGGAAGAGGTTAGATATATAAACTTTATATACATATTGTCAAGGATCATTCAGTTAGTCTACTCGCAATTGTATTAAGTTTTGTCCATACAAGTTGCCGAACGAAAAAGTTGGTGGTGTAATTGGTACCCTTACGTTTCCAGTTTTGTCTACTCAACTATAGAGACATAAGAAAGTTGTTCCAACTATAGTCAAATCAATCAAATCAAAAAAATGGTATTTTTAACTTGGTATCTTTGTTACCATGTTGCTCCAACTTTGGAAAAACTAAGAAATGCAAGAAAGTTGTGAAGTCTAACAAACATTTGCACTGCAAAGTCACCTTTCGAGCTTTGAAGTCAATTGAGTATTTCAAGAGCTGCATCATGGAAATGGAACAAGAAGAAGCACAATTAAAAAAAACGGAAGCTTTGACATTACTTCCATTTGCAATCTCGTGTACCATTTGGATGGAAAGAAATAGAAGAACTTTCTCGAGCAAATACAAGATCGTTGATAGAATTATTAGACAATGTAAAAGTTTTCATTTATAATTGGTCTGTGAATGCTAGAATATCTCTTTAAACTTGGTTGTCAGATATTAGCAAGTATCTATCATGTAATAATTTGCTCCGGTATATCTTTGTTTTTGGTCTTTTTTCTATTTCTCTTTCTGTTCTTTCCTTGCAGTTGTTTCACTTTTTGTGAAGTATTCTATTCTTTTCGATGAAAATTAATATCCCTTTTTGTGTAAAGAAAAAGGTATAGAGACATAACCACAACCAAGAGTTTAGCACATTCACAATGCATATGAGATTTAGGTAGAAGGAAAAACGATTGACTTGACTTAAAGAATCCACGAGTCTTTTGGAACTTAGATAAAGTGTGCTGTAGTAGTCCGATAACAACCAACCCGTCTAGCTCAGTTGGTAGAGCGCAAGGCTCTTAACCTTGTTGTCGTGGGTTCGAACCCCACGGTGGGCGACATATCACACATGCATTTTATTTTTTAACCTGCTGGATGCCTTGGTATCTAAGAGTTGAGCGGCCTTACTTACATGACCATGACCCCTACCAGTAAACGCTGCACTGCAAAACATACTTTCAGCACATCACTTAGGATTCATACATCTTTCTTTTTTTCAACTTTTCTAATTTCTCATTACTTAGGAACATTCGTATACCGATGCTTCAGCCAAGTGAAGCTGCAAAATAAAATGATCTCCGTAGGGGGTGTTCGATACATCTTAGATTCTTAGCTGTTGACGCTGATTTGAAACAGATGACAGGATTGTCTTGTGCCCAGCTATTAATGAATAAATTTTACATTCAGCCTTAAACATAAACAAGCAAACTAATAATTATAGTATCCACCACCCCCATCATATATAACTAGTAAAGCTCTCAAGAGTTTATCATTTTCCAGAGGCTGTTACATATCTCCATCGACGATGATGAATCTGTTGTTTCGAATTCAAACATTTCCACAGTCCTTTTTTCCCTTTCCACGATATCTGTACTTCAATTAAGGAAAAAAAGAGAGGGTAGCAACTCAACTTAACTTTCCACCATGATCAATGGAAAAAGAATAAAGCCAATGGCCTCGTCAATCATACAACAATGGATATATTTTATAAGACATCTCTAGGAAAAGGATACGGCCAGAAATTTTTGTTCCAGTATCCATATTTGGAATGATATTAGTCACAGATGCATACATTGACAGCTTCCTCCTGCAGTAAAGCAAACTTATCAGTATTCCACATTCAAAAGCATGAAAGGATAACTTCAGCATATCCCCTTGTTTTCATTTCTCCCCAATTTTAAAATGTATCACAAGAACCATCAAGAGTCATTGATTAACTTAGGAATGTAAACGGGTTAATGTAACTGTTATGAATTGCAGGAGACGAAGAAAATGCTCATTATCACTAGCTAATAATTGAGTCTAATGACATATCTAGCCAACCTAGTGTTCGTGTCGCCAAAAGAGAAATTGCTCGTTATCACTAGTTGGATAATTCAGACTCACAAGTAGTTGATTAAACATAACTGGTGTTCGTGCAGAATGAATCATTGAAGTGGCAAAATAAATAATGAAGACTTACTGGTGCAGGACAATAAAATCATCAAAATACTTACTGTTCTCTAAATTCATCCTTATCAGCTTTCTTCAAGTTCTGCTCTCGTTCTACAATTGAAACCCTCTGTTGCTCCAGATCACTGATCTTGTCACTGACAATTGTGTAAATTGAAAACAAAAGAATATCAGTAACCAAAACCACTAAAGTTTCTAGCCATAACTCATCAGGAACACCTCAAAATCAATGGAACACTCATCTAAGCTTCTCGTGAAGTGAACTTTCTCTATTAAGTTCCTCCTTGTATTCTTTTTGGAGAGAATCCAACTCGGCATCACTAACAATTTCAGTTTTCACATCATTTATCCTTTGCTGGCATTCATCTATCTTCTTCTGATAGACTGCATCAGAAAAGAGGTTGTCAAGTGGCTACAAAATATAAAAGTAACGTTGTAACAATAATTTATTAGTCGTTCACAAAAAACAGGAGAATCCGAAACTCAGATACAGTAAACAAGAAAAGATTCCAAAATGAGGTTTCTTCACATGAGATGTTTTAGATACTATACCTAGTTTAACTACTTGATTTACGAGAAATGTCACGAATCCATGTGGAAGAAATCTTTTAGGAGGAAAACTGAACAAACCTTCTAAAGAATTCTGAACCTCGGAAAAATCCCCGTCACAAGATGATCGAAGCAATTTGACACTGTCAGTACATTGCATCAAATTATTGATATCCTTTTTGTTCTGAAGAACTTTAACAAGATCATCACAATATGAAATGAGGCCGGAGACACCAATTTTTGTAGCAGTCTCGCCCATTGTATTTACCAGATTCACTTCCTCTCTAAATATCTGAAAGAAGAAAACACTTGCCATCAAAAATAAAAAATGTAAGACATAAACTTAGTGCATGACCTAGATCATATTCTCCGAACCCTTACTAACTAATGAATACATATATTTATAAGATTTTCGGGGATAACTGTGGAAAATCGTAAAACAAATGAAAATAGCCAACTCCAAATTAAGATCACCAATAAACTCATAAACATATGAAACAGCCAAGCTGACCGTAAATACATAAAAAATCAAAGAACAAAAAGCAAAAGAAAAACCAGACTTAACAAATACTACCTCCTTTTCTGGAAGGCCAAATTGAAAAAGTGAAAGTAACACTTTTCCAGAAACGGGGGGAGAATAAGGTTTTATGGAAGAGTTCTTGTTCCATCTGCTTTAAACACTATACCCAGTGAGCAGATGACTGTTACCAAATCCCCAAAACAATAACTAACGAAATCGATAAAGGTCGGAGATTTTCCGTAAGGTTCAAACAGCACCACCTAGGAGTCTATCAAAAACTACAGAGCCTTAACCAAGCTTTCTTAACAAAACTAGCATAGAGACTAATTCAGCCTAACAGCCAGTTGTGGTAAATTAAAATGTGCTAGATGAAACTTGGTATGACAAACTGGTACCTAATCTTGACTCCCTAAGCACCCCTAATTTCTTCTTTCAATGTCCTCTACCCGCCTTGATTCCATAATTAATGGCATTAACAACGGTAAATAAGATTCGAGATTTCAGAGTTTATCTAATACAAAGAATAGGTAGTGAATTTATTTGACCTTTCACGGTTGGTGTTAACAATCATATTCTAATACCTTTCTAGGAAGCAGAACGTTTTCTCCAAAATCTGAAGTTTACTTAAAAAAAGACAGACCAGGGTTTAACAGTTTCTCAGATGATACTGGGACATAATCCTGAAGTCGGAAAGAGAACACAAAAAAAAAAAAACATCTGCCACTCTGAATCAGATAGTTATAACATATTCTAACTACCAAATGGAAATTTAATAACATTCTCAGCTTCTCTACCGAAAACTGAACAAAACAAAACCTGGTTAAAAGATTACCTGATTTGGGGATTTAAAAGCGTTTAATGATTCCTTTATTTGATTACAGTGAATAATGAATTATCAAAATTTCACCAATTTTGTTTTTAGGGTGTTATTCTGTTAACCCTTCTCACGACAAGTGAAGAGGGAAAATATGTTGCAACTCTGAGTCTCTGATTAGTATCATAAGTAGTAGTATTAGCTACATTTAACTTCTTTACTCTTTACACTCAGTCATACACTCTACTGGCATTAAAAGTTTCTCAAAATTCCGAATTATAATTTGATTTGGCTTTTTACATTGACCATCTCAAAAACATACACCATATTATCAGAGTATGACTACTTGTAAGATAATGTAGCAGTGCTATTTCTAATATTTTTCGGCTGAGAAGATGCATCACAAACAAGTTCTAACGGCTCCGAACATTTGAAATCGTCAAATAACCAAGTAGGTTCCTTAATGCGTAACATACAATCAGATTAGGTGTAACAATTACTTCATAGATTGGTAAATGACAATCATCATCCTCATGATTTAAGCAGCAATGTTCAAAAAAGTACCCCCTTTATCTCTCTAACAACGTCCCTAAAGACCAGTACATGGTTGGCATCCAGTAGTCAATTGCTTTACAACACAAGCAAGACCAATCCTTCTCTCGCAATGCCAATTCTTTTTCCTTCAGAAATTTAACGAACAACATATATGTATACGTATACAGTGTAACTCTACTATTTAGGGTTTATGTAGTCGTGAATGTTACCTGAAAATGAAAAACTATAGCTTTACTCCACTTGAAGAAAGTAGCAATCTGAAACCACCAACAACCAATCTGAATTTTGACAAATAAAAGTAAGAGATAAGTAAATGAGTAGAATAAGAAAGATTGCAGAAATTTCAGACCTGGGATTTTGATACTTGAGAATACCCCCTCTTTAAAATTTGCTGGAACACACTCAATGTATATACGGAAAACCCAAAGACTAGACTTCGGCAGTGAAATGAATGAAGACACCTGAAATCCCAGGTGAGGAAGAAAAAAACCTAATATTTTGTTCAAAATCACTTTGATCTGATTTTCTCACTTTTCATACCAGTGGTCATGACCTTTTTAAATTATGTAGTCTATATATAAAAAGGTGAACACCGTAAACAGGATCGTCAATATGTCCGAGTGGTTAAGGAGACAGACTCGAAATCTGTTGGGCTTTGCCTGCGCAGGTTCGAATCCTGCTGTTGACGAACATTTTTTTTTTATTTTTAGCTGTATTTTCGAAGCCAAATTTGGGCACTACTTTTTAATGTTATCATCACCACTGAACCACCTATCCAGTGTTTACATAAAAGTCTTAGTTTATGCTTTTTAGGTTTAGAACGATAAGTCATTGGGACATCCGAAAACCTGCCAAGAGGTGGACGGTTATCCTCGATTTCAGATTATGTGATATATATATCCACGGCCAGAAACTAGCTAGTTACACCGGTTATAGTACGTATCAGTTCCGACTAATATATTGATCCAGTAAATCTCTTGCTCTGAAACCCTAGAATAGGAAAATGGCTCCCTTTAGTTCCAGAATCTCCCTCTCTCTCTAGGGTTTCTGATGTTGATCCTTCTACCTTTAAATTTCCGATTGAGAGTTTATGATGCGATTCATTAGAATCAAATCCTATCATATACACGGACCCAATCTTAAAATTCCAACTTATAATTAAAAATCCGATCATATGATGTCTACTTCATCATCAATAACAAATCTGATCAGTCGATCTCTTCCATTCTCATCATCATCTAAAACAAATGTTAGTTTTCACTCACCACCCAGGTCTATTAGTTTTAGACCTATTGGAAGGATTTCAAACACCATTGGAGCAATCACAAGAGGAGGCGGGCAATCAAAAGACAACAACAACAACGATTACTTCCACAAATCAAGCAAACCTAAACAATTTGAGTTGCCAGGTTTGACAAAGACCGATGTCAAAGCTTGGGCTGAGGAGAAGGGAATTGGTGGAGAAGTTGTGAAAGTGAAAACGAACAAAGGAAAATGTATTCATCAAGGTTTGATCACTGAGTCACTTCCTAATGGTATGTTCCGAGTTAGAATAGAGAATATCCCAGATTTGATTTTAGGTTATATTTCAGCCAAAATCAGAGATAATAGAATTATGATATTAGTGGGAGATAGAGTTGAAATCGAAGTAGATCATCGTTATGATTCAAGTAAAGGGCGGATAATTTATAGGGTGGACAACAGATCGCACAAGGCAGGGAAAAAGGCTAGAAAGGATCAAAAACAAAATAATAGACGCCGCTCATAATCTTTTTCTAGTCTTGTATTGCTGTGGCTGTCCAATGGAGCCATTACGCTTTCGTAAGCTTCAGGGTTTGGCAAGTTTTAGTGAGTTTTGGAAGATGGAAGGCATTTTGGTAGATTTGCTTGGTGAGTGACGTACAAAATATTTTCTTTTACAGATTCAGTCAGTGTTATACTATTTTTGTTTGTGTTAAAATTATCATATTCGTGGAGCCAATCAACCAGTTGCCACTTTCAAGGGACACAACTTGTTGTACAGACAAGAGACGGCTGGAACAATAACGTTTCAAGGGAGACGCTTTGGTAGAGAGACAGAGCAACTGCTATAACCAAAAGTTGCGACAGAAACCTTTCCCTTTAATGTTAATTCTACCATTTGGTGGAACGCTGAAGAATTTCACTGTTTCAATTGCTCCTCCAGAGTTATATATATCTAATAACCCAGCGGGTGCAAACTCGAAATTTTGACAGTAAACCTGTACAAACCAGGGACATTATGGTTTCAGAACTGTACTACAAGAACTGGTACAGATGCAACTGTGAGAAATAACATTCATTGGAGATAAAGTAATAATATTGCATTGCAAGATCTTCAGTGTGACATCCAGAAATCCTTTCTTTGGCGGCATCTAGAAAGAGGTCCTGATATTGCATAGGCATAAAGACAATGTTATGAAAAATCTGTGATATGACTTGATATCATTCGCCGTAACCTGCTCTTTTTTCTTTTTTTTTTTCTTTTTTTTAAACAAGACGTTACACAAAAGCCATTACAGCACAAGGTGACAGGCACCCTACCCACAGACACAGCAAATAGCTTAACCAAAGGAAAAGCTCCCAACTAAACCACAACAAATGGACTACAACTAGCCCCCTAAGAGGACAAACCACTCAATGTATTTCAAAAGAGGAAAAGTTCGCCGTTCGCCGTAACCTGCTTATATTACCACCTAACAGCTGAAGTTTCCATAAACATGATTTCCATGCATATTATTAGACCGGTAGAGATAAATAGATTAAAAAGGGAAGAGAAGAGTGCACAAGATTTATATCTACAAAGACAGGTCACCAAGAACTTCGGTTTGCTCAACAGAGAAATCCGTATTTCTTTGTAATAAAACTCAATACTTGGGTTGAAGGTTACACATACCTGTGTTGAATGAAAAGATGCCACTACTATAATCTGTACATGAACCCTGGAAAGCTCTTCAAAATACTCGACATCATTGGGACTGATCTGATCTGTAACTCTTGACTTGTATTAACTCTAAGCAGTAGGTCTTTGCATCAGTTGTTGCAATGACGTTATCTGGTAGCTTATGCTCAGGAAAATACTTGCTGTAGAAACAAGACGAGAACAACATCTTTCATTACACACAATTAAAGGGCTCAATCTCATTTCATAAAATTATCAAAACTAGGTTTTAAGTAGCACAGAGAATTTTCTAACCTCCATTTCAACTTTTTGCTTTTTCAAGTATGATGAAAAGTGGCAGCTCAACTGCAAGCATATATGACCAGCGTTACCTGACAAGGCTAATACAAAACCTATGGCCTGTTTATATCTAGCAAAAAGTGAAGAAACCCACAAGGCAACCCTAAGCTCATCAAGTTGTCCTAATATTTTTAATTTATTGAAATAGCAATAGTAAATTAAATTTTTGCCTGCACAATGCAGTTCAGCATTGTCTGCAAGTCCCTATAGATAAGTTCTGCATTGGCCGCATATCTGGTATCTGGACAAGTATAGAATGTACTTCTGGTGCCCTGCCCAAAAACCGGGAAATCACACAAAACCAACTTGGCTGGGGTAGCTATATTTATTTTGCATGAACTGAGATTCGCGTATAAAACACAGATTACATCAAACAACACAGCTATGAGTTAAAGATCATCAAACTGTGTCCAATATTGATTAACTTTAAAATTCTTAACACACTGAAAACAGAAAACACCTATGTTTCTTAGTTGACTTCAAACTACTTGCCATCTGAAGTTCTGAAATCCTCAGCTCGCTACATAGGCAGCAGGATTAGCAAAAGTATCCTAAATGTCATCACTTGGTGTCTCCAGATTTGAAATATTCACTGCACTAACACGTTCTTCCTCAGGTAAGATGGACCAGTTAGGCGATTGCACAGCTCTCAACCATTTGAAATCATCCACATTCGCCCAGTTCCCAGTCTCTTCATCAAGACTTGAATCTTTAAGGTCTTTATCAATTCCTTCATAACGCAACAAATAAGGAGCAAACCTCACACTATTGCAATCCTCAATTATTGGCCTACTCCGAACCCGAAGATAAAAATCTGTCCTCTTAGCATGATGAATCCTCATTTGATGAGACGCCATCATAAACAAACAATCCTCAGCTTGCTCAATAAGAATCGACCCCATAACAGGTCCTACATAAACACGACAATTCCTCAATCTATGAATGTAAAGTGCTCTAAAACAACCAGTTAACCTCACCTCGCATGAATTTAAGTCCGAGAGAGTGAAATCTCCCTCTTTTGAACTCCCAAAGCTTTTCACCAAAACGACTCCCTCTTTGTTACGAAACCCGGGAGAATCCCGAACTTGAATACTACATTTTTCAGCTAATACCGAATCAGAACCACTATTTTCATTCTCAGTTGTAACCACATTGCCCTGATCTTTCTTCGTAGCAGTAGATTTATTCCTAAATGAGAATTTCTTCTTAGGTAATAACTCATAATTAACACTCTCTAATGTTTCTTTCAAATCAGATATAGTTTTAAGAGACGCCCGCACTTCATAAGAAGGCAAGAAGTATGAATTTTCTGCAACTAGTTTCTCAAGCTCAGAAATCGAAATCAACAGTTTGTCGAGATCAGATTTTATATTAGCTTTTGATTCTGGATCAGTAACAAGACGGCACCGGTTGATTTCAGTTTCGATTGATTTCTTAGATTCATAAAATCGATCTGTAAATGATTTAGTGGATTCAAAAGCAGGTAAATCGTTTGAATCAGACTTACGTGAGATGGATTGTTGAAGACGAGACTGGTGAAGATTTGAGAGGCGTTCAATCATTGCAGCATGTTTCTTTTGAGCAATTATATCTTGGGGTTTGTCTGTTGGGTTGTTTGATTGATTGTCTTCCATGGAGTTGTCTCTACTTCGTTTTCTCCTCTCTCACTTGTTTTGCACTCCTCTTGGCAACGAAAAAAATTCAGGTGTGGACTGTGGAGTGTGTGTACTGTATAGCAACTAGGGGTCCAAAAATTCTACCCGGCTGAACAAACCCTACCAGAGCCGATCTAAAAAGATTTTTTTGTTTGATGCTTTTTATGAAACCTATTATAGGGCTCCAAACATTGGATTTTGAGGGCTCACAAAATGACAAAATCGGTTATGAAATAGTAATCAACAAAACCCCATATCCAACTATTTTTTGTAATGGCTAAAATACCCTCCATGAATTATAAAATTAAATTTATTATCTGCTCCTTCTCTTTTCATTCATAAATCATGATCAAGATGATGAAGATGATGATCATATACAAAAAACTAAATCTATTATCTTCTCCTTCTCTTTTCATTCATACATCATGTATGAAGATGATGATCATAAAAAAGACCTATTACTCTTCTTTCTCTCTTCTTTTTCTCCATCGCGATGAAGATGACGATCATAAAAATAAAAAACTAAGAAAACCCATCACTTATTTCATTGGTTTTAATGTATGGATAGGCGGAACCGATCGAATTAGGTTTTTGAAAAAACAGTTTCAGAATTGTCTACGGTTGGGAAGTATGAATTTTCCCAACCGTATAGGCGTATACAGTTCTGAAACTGTTTTTTCAAAAACCTAATTCGATCGATTCCGCCTATCCATGCATTAAAACCAATGAAATAAGATGGGTTTTTTGATTTTTACCTTATTGAAGTCATTGCGGGTGGATTAAGTGGTGTTAATCGATAATGAATTATTTTGAGAATTGACGATTAATCGAAGAAATAGGCGATGGAGGTGATGGGGAATAAGAAAATAGAAGAGTTAAAGGAGAGGAATGAAAACAAAATAATTTTAAGATTTCAATATTTAATAGGTTAAGGGTATTTTAGTATTTTTCTTATGAATTAGATCCCCTTATCTTCATTGTAGTATTTTTCTTGGAGCCCCTATAATAGGTTTCCTTTTTATAGGGAGAGAATATTCCTTCACATTTTTATTTTCACACTATCTTATATTTTAGACATTTTTTTTTCTTCAATAAATCTCAATGATATTGAACTTGAAGCTCATGTTTTGGAAATATCTTTCTGATGTAAAGTTGTACATACGACCAAAAATGATAACAACACCATCAGCTCTTTTGAAAATGAACCATTGAAAACCAACGGATTTTTAACCATTGAAATTAAGATTGGTAGAGGTTTTGTATTTCAGAGTACGCTTATTTTTTTTATTCACAAAAATGATGTCTAATGTGTGAGAATAAAAGTGTGAGAGATGCTTAATATTTTGTATTATGGATGCTTAAACTCTGTATTATATATACACATTAATAGATATCTCTTTCTTATTCTTCTTTTCCTTCTTCCCCTTTACTCTCTATCTCCTTCTCTACTTTTCTTTTCGTAACACGTTATCAGCACACTCTACATTGATTCATGTTTAAACTCTTGAAGCCAAAGGTGAAAGATACGTTAAACCTCGATATTAGATTGTCAAAGATGCCAACATAATATATTGTTGGAAGTAAAACCCAAACACGTCAGTTTGTTGTTTGATTTCAGTTGGATAAGTTTATTCACCTGGTTATAGGTGATCCAAGTAATTAATAATTTGCTAGCGTATTTGTTAGAGCACTGCTCGGTCGAACTCGAAAGCGTTGCTATCTCAAGCTTGTTTGTCAAGTTTAGTTGATCAAAACTATGTACTTGATTTCTAGTCTACTTATAGTTATGTCTCGGATTAGGATAAAATGTGTAGTTGAGCTTTAGACTTCACTGCGTTCATCGATTGAAGACGAAGATCTACTGAGGAGAGCTTGGAGGAACTTCATCAACAAAAAAGTATGTGAAGACTAAAACTTATCTATCACTCAGAAGTCTATTCTATCATATCTCCTAATTAAGACTAAGTCGTATAGCTATATAGACTTTGATATTATACATATTTGAAGATTTCGAGCTGAGTTTATCTCGCTTATCTAGTTCTTAAAATATGAGTTGAAAGCTTTTTACTTTAGCTATGTTCATCATATTCTTGACGAGTTTAGTTGGAGACAATTTATTTGTTGGAAACTAAACATTGAATCAAAAGATGATTATGTGAAAATTGCCTTGAAACATCTTACATGATTTGTGTGAGACAATCATTTGATGTCGACTTGGAAAGTTTCGTATTGATCATTCAATCACTTGAAAATTACTTGAAGCTAATAGTTTGTATGAGATAGTTATTGTCGTCTTCTAAGGATGTTTCAATGATTGAAATGGGAATTTATAACATTTAACCATGTATGGATACAACACAGTACACGTACCTAGTATGCAAACTGTATTGTTATGATTCAGGTCCGGGAACCTTGTTTGCGTACCTAGTATACAAACGGTTTTACATGTAAAGGTCCGGGAACCTCGATTGCGTACTAGTATGCGAACAGTTTCACCTGAGTTGGGTCCGGGACAGCTGGTCGCATACCATGTATGCGAACGGCTAGACAAGGCCAAGGTCCGGAGCTGTTGTTTGCGTACTTGTTTGGAAAACACAGTGGTTAAGTTCTAAAATCGGTTAAGTATGATTCTCATACTCATGAACTAAAACATTTATGAATTAAGGAATGCAATTTTTGCAAACCGTGGCTTAATGTTCATGAATTGATTCTTGTATAAGTACTTTGTACGATTACGAATCAATCAGATTTTGTTTCAATTTGTTCGTATATATTTATATGAGATAGTGAACAATTGAACAACTCTATGTGAAACACAATTATATTAATTTGTTTATCTTTCATGTTTGATTGATCATCATATTTGATCTAGAAGTGTTAGATGAATACGGCTAAGACAAAAGTGTGTTTATGGCTAACTTCGGTTAACTGTTATTGAGCCAACTCAATATACACGTTTAGGTACGGTTACCAAAATCTAAATGAAGGTATATTTCATTTGTGTGTAACAAGCTAAGACCATCTAACGTTGGAGATTAATTACTTAATTCCTAAGCAGACTTAGCTTGAACCTTAGATCAGGATTTCATCTAACGGTGAATATTGAATGCTTTGTTACTAAGCTATCTTAGCTTTGTTACTAAGCTACTTAGCTTTGATTGAAAGCAAACCCTGATTTGAAAGGCTATATAAGGGAGAACTCTAGCAACTGGAAAACCTAATCCCGACACTTTCATGTGTCCTAGTTGCAAACTAGAGATGATTCTCCTTTAACCTGGGTTTTTCCAAAACCATTATAGGTTAACGACATGAAGACTTCATTTGGGATTCGTGAAGCCAGATCCAACTATTTTTTTTGTAGTTGCGTATTCTGATCTTACTTGTTCTATCGTGTTGAGTACTATCTTCTCTAAGATTTGCTTGAGATTTATCTCTGATAGGTAAGATATAAAAAGTAATTACAAAGTTCTTCGTCTCAGACTTTGTGGTTCCGCAGTAAATTCTTCTACCACCATATAGCTAAGTTATTGTGAGGTGATAGGCTGCTCTTCGGGAATATAAGACCGGATTATTAATTGGTTCCTATTCACCTTGATTTATCATAAGACGGAACAAAACTTCATAGGTACTTCTGTGGGAGATAGATTTATCTATCAGAATAGACTTATTTGTGGGAGACAGATTTGTTTATAAGTCTTCGACTTTGGGTCGTAGCAACTCTTAGTTGTGGGTGAGATCAGCAAAGGGAATCAAGTGCGCAGAATCCGGCGTGGTTCTAGAGGCGTAAGGAACGCGACTGTACCTTAATTGGTGTGAGACTTGGTTAGGGCTCAACTACATTCCAGTCTGAAGTTAACTTGTAGTAGGCTAGTGTATGTGGCGGCTTAATATAGTGTGGTGTTCAAGCTGGACTAGGTCCCAGTGTTTTTATGTATTTGCGGTTTCCTCGTTAACAAAATTTCTGGTGTCTGTGTTATTTATTTTCCGCATTATATTTAATATAATTGAAATATCACAGGTTGTGCGTAGTTCAATTAGTTGATAAATCCGGCCTTGTTTATTGGATATAACTTGATTGACACTTGGGCATTGGTCTTTGGTACCGTCCAAGTTATTTCTCATATCAATCAGGCTCACGGATTTCTATATGTTCGATTTGCTGATTGCATTGAGATATAGAGATAAAACTCTTTGATATCTTTCTTGATAGAGCTTGCCTTTAAGTTGGTGCTCTCGGAATTATATTGGAGTTTACTCCATACAGATTGTCGAACGAATTATTGGGTGTGGTTGTTATACCCCCGCTTTTTCAGTATTTATTTCATTTAGTTTATCTATGAACACCTATATATAGGTGAAGTTTTGATTACTAGTAACTAGTTTATTTTATCTCTTGAACATCTTCTTTTCTTTTATATTATATAAGGTGAAGTTTATGTAATTCTCAATCAAGTTGGTACTCGATTTTGTACTAATTATGGTTTTTTGTGTGTTTGTAGGTATTTTTGGGCAATAAACATTTTTGGAAAAGGTATGTCTAAAGCACCCTGAGGACATTTGTTATCAATAATATCTCTTGATTTTTCGATTAGGGAGGTCATCTTCATTTTTCAAGTTTTTATATTCCGTGAGTGTGATTTTGGAGTAGATTGCGGATTTTGGATTGGATGGATACTAACGGGGGATGGGAAATATTTTCTGTATTCTGTTAAGAGTTATTTGGGAAATGCGTGAATATATAGCGTGTTTAACAGATTCTGAAACATGTAAGGAACGTGTTTGGATGGATTTCTTCCACTACAAACGCGTGAAGACGATAAAGAAGGAAAGAATCACGTGAAAATGGCAGAAAATGATCCCGAGTAAAAAGAAGATCATTCGCTTTTATTACAGAGATTGAAGGACTCTAACGAATATAAAACATGGTTCAGGGGATCAAGAGAGGGGACGGAGAGTTTTGGAGGTTTTGGGGAGACTACAGAGCAAAGAATCGAGAGTTTGAAAACCTGCTGCTTTGCCGCTATTGAAGAGAGCTCGAAGAACATACGACGCACAAAGAACCGTCGTTCTTCAACAGTGTCAACGACTCGCGAGTTGTGGGTCGTAGTTAGGAGACAGACTTAAAGAACCGTAACAGCGACAGTTAATAGTTATCATTCTCTGTAACAATTAGGTTTGTAACAAAAATAATTGTTACAAACCCGATTTTTCATTATTTCTCCCTTATTCATCATTTGTAAACCATTTTCGAGCAATGAAATCAACTATTGAGCGTGTTTCCAACATGATGAGCTAAACCTAATCTCCGGGGCGAGGGAGGAAGCCATTCTTCCAAAAGTTATGTGGTAAAATTTATTTAAATTTATTTATGCAATTCTTTTATGATTATTTGCACCGAATGAAAATTGAGTAAATGATTTTTATTAATTAGTTGTGTTTTCTCTTGATGAAGTATGCTTAGTTTAGGGCTTTTGATACTTCATGCTTGCGATTAACAATTGATGTTTTGAGAATCTAATTTTGGCAATGATTAGAATCACAATTTCTTTTGATTGGAGTTATATTGTCTAGAATTGCATGATAAACATTAACATTAAATCACATGAATTTTGGTGAATGGTGAAATCCTAAACCCCGGTCTCTCCATAATTTTCACAAAACTTTATATTGAGTTTGTTATATTTTTGCTTTAAAAATTAAGTCTAAAAATCTGCTTTCACAAGTCTCAACGAACCTATTACTACAACATCATTGAAAATAACCATCAAGTTATATCCTACATTTGGCATCAAGAGATAGTTCTCGATCCTTGAGTTTCCTTTGCTAACAGTCTTGCAGATTAGGTGTTTGATAAAAATCTACAATGAAGGAATCATTACAGCCTCAAGCTCCACAGTTCGGCGGCAAGAATTATGGTCGATGGAGCATCCAAATGAAAGTCTTATTTGGCTTTCAGGAGCTTATGGATATTGTTGAGTCGTGATTCTTCGATGAAGATGATCAGGTTGTAGGTGTAACTCTTCCTCAAGCCCAAAGAGATGATTTGAGAGAGAACATAAAGAATGACAAAAATGTGTTGTAGTTCATACGCCAAACCCTTGACGATGCAGTCTTTGAACAATTTTTTCAGATGCAAAAACATCTATGCAAACTTGGGACATCTTGCAGAACGCTTACAAAGGTGATGACAAGGTGAAAACTGTAAGTTTTAAAACCTTACGAGGTGATTTTGAAACTTTATCCATGAATGAATCTGAATCCATTTATGAATATATTTTTCTTGAGTTCAAATTGTTGTGAATCAGTTAAGGTTAATAGTGAGCAGTTAGCTGATTCTCGTGTTGTTGAAAATATTATGAGATCATTAACATAAAATTGCGATTATGTTGTTGCTGCAATAGAAGAACATCTATGCAAACTTAGGACATCTTACAGAACGCTTACAAAGGTAATGACAAGGTGAAAAATGTAAGGTTTAAAACCTTACGAGGTGATTTTGAAACTTTATCCATGAATAAATCTGAATCCATTTATGAATATATTTTTCTCGAGTTCAAATTGTTGTGAATCAATTAAGGTTAATAGTGAGCAGTTAGCTGATTCTCGTGTTGTTGAAACTATTATGAGATCACTAACATAAAATTGCGATTATGTTGTTGCTGCAATAAAGAAAGAAAAGATATTATACTTTAACCATTGAGGTATTAGAGGTACATGATGTATCAGACAAAGACAAGTTCTTTGGAACATGCTTTGAAAAGCAAGGTCATTATAACTGACAAGGAAAACTTCAAAAAAGGAACATTATCAAGTTTCGTGCAAAAATGACTTCCCACGAAAGAAAGATAAGTCCAAAGTTGAATGCTATCATTGTGGAAAACATGGACGAATAAGAAGGCAAATCAGGCTAATTACGTAGAGATTGAGGAACCAGAAAAGTTGTTCTTTACTTGTAGTGTCTCACAAGAATGTG
Organism: Papaver armeniacum; assembly: GCA_023531295.1. NCBI lineage: Eukaryota > Viridiplantae > Streptophyta > Magnoliopsida > Ranunculales > Papaveraceae > Papaver > Papaver armeniacum. Next base: position 55,755 of record JAJJWW010007306.1, read on the forward strand.
ACAACAACGACACTTGGTTCTTGGACTTTGGTTGCAGTAATCATATGTCCGACAATAAGAATTTACTTTCCCATCTAGATGAATCTATTTTCTGAGTAGTGAACTTCGGGAACAAAGCCAAGGTTTCCTATTTTGGGTAATGGTAAAGTGCTCATTACTTTAGCAGACAACTTTAATCATTATATTGCGATGTATTTTATGTACCAAGCTTAGATTGGAACTTATTCAGTGTGGGTCAAATATTTGTGAATGGGCTTCGTTTTATCATTGATGATGGTGTTTGCTGAGAAGTAACTGATTGGTATGGTTAAAATAACTAAGAGTCGTTTATTTTCTTTTCCTATAAAATCATAATTGTATGTTATTTCGTTAATATTGTTATAGATGACAATTGGTTGTGTCATTTTCGATTTGGTCATCTTAACTTTAACGAACTACATTCTTTGGCGAAGAAAGAAATGGTTACAGGCTGCCATTGTTGGAAGAAGTAAACTGAGTGTGTGAAGGTTGTATAATTATCAAGCAACATAGACACCCGTTCCTAGTAGGAAAGTTTTGAAGAGCAACAAGGCAATTAGAAATTATGCATTCAAACTTTTGTGGCCAATGAAAATTGTATCGCATGGAGGTAATTGTTATTTTCTTACTTTCGTTGATGATTACAGCAGAAAATTTTGGATTTATTTTCTAAATAAAAAGTCAGAAGCATTAGAATCTTTTAAGGCTTTTAAACTGTATGCTGAGAAACAAAGCGTCAAGAGTTTGAAAATATTTCGCACTGATAGAGAAGGAGAATACAACTCCAAAGCTTTTGGTGATTTTTGTAGAATGCTTGGAATTAGACACCAACTCACAGCCATCTATACTCCATAGCAAAATGATGTTGCTTAAAGGAAGAATAAGACTATAGTTGAAATGGCTCGTAGTATGTTGTACTACAAGAATTTATCGAAATTTTTTTAGGCTGAAGCAGTTGCTTGCGCTAGTTATTTTTTTAATAGATGTCCTACCACAAGAGTTCTCGACATGACATTGGGAGACACTTGGAGTGGTTATGTGACAGACATCCCCGATGCGCAGGCCATAACTTCCCCGATGCGCCATGATGAAGCTACGATCCGAGCCTCAAAGCTAGACAAATGCCCGTCTATTTTCCCGATACTAAGTGTGCTCGTGGAGCATGATGCAGCTAACTTAGCTTCCACACTGTTCCAACTTAAACTTGTTCTACAAAGGGTTTTAAATCCTTGAAGGCTATGACCGATGCACCTTACATGCATCCCAAGGCTCAACGTAGGAAATTCATCACTGAATCTCCTATCTAGCTGAGGAACCGTCGTACCTCCAAGTCCTATCCAGGCATAAGGCATGCCTTGGACTTTCGCATAGGCCATTGCAGGCCTAACACTATACTTTAGCTTGGGAATTACTGAAAGCATGCACTTGTCTTTCTCGTGCCAAGGGTGCATCAACCAGGCTCATGTCGTACTCTCCTTTGGCTTATGCAAGCTCCGCTAACTTGCATATCGATGTAGCTTACTTTCGAGGCCATGCCCAATGCGCCATTGGTACATGCCTAAGTCGAACGACTCGATAGGAAGTATGAGCATCCAAGGAATGGAATGCAACTAGCCTTATCGAGTTTGGCCAAAATCATATCTTGCATCAAGCTACCGATTCAGATGATATGAGAGGTCAGATACCGCAATCATCTCACAATTAGATGATATGAGCGACAACGTGTTGGACCGGCAATGCTGCAACTCATTGCGGCTGCCTACGTACCCTTCCCTACTCTAAAGGGATCAAGCACAGACCGTAGTTCATCCACGAAGGGACAGAAGCTTAGCCAACTCGTTTGCAAATCCGTGGCCTGGCAATAATGGTAATGGCCTCGTCCGTATAGGTCGTTCCGTCAAAATACATCCAAGTGATGCATGTTTGGTCCATAATATGGCATAACGATATTCGCGAGGCTACGTTACTATAAATGAGCCTTGGGCATCATTTATATTCTTCTGTCTAAGCTACGAAGCTTACTTGGTGCATGGTCTGCGTATGCACCAGGCCGTGATGGTTGCACCTTACCACCATGGCCAACTGCGATGTACAGCTGTGATAGTTGTACATTAAATTCTGGCTCACGGTCCAGTTCTAATGTCCGGCCATGACGGCTGAACATTTCCTGAGACATGTCTCGTGAAGGGCCGTAATGGTTGTATAGTGCCAAGGCTATCTTACTTGGTGCATGGTCCTTATATGCACCTTCAACCAAGTACCCCTCCCTATATATGTTAACTTGACATTTTTACAACTTTGATTGGGGGAGCAAAAATCATTCATCAACTCCCACTTTTACTATTCATGGTTGTTGCCATATATTTCTGAATAACCGGCCAAGATGGCTGCTCACTTTCCCCTGCCAACCTGATGTCCAGTCATGTTGGTTGTTCACTGCCAACCCGATATCCAGCCATGTTGGCTGAACATTGTCAACGCATTGACCAAGGGCCAATGTTCCTTTTCCTATGCAACAGAAGCTTTGGATGAAGCTTCATCTCAGGCCATGGCGCATCTTTTAGCATGCGCCATGCTAAAAATACGGGGTGTTACATTATTCACCCCTTTAAAGAATTTCGTCCCCGAAATTCAAAACCAAAACTATTGTGGACAATCTCTTCGGTTTGGATTCCTGAACAAAAGTCTCATACCAAATGCTCAGAAATCACATGTTTCTTCAAGTTGTCATGAACATCAATTTAGACCTTCAGAGCAAATGTCCCATACCGCATACTCAGGAATCCAAAAAGAGTCCACAACGTTAACGAGAATCTCAATTGGCCAGTGCCAAAAGGATATCTCAAAAAGGTATCCTAGATGGCGTCCCATACCACCACCCAGGAATCCCTAAGGTTCATAAGGTTGAAAAATGTCATTGAAATGACAAGATCTTAGCGTAGTAGTGTGTGGAACAGTATCCAGTTGCCCACCATCCCTGACGGTCATCCAGGTTGCCACTCGTAAGTGGGGTGCTAGCCGGGCCTGACAACGCACACCGTTGGCCAGTTTCCAACGTGTGGGGATGATCAGTCCCATTGTCTACCCACCGTACCAGACGGTCTTCCGGATATCCACTCGTAAGTGGAGTGCCACTTAGGCCAGGAAAACTCACAGTACTTAAACAAACTCAACTCGATTCGCAAAGTAACTGGCATAGCAGTTACCAACTCTTTCCGCGCAAAAGTTGGCTTACTCTCCAACTTAAAGTTTTCCATTAAGGAAAATACTCGCTGACAAGCCATTCCCACACATGCCCTTGAGTTATCTCGGAACTTGCTCTAATACCAACTGTGACGGACCGGAAAGCTAGGCAAATGCCCATCCATTTTCCTGATACCAAGTGTGCTCGTGGAGTATGATGCAGCTAACTTAGCTTCCACGTTGTTCCAACTTACCCTTGTTCTACAAAGGGTTTTAAAGCCTTGAAGGCTATGACCGATGCACCTTACGTGCATCCCAAGGCTCAACGTATGAAATTCATCACTGAATCTGCTATCTAGCCGAGGAACCGTCGTACCGCCAAGTCTTATCCAGGCATAAAGAATGCCTTGGACTTTTTCATAGGCCATTGCAGGCCTAACGCTACCCTTTAGCTTGGGCATTATTGAAAGCATGCACTTGTATTTCTCGTGCCAAGGGTGCATCAATTAGGCTCATACCGTACTCTCCTTCGGCTTATGCAAGCTCCGCTAACTTGCATATCGATGTAGCTTAATTTCGAGGCCATGCCCAATGCGCCATTGGTACATGCCTAAGTCGAACGGCTCGATAGGAAGTATGAACATCCAAGGAATAGAATGCAACTAGCCTCATAAAGTTTGGCCACAATCATCTCTTGCATCGAGCTACCAAGCCAGATGATATGAGAGGCCAGAATATCAATCATCTCACAATTAGATGATATGAGCGACAATGTGCTGGACCGGCAATGCTGCAACTCATTGCGGGTGCCTACGTACCCTTCGCTACTCTAAATGGATCAATCACAGACCGTAGTTCATCCACGAAGGGACAGAAGCTTAACCAACTCGTTTGCAAAGTCGTGGCCTGGCAATAATGGTAATGGCCTCGTCCGTATAGGTCGTTCCGTCAAAATACATCCAAGTGATGCATGTTTGGTCCATAATATGGCATAACGATACTTAAGCATCAAATGCCCTCTTCGCGAGGCTACGCAACTATAAATGAGCCTTAGGCATCATTTATATTCTTCCAGCTAAGCTATGAAGCTTACTTGGTGCATGGTCTGCATATGCACCAGGCCGTGATGGCTGCACCTTACCACCCTGTCCAACTGCGATGTACGGCCGTGATACTTGTACATTCAATTCTGGCTCACAGGCCAGTTCTAATGTCCGACCATGACGGCTGGACATTTCCTGAGCCAGGTCTCGTGAAGGGCCATAATGTCTGTATATTTCCAAGGCTATCTTACTTGGTGCATGGTCCGTATATGCACCTTCAACCAAGTACCCCTCCATATATATGTTAACTTGACATTTTTACAACTTTGATTGGGGAAGCAAAAATCATTCATCAACTCCCACTTTTACTATTCATGGCTGTTGCCATATATTTCTGCATAACCGACCAAGATGGTTGCTCACTGTCCCTGCCAACCCGATGTCCAACCATGTTGGATGTCCGCTGCCAACCCGATGTCCAGCCATGTTAGTTGTTCCCTGCCAACCCGATGTCCATCCATGTTGGCTGAACAACATTGTCAACGCATTTGGCCAAGGTCCAATGTTCCTTTTCCTACGCAACAGAATCTTTGGATGAAGCTCCATCTCAGGCCATTGCGCATCTTTTAGCATGCGCCATGCTAAAAACATGGGGTGTTACAGGTTATAAACCTGATATTGCAGATCTTTGTATGTTTGGATGTGTTGCATATGCTCATGTACTGATAAGGGTCAAAAGTTCAATGAAAAGGGTGAAAAGTGTCTCTTCCTTGGTTATAGTGAAATAACTAAAGGGTGCCGATTGTTTAATCTGATTACCGATGTTGTTCTCTTTAGTAGAGATGTTAAATTTTGTGAAGACAAATCATGACAGTGGACAAGAACTGAAAAAGTACGATTGGGATTTGAATTCGATGTCGTCGACAATAGAGGACAACAATATTCCAATGTTGAAGTTCAAGAACCAAATACACATTTAGTTCTGGATAGTCGTACAACACCTAATAGTGCTTCCGAACATGATTCTTCACCTCAGCAAGTTTTAAAAAATTATGTCTCCACATGAAGTCACAGTATGCCTACACGTTTCCAGGATTATATTATAATTAATGATAATGATAAATACGATGAAGTTTTTACTAGCTCTGCGTTATTTGCAGATTTTGGTCATGTGACTTATATAGAGTCAGTACAAGATGATGGTTGGGGTCATGCAATGAATGTTTAAATTCGTTCTGTTGAGAAGAATAACATCTGGGATCTTACTTATCTTCCTACAAGTAAATTTGAGATGACAAATATGGGTTTTGTGCTATATTTCTTGATCTTGAAGTGATGCGGTGATGGCATTTTTATTTCTCAAAAGAAATATGTTGGAGACATTTTTAGGAAATTCAAGATGGATTCTTATAATCCAATCAAGACACCGGTTTAAGGAAAGAAAGATTTGAATACAAGTGGTATTATATCTCAGTCATCAAAGTATCACCATGTAGTCTCACTTTCAACTATCGAAGTTAAAAGCATTGGGTTTTGCAACTACCGCTTTGTCAAGCTGGTAGGTTGTGATGTTTGCTTGAAAATTTGAAACTGAAATAAGTTTTCCCTACTACAATCTACTGTGATAACAAGTTGGAAATGACACTAACTAAGAATCCAGTTTCTCATGGAAGATGCAAGCACATTGATGTTTCTCATGGTAGATGCAAGCACATTGATGTCAAGTTTCATATGATACTTGATCTTGTGAAGAAAAATGAGATAACTTTATTAAACAATTGAAGGCTGAAAAAATTGAAAAAATGAAAAGGTTGATGGGCGTTTGTAGTGTTAAGTTTTTTTAAATTAAGGAAGGCCTAGAGTTTGTAGTTACGAAAAATATGGAGTTTAAGTTTTAGGGAGGTTGTTGTATGTAAACCTAAATATGTCAGTTTACCGTCCAAGTTGATTTCAGTTGGATAAGTTTATTTACTTGGTCGTAGGTGGTCCAGGTAATCAGGAGGTTGTTATCGTATTTCTTTTATTTAGTTATCTATTGGTTGCTGGCTAGTTTAATTTTGTAAACTACTATATATGTAAAGTTTTTGTAATTCTCAAGTTACACATAATTGGATATTTTGATTTTCAATAATATCTCTTGATTCTCATATCTTATTCTTCTTATTTCATACTGTATAAGTCTGTACAATTATAGGTGGATACTAACAAGAGTTAGTTCCTATATATATACTTTAACTTATATTACTATTAAGTTTGTTAGAGCATTGCTCGGTCGAACTCACAAGTGTTGCTATCTCAAGCTTGTTGTCAAATTTAGTTGTCAAAATTATATCTTGATTTCTAGTCTACAATTAGTTAAGTCTCGGATGATAGAAGATGTAGTTAAGAAACGAACATCACGGCAGTCATCGTTGTGTTCCACCGTTTGAAGGTGAAGATCAACCGAAGCTTTTGGAAAACTTCTTCAACAAAAGGTAAGTGGAGACTGAACCACCTATATCTCAAGTTATATTCATCTTTCTATCTATGAGATGGTGTCACATAACTAATTATACTATCGTAAGCATATCAAAAATTTCGAGTCAAGTTTATCTTGGTAATTAGCTCTCAAAATATATGACTAAGCTTAATGAACATTTGTTCATACTTGAAGAATTTCGGTTAAGGACAATTTATTGTTCGTAATCTAAATCGTGATTCAAGATTATCATTCGAAAATAGCCTGGAACAGTGATACGTGTCATTGATGTTATTTGGGAATGTTTCGAATTGATTTAGAGACAAATATAGAACTACTATTATTCTTGGATACAAGACAGTATGCATACCAGTTGTAGGATCAGAATATCGCAACCTCAATACTTCGCGAGAGTAATAAACGACAGCACCACGAAGGAGTCGCGGGGAAGTAAAATAAATGACGCAATGGATGACGACAATCAGAACACGAGGAAGATGTGAAAATCTGGCGAAGGTTAAGAGTGTCGCGAGGACGAACACTTATACACTTGCGACACTTCGCGAGTTATTCCCGAAAATAAAGGACAGCTTAGCTGTCATCCACTGTGTACTACCCTATATAAAGGGGTGAGTAAGTTTGTTGAGAGAGAGTTCTTTTGAATTGTGAAGCAAGTCATTAGGAGAGAGAAAATTTAGAGTGATTGTAATTTCTTTAGCTCTGTTCTATCTTCCTTTGTAAACATTTCAAGAAAATAATCAATAAAATCTATAGTTATTCATCTTCAAATGGATTAGTTGAGTAAATTCTAGTGAAGGGTGTAGTGTGGGATTTCCTGTAACTACATATGCGCTAGAAACAGGGACTGAAACAGGATTGAGGATAAAAGATTGCAATCAAAATTATTTGAATCAAGAAAATGAGAGAGAAAAATGTTAAATCAGGTGAGGGAGAGAAGTTAAAAAACAAGGAATATGATGAAAATACGGAGTACAATATAATTACAAAAGCAATGATTAATGAATTTCATGAAAACATCAGAGGAAGAATACATAAACGAGACTTTGAAGGAAAGAAGATTATAGATGGGGAGAAGACATCGTCTTTGAAAGAATGGGAAAAACAGAAAATAACATTCACAGTAACAGAGGTACCTAAAGAGGGTTTGAGCCATACATCTCCATTAGTGATCACAATAAATGCATGCAAAAATGGAGAAGAACCAGCAAAAGCAGCGGAAGAATGGGCAGTAAATAGAACTTTGGTGGATACAGGGAGTTTGGTGAGCATCATGTTTTACCATACTTACAAAAAATTAGGATATAAAGATGAAGAAATGATTTCCCCAGCGTATTATATCCATGGTTTTGGTAGATCTATAACGAAACCTAAAGGAGAGGTAAAATTACGAATTCTGCTTGGAGAAATTGAAACACAGGTGACATTGAGTGTAGTGGATATGGAATCGCCATACAACGTGTTGCTAGGGAGGCCATGGGTACATGCAATTAAGGCTGTAGCATCAACATTTCATCAGCGTATCAAGTTTCCTATGCCAACTGGAATTGGTGAAATCAGAGGAGATATTGATAAAGGGAGAATATATCATCAAGACGAAGTAAAGCATTATGAAGAACGAGTGAATAAGCGAAAAGATCGCAAGAAGATGGTAAAAGCAGCTAAAAAAGAAGAAGAATTTAAAATTTACATGATAAGAGCAAAAGAAGGAAAAGGAATACCTAGCGCAATCTCGCAAGATAAGTAAATGAAAGGACCAACCCCTATGGGAGAACCGAAAGCTAGCTATATCGCAGTTGAACAAACAAAAGAAGTGAATGTTGGAACTGAAGAAGAGCCCAAGATGTTAAAAATTGGGACTGAAATGGAAATAGATGAAGAAAGAAGAACTATTGATTTGCTGCGAGATTATAAAGATATTTTCGCGTGGGATATGGATGAAATGCCCTGGTATAGATCCATCTCGTGGCTTGCCATAAATTGGAAATTGACGAAATATAAGACCATTCAAACAAAGAATTAGAAAGATCGCAACAAAGATATCATCCTCAAATAGAAGAAGAATTGCAGAAAATGCTAGATGCAGGAATCATTAGACAAGCAAAATATCCCGAATGGATAGCAAATATGGTTATAGTCCCAAAGAAGAAAAAAGGGATAAGAATTTGTATAGATTTTACCGATCTAAACAAAGCTTGTCCTAAAGATAGTTTCCCGTTACCAGATATTCCGCAATTGGTTGAAGCTGCAGAAACGAAAGGATATCATCTCTTGATGGATATAAAGGTTACAATCAAATTCCTCTCATTTGAAGAAGATCAAGAACATACTGCTTTCTTTGCTCCAAGAGGATTATACTGTTATACAAAAATGCCGTTTGGTTTGCGAAATGCTGGAGCAACATACCAAAGAATGGTGGAAAAGGTGTTCGCGAGATGGATACACAAAACATTAGAGGTGTATGTAGATGATATGTTAATAAAAAGTAAGAAGCAAAAGACCACATACAAGATCTGAAAGAAATTTTTGAACAAATGAGACATTTCAACATCAAAGTAAATCCAGAAAAATGCACCTTTGGAGTTGCATCGGGAAATTTTTTAGGTTACATCGTATCAAAAGAGGGAATCCAAGTCGACCCAGAGAAAGTACAAGCAGTTCGCGATATGCCAACACCCGCGACAGTAAAAGATGTTCAGAAGTTAAATGGGTTACTAGCTTCGCTAGGAAGGTTTATCTCGCGATCATCTGATAAATGCAAGCACTTTTTCAACATTCTCAAAAAGGGATCAAAGTTTAGATGGACAGACGAGTGTGAGAAAGCCTTACAAGGAATAAAGGAACATTTAATGGATATATCAATTTTACAAAAAGCAGAACCAGGAGAAGAATTATTGATCTATCTTGCAACGACCTCGCATGCATTAAGTGCAGTATTACTGCGAATGGACGCAGGGGTAGAGAAACCAATCTATTACATCAGCAAAACTTTCAATGCCGTAGAAAGGAATTACTCAAAAATTGAAAAACTAATCTTGGCGTTAGTTTACGCAACATTTAAACTTCGCATATACTTTCAAGCGCACATTGTTAAGGTAGTGACAAAAATACCAATCAAATCAGTAATAAAAAATTCAAAAAGATCGGGAAGAGTTGAGAGATGGAATACTCAAATAAGTCATTGCAAACTCAAATACGAAATATTGTCTTCACCTAAATCACAAGTTGTCGCAGACTTTCTAGCAGAATTTCCTTTGGAAGAGGATGAACCAGTGGAAGAAATGATGGACGTAGAAGAAGAACATGGAGATCCAAAAGACTTGTTAACTGAGCCAAATAGATGGGAAATATTAGTAGATGGGTCATCTAATGGAGAAGGTAATGGGGTTGGAATTGTTGTGATATCGCCAGAAGGCAATAAAATAGCTTTTTCTTTCAGATTAGAGTTTGCGTCAACCAATAATGAAACAGAATATGAAGCTATAATACATGCTTTGCGATTCGCAATAGAAATGAAATTGGAAAATGTGAGGATTACCAGTGATTCGCAATTGGCTATTCGCCAAATAAAAGAGGAATATACTTGATGCGTGTCGTAGGTGCAATCAAATTAATATCTTATTTCCACTCAATTAAAAATAATATAATGGAAGTCAAGTTCGTTCCCACGAGGAGCAAGAGATTCTAGTTGTAAAAATTGTCACGAAAGGGGGGATGTGTAAAGCAAAAGAAAATAAACAAAGCAATTAAAATCGAAAGTTGAAAGCAATAAGAGAGACAAGATCAAGGAATCCTTCTTCGTTGCAAAACAATGAATCAAGTTATGTTCTTTTCTACTTGTTATTAGTCACAAATTATCACCAACCGTAGGATAGCAGGTCCTCTTAGCTAGCCCCAAAATCCCTTATTTCACTGAGTAACAAGTCCGCTTAGTTATCAGATTCTATTCAAAAGAACCACCTTGAGGTTCGCTTACAAGATGTAATTCCCCGAATGCATTAAGATCTATGAATTTAGGTTTAGTACTAGTAGTTAAACTCGGTTCGCTTGGTCCACTTTCTAGCGTTGTTTTTACACACAATCGCTCCACGGAATCCCTCCGCAAGGTCTCGTGTTTTCTACTTGTGTAAAGTGTCGAGAACGATTACTTATTCCCTAACTTATACTAGATTTAGATTAAACTAACAAATCAATTTAGCGTGCACTCTAAACAATCTATCAATCAATCATGAATGAATAAACATTCCTATTAGTAAAAACAAACGATAATCATGTGAAAAATCTCAAGATAGAATTTAAACAAAACTCAAATCATGTAAAGAACTAGGAATTCATCCTCAATCAATAAGAAAATTAGCTACTCATGTTAAGAAGTTCACACAAATAATTATTAAAAGGAGAATTTTCAAGTTCACACAAATAATTAAGAAGAAGAATTTTCAAAAGCTAGCAAAAACACAAGTGTTGTGTGTGTAGAGAGATGTGTAAAAGATGTAGAAAACTTCTCTATTTATAGGCTTCAATATTCTCCAAATCTTCCAAGGAATAGAATACTTTTCCTTTAGCAATTCAATTTCCAAATCCAAGCCTTTCTCAACTCTTCCATCTCCTCTTTCCAAATTTGAGCCCAATTCTCCATCCAATTCCTAGTCCAAGTCTTCACACCCATGAGAGAAGTCCATAGAAAATTCTGGAATTTTTGGCTCGCCAGAAAACTGGTATTATGGCCGGAATCCGTCACCGCCGGCCACCTGAAAATTTCTCCGTCAGTGGTATATTCGACGGAATATTCCGTCAGTCCACCGTTAGGACTAACGGTCAAAGTGGTCAAACCGTCAGTCAACGGTCAAGGCAGAAGAGGGAGTCAGCCACCGAGTCAGCATCTTACTCGGCTGACTGGTCTAACTGGGGTGAGTTGGATCGGCTGGATTGGTCATCGCCGAGTTGACTCACCGGTGCAGAAAACCGGCCGAGTCTCGGCTGTTTACAGGACTTCCCGGCCAATTTCAGGCCTTTACTTCTTCAGTTCCTGTGACAGATTCCTAACATTCATCTACACAGTTCAAACACCTGCTACTGCAATTCATTCACACTCCCAGCTTCCCAGCAGCTTCACTCAATCAATATGTAACGCAGCAGCACGGCTGAATCAACAACAAATCCATGAATACAAACCCATCATTATTCTCGATCTCAGACCATCAACAGCAGCAGTAAGGTCTCGTTCATCTTTAGATCGAAACCCATCAATTCATTAACAACACTGTAAACTAACAGACTATCGAATCTGCTCTTCTCTGTGTCTTCAAATCGCCACCATACCCATCTCACAACACCACCAGAACCCATTCTCGATCCGATTCATCTCTTCTTCACTCCCTGATTTCTTCTCAATCTCTTGGTTCGATTCAAACCCAGCTGCTTCTCATAACATCAATCTCTCCTCAGTAATTCACCGATCTATGAATCACAAAGAAACCCAATTCTTCCTCTCTGTCCGAGCCAATCGATACCACCATTAATCGGAGCAATCATTTGTCTCAGAAACCCTAGTTCCACCTTCTAATCTCGGACTCATTGTTCCATCTCTCGGTTTCAACAACAGCAGCCGCAGCTTTTAGCTCTCGATTTGGTCTCCTTTTCTCTCGATCAATCGAACCCTAATCGATCTCTCAGTTCTCCTCTGATTCATCTTCTCCCCGAGATTCAATTTGTGCCTCCATTTCATTTTCAAGAGTTTTTGAACAAATGAGAGATAAACTCTCTCGATGTTAGGGTTAGATGAGGGTAGGTTATTCGAGTGTCCGGTCACAAAGTGATAAGGGCTATCCCGATGGCAGCCCCTTAACCTCATACGGACTGCGTTTAGTATTCCTCCAAGAGT
>JAJJWW010007308.1:0-258313 GCA_023531295.1 Papaver armeniacum
TAATATTAGCCCAAAAAGAGCCTTTTTTCTTTCATAAATGCTACCATCTCTTAGAGAGAATATATTTATTCATAATTTTAAATTTACGAATACCCTACCCACTATGATTTAAAGTCTCGCAGTACATTCGCCTAAACCCAATGATGTTTCTTAACATTATCTTTATTATGCCAAATCTCTAATTGTTTTCTCAATTTGTTTAGTAACAGATTGAGGGGTGTTGATGTTGGATTTTTGACGAAGGTCATATTCGTAAAATCACGTTGGAAATTGTGCATCTCTAATCAGTATCAGAATCGTAATAAATTTGTGTCTTCACCTTCCGCAAGAGAAGTGAATTGCAGTTCTGTGACTTCATGAAAGTAATAATATATGTTGGCGACATTAGGGTTTCTGAGGCAAAACTTTCAATGTTCCATATATTTCATGATTAGGTTGAAAGACTCGGCGTCTCTATGAATTCGGAATTCATCTCTGGTGTTTGACCCAGAAAATAATGATGATGATTGAAAAAGTGGGGGTCTAACAACCTCACCCAATATTTCGTTTAGCAATTTGTATGGACTAACTCCAATATAATTCTGACAGCACCAACTAATAAAGCGAGCTCAATCAAGAAATATATCTAAAAGTTATATCTCTGTTTCACAATGTAATCAACAAATCAAACAGAGATATAAATCCGTGAGCCTGATTATTATGTGAAACAACTTGAACGGTACCAAAGATCAATGTTCAAGTGTCAATCAATTTATATCAACAACCAAAGGTTGGATTATCTAATTGATTAAACTACGCACAACATGTGATATTTCAATTATATAGAAAACTAGAATGTGACCCGTGCCGTAACGGCCCGAGATTTGGTTTGTGGTCACTCTTCAGTCAAAGATACTAAACGAAAGAATCTATGATATTTCGGTTGCTTGTTGATATATTTATTAATTTTTTGATCATCAACTGTATTTCGCCTTCAATTTGTTGGAATCTTAATAGAGTTTACTGTTTTGGTATTTTCTTGAACTTGCCCTTTTTTGTTATCAGGAACTTGAAACACTTTGGTTAACCACTTCTCATTTCGGTAATCCTTGTATAATTAAGTTTTGGGTTACACCTTGTACGGAAACCAACATCTTCACCTTTTGTTTAGAAAATATCAAGTTGGACGATTTTCCCACTTAACCAAGGCTTTTTTTTTTGTTTTTTCAAACTCACAAACCTGCACTTCCTTCGGTTGCTAAATGTTTGAGCATGCATTACCTTAGTTGTCATAAGACTTGTGTCCCTGGTCTTTGCAAATGAATTGCCGTGCCCTTATAAGATGAAGAGTGGCATATATAATATGTTTACTTGCCCAAATGGCTCGTGCAACTTCAAAATGCAATAATGAAATTCTCGGGAACAGTCAAGTCTTTATAACAACAAAGTGCCATGATAAAGTGTTATATTATACAACCAAAAAACAAAAACATATATATTGAAACCATTTTATCCATAGTAACGTAATATTTTTTACATTACAACACAAAAAATATATACTTACATATTTAGAACATAAAGGTTCTCAAATTCACTGCCACGTCATTAACCGTACTGCTCCTATATAATGACAAAGATGACTTCTATGTGAAACCAATTTGCATACCATGTATCTCTTGAGTTAATAAGGTTGTTAGTATCGTAATGATTACCGCTTGCTTTATGGCATCTAGAAAATTCATGGTCCTTACAATTAGTACATGACCATTGAGACCATTCCTCACAAAAAAAAAAAACACCGTAACAAGCTTCCCTCTCATTCCGACTTTCCCGCTGCTTCATGTCAAATCCTTGCAAGCAAAATAAAGCAGCAACAACAGTATGCATGGCAGGCACTATTATCGATATCGATTGTTTGTTAAGTACTGAACTAAGAAACCCTGAGACTGGCTTCCAAGCAAAGCGGATAATGCTTCTAGGGAAAGAAGATAAAGCATGAAATTCATAATCATTTGCTTCAATAACTTAAATTGATGATCCAACACCTAGTTCAGTACACCACACACCACACAACATGGTCAAATATGATTATGTTGTTTGTTTTAACTTGTTAGATTTTCAACCTACAATACAATATAAGAATTAACAAAATAATCAATAAAAATTACCTTGCGATTGTTACTAGGGTTGCACAGAACCGAGCCGAACCGAGCAAACCGAGCCGAACCGAGTGCAACCGAACCGAAACCACACCGAACCGAACATCCAACGGTCGGCCTCAGTTTTTAAAATCAGAACCGTTGATCTATAGGCTCAGTTTACGGTTTGACCATAGAAACCGACAGAAACCGAATCGAGTAACCGATTAATATAGACCCTTGATTTTTATTACCCTAATCAATCCTAGCCATCGATTCTTATAAAACCCTAACTACTTAAACTCAATCGAGTCTCATTTCTTCTTCAGAAACTCATTTCTTCACTCACCACTGTCGCCTCCTCCACCACCACTTCTTCAGAAACCCTAGCCATCAATAGCACCACCACATCTCCATCGAGGATTCGAGAGCACCACCACCTATACCTAGTAACTAGTAAGTAGTTTCCTCTTCTATTTCTCCTTCTCGTTTCTTATTTAGATTGATTTGTTTTTTTCAATTTGTTAGGGTTTCTTTTGATTGCAATCAAACATATGATTTCACCACTTCAATACGGTTTATTTTCTGTTTGTCAATCGATTTTTGTTAGGGTTTTGATTATTTTTTCCTTTTTTTCCTTTTCTCATCTTTTATGTAGAAGACTGAGAGGAGCAGCTGGAGTTGTTCATCAACTAAAGTTGTGTTCATCAAGTTGCAGCAGGTAACTAGTGTTTCTTATTTTCGTTCTTTGTTTTGTTTCAGAGATTTTGCTTTGTTTTTGAGACTATTTGTGTGACTTGTGTGACCGTGTCCTGTAAAGCATACAAGAAGACCCATTTGTTTGAAACTGTGTTTGAGAATATTTATTAGGGTTTATATATCTTAGATTATTACTGCTATTGTTTCTTTGATTTTTAGTTTCTAACAGAGATCTGTGTAAGACCCATGAACTTTAATAAGAGCCATGAACTGATGATGTTGCAGAGGTTCAATTTCTTCCCGATTTTATTTTATGACTTGAGTATTATAGTTTAACTTTTTTGAGTTAACTTAGTTGAAATTTGGCTTACCAATTTAATCTTAATGTTAATATGGTGTATGAGATTTTGTTCTTTTATATTGAAACCTACATTGCAACTGGAATCAATTTGTTAGCTAATAAATACCAGAAATTCTCTTGATTGATTCAATTTGTTTACATTTCACAGGTGTTGTAACTGTTAATGGTTGGAGGAAGTTCAGTTTCTGTATCAAGAAAGAGGAGCAAGATGTCAACTGCATATCTAGCCTCTCAATCCCTAGCAGCCGGGTCTACTGAAGTGACACCTTATGCAACACCTGAAGTTGTTGCCACACAAGTAACACAACAGCCTACAGAGGACCCTGCACCTGAAAGTGAACCAAATCCAAAGAACAAAGGTCGAGTTACATCTGTAGTATGGAATGTTTTTACTATACTGAGTCCTAAAGAAGCTGAATGTAATCACTGCAAGAAGAAAATGAAGGCCAGAACTCAAGAAAATGGAACTTCTAACATGTTGGGACATATGACCAGATTTCCTGATAATCCCAACAAGAAGAAGAAAGGAAAACAAAGCTTGGTGTTTACTGAAAAGACGAGGGTACCCAAATATACCTTAATCTAAAACTTTTCCACCTATAAGTCCTTTCTCCGAAAATGATTGTCGGTAGACTGTGTCGAGACAATACAACTAATCGATTCACACTTCGTGTGATCATCTATGGATAAGAGATCGAGACAATACAACAACGAAGTATGATTACTTGATAATAGGTTCGGACTTAACCAAACACTATAGCATTGCTATCAAGTAATTAGGAATTAACGTTTGTGTATTTTACTTCTAATTATAATAAAAACAATTATAATTGCGGAAATAGAAAAGTAAAAGACACAACAAGATTTTGTTAACGAGGAAACGGCAAATGCAGAAAACCACCGGGACCTTGTCCAGAATTGAATACTCTCAGGATTAAGCCGCTATACAAAATCTAAACCAACTTCGTATAGTTGAGACCAAACAACTAAACCTATAGTTCACCTAGTTCCGTCTGTATCCCTGCGCCTCCAACTTGCAATAAGTCATGCACTTGGAACAATTCCTTTGGTTCGTATTCCAAACAGTAAAGGAACAACAAATATGTTCGGTAACAACTCTTTCCAAACAACGTGATATGAGTTTGACAAAAGGCTCTTCCGTTTATCCCAATATAAACTCCTTTGTCGGGTTCTTAGATCAATCTATTTAACAACTACCAAAGTAATTGTTTAGACTATGCAATCAATACTATAAATCACAAAGAAATGTATTGATGCCGATCTACACAACTAATCAGTCCAATCTATCAAAAGATAAACCGATTATGGTTGGATCCCCAACCGATCAAGTTTTGTCCACACCAAAGATTATGAACTCAAATAAAAAATCTTCTTTGTCTTTAAATTTTCTTAGATCTTCAATAAACATTTGCACACAATCAACTTGAATCTCTTGTGATCAATCACACACAGAACGGAGTCTGTTAATAATGGATTATCACAAGATGTATTTAGATCTACAAACAGTCTAAAGATACCCGTCGAAACTTCGATCTAGTTTGAATGAATCTTATATCAGAAGAGAAGATTCTCAAGCATAAACAAACTAGGTGCAATCAAAGTTTAACAACCGTTAGTCAATCAAATCAAGTTACATCCGTAGTATGGAATGATTTTACTAGACTGAGTCCTAAAGAAGCTGAATTTAATCACTGCAAGAAGAAAATGAAGGCCAAAACTCAAGAAAATGGAACTTCTAACATGTTGGCACATCTGACCAGATGTCCTGATAATCCCAACAAGAATAAGAAAGGACAACAAAGCTTGGTGTTTCCTGAAAAGACGAGGGTACCCAAATATACCTCAATCTAAAACTTTTCCACCTATAAGTCCTTTCTCCGAAAGTGATTGTCTATGGACTGTGTTGAGATAATACAACTAATTGGTTCACACTTCGTGTGATCCTCTATGGATACGAGATCGAGACAATACAACAACGAAGTATGATTACTTGATAATAGGTTCAGACTTAACCAAACACTATAGCATTGCTATCAAGTAATTTGGAATTAACGTTTGTGTATTTTACTTCTAATTATAATAAAAACAATTATAATTGCGGAAATAGAAAAGTAAAAGACACAACAATATTTTGTTAATGAGGAAACGGCAAATGCAGAAAACCACCAGGACCTTGTCCAGAATTGAATACTCTCAGGATTAATCCGCTATACAAAATCTAAAACAACTTCGTATAGTTGAGAAGAAGCAACTAAACCTATAGTTCACCTAGTTCCGTCTGTATCCCTGCGCCTCCAACTTGCAATAAGTCACGCACTTGGAACAATTCATTTGGTTCGTATTCCAAACAGTAAAGGAACAAGAAATTTGTTCGGTAACAACTCTTTTCAAACAATGTGATATGAGTTTGGAAAAAGGCTCTTCCGTTTATCCCAATAAACTCCTTTGTCGGGTTCTTAGATCAATCTATTTAACAACTACCAAAGTAATTGTTTAGACTATGCAATCAATACTATAAATCACAAAGAAATGTATTGATGCCGATCTACACAACTAATCAATCAAATCTATCAAAAGATACACCGATTATGGTTGGATCCCCAACCGATCAAGTTTTGTCCACACCAAAGATTATGAACTCAAATAAGAAATCTTCTTTGTCTTCAAATCTTCTTAGATCTTCAATAAACACCTGCACACAATCAACTTGAATCTCTTGTGATCAATCACGCACAGAACGGAGTCTGTTAACAATGGATTATCACAAGATGTATTTAGATCTACAAACAGTCTAAAGATCCCCGTCGAAACTTCGATCTAGTTTGAGTGAATCTTATATCAGAAGAGAAGATTCTCAAACATAAACAAACTAGGTGCAATCAAAGTTCAACAACCGTTGGTCAATCAAATCAATCGAAAACTAATAATAAATTGCAATTATCTAGTTTCCCACCAATGGTACTCGTATATCTTCTCAATCCCAAAGAAGTCTTTAAAACGAGCGGTCGTAAGAGATTTCGCCTAATTAGGGTACTTTCCTCTCCGAATAGACGGCTCCACCAGTAACAACACAAGAAGGCAGTTTTGCTGGCTCTGAGGATTAGTTTGCTTGAAATGCAAACTTCAATATTTATAGACCAAGGAAGTTTGGACACCAAGGAATTTCCAAAATCGAATATTCTCAAAGATATGCAATAAATGCCCAAATCGGTTTTCATAATTCCTGGAAATGCTCTGTCGAAATATTGACCGAAATCTCAGTAGAAAATCACCAATTAGTAAATGCACATTACCAATTTTTATTTTTCTAAAGATATGCATTTAATTGCTGAAAATTAAAAGCATATAAAACTAAAAACCTTAATTAAAAGATTCTCAATTTATTCCGATTTGGGATTCTCCTTTAGTTATTAAGGAATATCTTTGAACAATAATAGATAAGAATTGTTGCACGTGTTCAAAGTATGTCGACATCTTTACTTTGTAAATCCTCTTTCATATTTACAATCTTGGAGCCGATTTGACACACTTCCAAACGAGTTAAGAATTGGTTCATCTGATTTCCAAGAACTATGTGATTGATCAAAAACATTCAATCACCATTCATGAGTTTAACGGTTCTACCAAAACAAGTTTTGGTTTTACCTCCAAGTAGCTACTAGGATCGGTCACACTAGTTTCCGTAAAATGGTTAACTAAGTACCAGGATCGGTTACCACTATTTATGGTACTTACTTGTGATCGGTTGCACAAGTTATAGGATCGGTTACACCAATTACTAAAACTTGTTAACCTACTACAAGGGTCGCTTACACATCTTGTGATTAGTCCCACCAAGTTCTAGGATCGGTTACCCAATGACTAGGAATGGTCACACCAATTACAAATATCGATCATACCATCTCAGGTGATTACTTAAGATTGGTTTCACTAATAAAAGTCATACCGATACATAAGTCAGGCATTGTGAATAGTTTTACCAAGATACATAAACAATTTATGAGAGGTTATACTAAACACATATATTGGTAATCCAAAGATTTGCAATGAATAACAATACCAATAAGCCTAGCGATTTCCCTTTCGATTCACAAAACAAGTTTATGAATGTACTTCCTTTAAACGAATGTAAAACATTGTTTCCTAGGACGAAATCTTCACCCATACCCATACATAATCACAATAGAATTCATACGATTATGTCGATGTCTTATATGAAGTTCAAAAGATAGGCGTTATACTTCGTATTATAATTCCTTAATACTACGTCTAACTAGAGTATAATCATTCACAGCTTCGCAATTATGTTTTCAATATAGCACGGCTCGAAAGATACCTTATGAATGAAACAGTTCAAGTCAAAATATTAATAACTTCAAGAGGAAGGATGATGTCGTCGTTGTAGCTCTTTATTTCTTCACATTCTTCAAATCTTCGAGTAATACTTGTATTTCTCATGTCCTAATAACTTTCTAGCTAACCTATACGAAGTTGACTCTAGTAAATAATCAAGCGACTCTTTAAATGAGTTTTGGTTCACTAAAATATGACAACCAAACTTGACATACCAACGTTTGGTGGGTTCAACCGAGCTATGCTCTAACAATCTCCCCCTTTTTCAATTTTAGTGACAAAACTCTTACATCATATGTATAAACAAATTACAAGAATTCATTATACATACGCTTGATTCCAAGTTTCAACAACACAATAACCTGTATACATTCAATCCATAAATGCCGTTGTTGACATTATAATAACAAAGCTAATACTCCCCCTAAAGGTAAGATAGGTAGATTTTCAATCTGCACGTCTTTGTTATTCCCTTTCTAGCTATGATAACCACAAGTATCAATATGATATGTTACTCCCCCTTAGTCTATGCTTTACTCTTTTGTTAGATATAACATTTAAGCACCATTGTCCTTTCCTTAGTGATACCAAATCACTTGTTTACTCCATATATTTCTCCCCCTTTTTGTCACAAAATGACAAAGGTACGAGCAAATAAAGGACAGACCGAAAGGATCTTACAAATCTCAAAAGACTTGCAACCTATAAGAGTTAAGCACGAGGGTTCCACACACCATTTTAGATAACCAATGTCAAAACCGAAACAAGAAAGTAATTTTTTTTTATATGTTACCAAGGAAACAATTGCCTGAAGCAATTTTCCCTAATAGTTTGGCAAACTAAAATTCAACTAAGCACCTTAGTTATTTTGCTAAACCGATTGTACAAATACAATCGCTTGTTTGATAAGACCAAAATAAAGATTAGAATTAACTTTATTTTTCTCATCAGGTTCTAATAGAACAATAACTTAGACCTTTCACTTTAAACAAGACAAGTACTAGGTTAGTTAACTAGTATTTTTTGTTAAGGCATTCAATTAGACTTGAATAACCGAATCCTACACTTTGATAAGTCTAACTAAGATCATAATTAACTTAGTTTCTCTTATCCGGAATCCAATTGGACTAAACAATTGATCCCGAAAACTTTTGTTAAGCCATAAACAATTCATACAAACCAAATAAATCAACTTGCATAATTATTTATCTCAACCGGAAGCAATTGAAACAAACATAGACATTAAAGCACCGCAAATGCACCGAAATTTCGTTAATCCTAAACAATTGATACCAAACAATAAAGAAAGATAACAATAGTTTTTCTCAACCGGAAACAATTGAATCACACACACACATCCATACACAAATAATGAAATAAACATCAATTGTACCGAAATTTTGTTAAGCAAAAGCAAAATATATGCAATAAAATCAGACTTTTCTTAAACAGGAAAACGATTAACTAACAAATTTGTTACCTCAAATTCAGCATCCTCTTCTCCCCAAAGATATGTCATTAAGCGCAAGTTCAAGTTAGAACTCTCCCCCATTAATGTTGTCATCCTCCCGCAAGAACAAAACAACAACAACAACAACAACAACCTTTACTAGAGAAAGGTTGAATCGGTTTTAACTAATGCATAGCAAAAGTTGAAAACCCGAAACACATATGTTTTTATGCTAAACCAAAAACGATTCAACATATTGTGACTTTTTCACACATGAGTTTCAATCGGAAACCCTTATGATCCTTTGATAAAGCCTACCAACATGGGATAGAACTTAATCCCGCTAAACCAAAAAGTCACCCAAACCATAAGGGTTCACACCATATGAGATCGAATATTAAGGTTATGAAAACCGAAATCAAACATCCCATAAACACATAGCAATAATATAAAGCATTTAAGCACAGGCTATGTAATCGAAAAACTATCACAAGAAAAATTATAAGATAATAATTTTATTCATAAATAATAGTTTTATTCAAAATATACCTTATACAATTATTGAAAGAAATCAAAAACTGATGTCTATTTTCCTGTATCAAGTATTACAACAAATAACTTAATCTCTAGGGTGCTCTTATTGTTTACTGAGATTTCATCAGTACTCAAACTTTTGAAGCATGTCTCAAGAGACTTGTCTGCAACCACTTCCTGTTTTTCAAGTTTTTCAATTAGAACCTTGAGTTCAGCAAGAACACTTCTTGTTTGATCAATTCTTTCTTTGAGCCAATCTTGATGTTGAACTGTCATTATGAGATTGGTTCTCAGTTCTTCAAAACCTTGGATATAGTTAACCATATATCATAATGAATCCACTTGGTTTCGATTGGATTTTGTAAGTTGTAAGCCAACATGCATGACTCATCTTGTGATCCAACGGAACTATCAGAATCATAATCAGACATGATTTTTGATATGTTTTTCTTCTTCCTCTTTGTATTGATTCCTTGACAATCTTTAACCTTTTGAGCTTCCTACTTATTAGCCTTTGTGACACTGTGAATTATTGGAGGCATGCTCGGTTATTTAAATAGGGATTGATCAGGGTTTCAGAATACAAGCAAGAGATAGATTCTCTTTAAGAAGAGACAACTCTCGGACCGAAAATATCAGGAAATTTCGAAAATATTAAAAGAATATATTCTGTTTCCTTTGTCCAAACTTCTCATGCTGGAAGGTTTATTAAAATTCGAAAATTCTAAATAAAACCTATTTTTGGAAGATCATGTTAAACATGAACAATTTTTTAGACAAAAATGGATTCGCAACCATCCATAAAATGTCACAAATTTTTCCGATAAACAAACACATACAGAAAGATGTGCTCTCGTTTTATTATGCTTTTCTCATCCATAATTAAGAGCACGAAAGAGGATGAGAGCGCACACTTTCGATACAACTAAGTTGTATCGGAATAAGCTTTTTCTAGCTTACAACGAGTATCCGAAACATAGTTCATGTTTCTCTTTGGGAATTTCTGCCCAAGATATTTTCTCCCAAGAAGATGATCCTTCCTTGATCTAAAAGTATGATCATGTGGAGAATCTGTATTGACGTGAGAATTTTCAGAAATGGATAAATCTCTCTTAATTCTATCAATGAGATTTTCATATGATTTTCTCATTCTAAGGATTTCCTTATGATGCACATCAGTGTGATTATCTGAAACAATTATCGGAAATTCCTGATTATTTCCTTTGGCAGAGATTCTCTCTTTCCCTTTCTTCTGGAATCGTTCTTCATCAAAACAAGAATTGTTTCGATATGGGTGAGGAGGAACCTTTTTCCATAAGCGATTATCAACTCTTACTTCTGATTCTTTTGAGTTGAAGTTGTCGTATAATCTGTCTTTCTACTGAGGAATG
This sequence comes from Papaver armeniacum, assembly GCA_023531295.1. Lineage (NCBI taxonomy): Eukaryota > Viridiplantae > Streptophyta > Magnoliopsida > Ranunculales > Papaveraceae > Papaver > Papaver armeniacum. The sequence continues at coordinate 10,927 of JAJJWW010007308.1, forward strand.
ATCTTTCAGTTTTTTAAGACAAGAAACTTCTTTCAATACTTTTACCACTGTGTTTTGAAGAAGAATAAGTTTCCTGTCAAGTGATTGAAAGTTGCATTCCTTAAGATCAACATCACGGAATCGGTTCAAAGTTTCCTTTGTACAAGATTTCGTTTGATCATCAGTAGATGTAGAAGTTGGTTTCTCATCCTCTTCTGACTTGATGTAGTTAGGCAAACTACCATCATCTTGATCTGTTTCAGATATGACTAAACCGTTTTTATCACAGTCTGTAAAAGTGGAGCAAGGACTTTTAGTTTCCTCATTATCAGAAGAAATTACAACAGCATCATTAGTCAGAGTCATAGGACGTGTCTCTTTATCTTGAGTAAGAGATTTACCTGGATATTTTAATTTGACAGTGAGATCCATATTCTCTTTGGCCAGAATATTCAGTTGAATGTCTTTTTCTCTGATCTCATGTTTAAGAAGATTTGACCATGTCTTTAATATCAGCATCTTTGTAGACAAAGATTTTATAGGCTTTAGAAGTTTTACCAACTCTTTATTAGTATCTTCTTTTCCATCAGAGATAGACACGGATGTTTTCATAACTCCTGGATCATGAGTCAACGAAGTAGTAACATCTTCAACATTTGAGTATTCATACTCTTGCATAACGTTAACTGAATCAGACATATATTAAATTTCTTATAGGTTGGATCGCATCAAACACATATTGTTAGATCTTTTCGTGTTTGCCTGCTCTGATACCAATTGAAAAGATTAGGGTACCCAAATATACCTCAATCTAAAACTTTTCCACCTATAAGTCCTTTCTCCGAAAGTGATTGTCTATGGACTATGTTGAGACAATACAACTAATCGGTTCACACTTCGTGTGATCGTCTATGGATACGAGATCGAGACAATACAACAACGAAGTATGATTACTTGATAATGGGTTCGGACTTAACCAAACACTATAGGATTGCTATCAAGTATTTAGGTATTAACGTTTGTGTATTTTACTTGTAATTATAATTGCGGAAATAGAAAAGTAAAAGACACAACAAGATTTTGTTAACGAGGAAACAGAAAATTCAGAAAACCACCGGGACCTTGTCTAGAATTGAATACTCTCAGGATTAAGTCGTTATACAAAATCTAAACCAACTTCGTATAGTTGAGACCAAACAACTAAACCTATAGTTCACCTAGTTCCGTCTGTATCCCTGCGCCTCCAACTTGTAATAAGTCACACACTTGGAACAATTCTTTTGGTTCGTATTCCAAATAGTAAAGGAACAAGAAATCTGTTTGGTAACAACTCTTTTCAAACAATGTGATAGGAGTTTGACAAAAGGCTATTCCGTTTATCCCAATAAACTCCTTTGTCGGTTTCTTAGATAAATCTATTTAACAACTACCAAAGTAATTGTTTATACTATGCATTCAATACTATAAATCACAAAGAAATGTATTGATGCCGATCTACACAACTAATCAATCCAATCTATCAAAAGATAAATCGATTATAGTTGGATCCCCAGCCGATCAAGTTTTGTGCACACCAAAGATTATGAACTCAAATAAGAAATCTTCTTTGTCTTCAAATCTTCAAATCTTCTTAGATATTCAATAAACACCTGCACACAATCAACTTGAATCTCTTGTGATCAATCACACACATAACGGAGTCTGTTAACAATGGATTATCACAAGACGTCTTTGCATCTGCAAACAGTCTAAAGATCCCCGTCGAAACTTCGATCTAGTTTGAGTTAATCTTATATTAGAAGAGAAGATTCCCAAGCATAAACAAACTAGGTGAAATCAAAGTCCAATAACCGTTAGTCAATCAAATCAATTGAAAACTAATAATAAACTACAGTTATCTAGTTTCCCACCAACGGTGCTCGTAGAGCTTCCCAATCCCAAAGAAGTCTTTAAAACGAGCGGTCGTAAAAGAATTCGCCAAATTATGGTACTTTCCTCTCCGAATAGACGGCTCCACCAGTAATAACAAAACAAGGTAGTTTTGATGGATCTGAGGATTAGTTTCCTTGAAATGCAAACTTCAATAATTATAGACCAAGGAAGTTTGGACACCAAGGAATTTCCAAAACCGAATATTCTCGAAGATATGCAATAAATGCCAAAATCGGTTTTCATAATTCCTGGAAATACTTTGTCCAAATATTGACCGAAATCTCAGTAGAAAATCTCTAATTAGTAAATGCACATTACCAATTTTTATTTTTCTAAAGATATGCATTTAATTGCTGGAAATTAAAAGCATATAAAACTAAAAACCTTAATTAAAAGATTCTCAATTTAATTCGATCGGGATTCTCCTTTAGTTATTAAGGAATATCTTTGAACAATAATAGATAAGAATTACTGCACGTGTTCAAAGTATGTCGACATCTTTACTTTGTAAATCCTCTTTCATATTTACAATCTTGGAACCGATTTGCCACACTTCCAAACGAGTTAAGAATTGGTTCATCTGATTTCCAAGAAATATGTGATTGATCAAAAACATTCAATCACCATTCATGGGTTTAACGGTTCTACCAAAACAAGTTTCGGTTCTACCTCCAAGTGGCTACTAGGATCGGTCACACTAGTTTCCATAAAATGGTTAACTAAGTACCAGGATCGATTACCACTATTTATGGTACTTACTTGTGATCGGTTGCACAAGTTATAGGATCGGTTACACCAATTACTAAAACTTGTTAACCTACTACAAGGATCGATTACACATCTTGTGATTAGTCCCACCAAGTTCTAGGATCGGTTACCCAATGACTAGGAATGGTCACACCAATTACAAATATCGATCATACCATCTCAGGTGATTACTTAAGATTGGTTTCACTAATAAAAGTCATACCGATACATAAGTCAGGCATTGTGAATAGTTTTACCAAGATACATAAACAAGTTATGAGCGGCTATACTAAAGACACATATTGTTAATCCAAAGATTTGCAATGAATAACAATACCAATAAGCCTAGCGATTTCCCTTTCGATTCACAAAACAAGTTTATGAATGTACTTCCTTTAAACAAATGTAAAACATTGTTTCCTAGGACGAAATCTTCACCCATACCCATACATAATCACAATAACATTCATACGATTATGTCGATGTCTTATATACGAAGTTCAAAAGATAGGCGTTATACTTCGTATTATAATTCCTTAATACTACGTCTAACTAGAGTATAATCATTCACAACTTTGCAGTTATGTTTTCAATATCGCACGACTTGAAAGATACGTTAGGAATGAAACAGTTCATGTCAAAATATTACTAACCTCGAGAGGAAGGATGATGTCGTCGTTGTAGCTCTTTACTTCTTCACATTCTTCAAGTCTTCGAGTAATACTTGTATGTCTCATATCCTAATAACTTTCTAGCTAACTTGTACGAAGTTGACTCTAGTAAATAATCAAGCGACTCTTTAAATGAGTTTTGGTTCACTAAAATATGACAACCAAACTTGACATACCAACGCTTGGTGGGTTCAACCGAGCTATGCTCTAACATTTCCAATACCAAAACCTGGGCAATCTTCCCAACTAGTTTCTCTTAATTATAACAAAGATTTGTGTAGAAGGAGATTGGCTGAGTTTGTGATAAAATATGAGCTACCTTTCAGATTGGTAGAAGAAAAAGGGTTCAGAGCATTTTATCTCTTCAGTTGCATCTGAATCTGCATTCAGTACAGGAAAGCGTATTCTTACTCCATGGAGAAGCTCATTATCTGCCAGGAAAGTTGAGGCACTTTTCTGTGCTCAAAGCTGGTTACAACAACCAATTGCTCTTGATTTTATATCTGAATATGTACCAAATGATAATACTAGCATTGAGGATGGTAATGGACTCTCTTTTCTTATTAATTTTCAACTTTTCATTCTCTTTTCTTATTTGTATATCTTTTCTTCTTTGCATTGACTTAAATTGTGTATTGCAGATGTTTTGGGCCCATTGCCAGAGATCTGAAGGTTGAAAATTAAAGAGATGGACTGCAGTCTTTTACTTTTAAAGCTCATGCTGATCCTGTGATGCATTGATTTGAAGGTTGAAGATTAAAGAGATGGAATGCAGTCTTTTACTTGGTTTAAAGCTCGTGTTGATGCAGTGTTTTACTTGGTTTTCATGCTATCTTTCTTTTAAGACTTGTTTAAGACCTTTTTTTTTTGAACTTTTACTTGGTTTTCATACTATGCAGACTTTTAAAACTTGTTTTTGAACTTCAGCCTTGGTTTATTAAGACTTTGTGTGTCAGTTTATTAAGATCTACTTGTTATTAACAGTTCAGTTGCAGTTTATTAAGAATTTAGGATTTGGTATGAAATGGATGTACATGTACAGGTGAGTGAACAGTTCGGTTTCAGTTAAAAACCAAAATATAACCGAACCGTGCCGGTGCAGTTAAAAACCGAACTGATACATGAACAGTTCAGTTTCAGTTTCAATTGTAGAAACCGTACCCTGTGCAGTTTGGTCGGCGGTTTTGCCTGAAAACCGAGCCGACCGACCGATGTGCGGCCCTAATTGTTACCACCTACCTAACTTTTCCCCATGTTGGGAAGATAACAGTTGAAGTAGTCACTAAGAATATTTTTTTTTCTTTTGAGAGAATGGTGCAATACACAACTTACGATGTGAAGAATTTGCACTTCCCACCAACGGTACTCGTAGAGCTTCCCAATCCCAAAGAAGTCTTTAAAACGAGCGGTCGTAAGAGATTTCGCCTAATTAGGGTACTTTCCTCTCCGAATAGACGGCTCCACCAGTAACAACACAACAAGGTAGTTTTGCTGGCTCTGAGGATTAGTTTGCTCGAAATGCAAACTTGAAAATATTTATAGACCAAGGAAGTTTGGACACCAAGGAATTTCCAAAACCGAAAATATTCTCAAGATATGCAATATATTTACAAATTCGGTTTCCATAATTCCTGGAAATGCTCTGTCCAAATATTGACCGAAATCTCAGTAGAAAATCTCCAATTAGTAAATGCACATTGCCAATTTTTATTTTCTAAAGATATGCATTTTAATTGCTAGAAATTAAAAGCATATAAAACTAAAAACCTTAATTAAAAGATTCTCAATTTATTTCGATCCGGGATTCTCCTTTAGCTATTAAGGAATATCTTTGAACAATAAAAGATAAGAGTTACTGCACATGTTCAAAGTATGTTGACATCTTTACTTTGTAAATCCTTTTTCATATTTACAATCTTGGAACCGGTTTGCCACACTTCCAAACAAGTTTAGAATTGGTTCATCTGACTTCCAAGAACTATGTGATTGATTATCCTATCAAATCACCATTAATGGGTTTCACGGTTCTACCAAAACAAGTTTCGGTTCTACCTCCATGTGGGTACTAGGATCGGTCACACTAGCTTTCCAAAATTTGGTTGACTAGGTACTAGGATCGGTTACCACATATATATGGTATTTAACTTGCAATCGGATGCACAAGTCATAGGATCGGTTACCAATAACTAAGACTTGTTGCACCTCTTACAAGGATCGATTCCACACACTTGTGATCGGTTGCACCTCTTACAAGGATCGGTTCCCCAATGTCTAGAGTTGGTCATACCAATTACAACATATCGATCATACCATCTCAGGTGATTACTTAATATCGGTTTCACTAATGAAAGTCATACCAATACAAAAGTCAGGCCTTGTGAATAGTTTTACCTATATACATAAACAAGTTATGAACGGTTATACTAAACACACATATTGGCAATCCAAAGATTTGCAATGAATAACAATACCAATAAGCCTAGCGATTTCCCTTTCGATTCACAAAACAAGTTTATGAATTGTACTTCCTTTAAACAATTGTAAAACATTGTTTAATAGGACAAAATATTCACCCATACACATAATCACAATAGCATTCATACGATTATGTCGATATCTTATATACGAAGTTCAAAAGATATACGTTATACTTCGTATTGTAATTCCTTAATACTATGTCTAACTAGAGTATAATCATTCACAGCTTCGCAATTATGTTTTCAATATGCACGACTTGAAAGATACGTTAGTAATGAAACAGTTCAAGTCAAATATTACTAACCTCGAGAGGAAGGATGATGTCGTCGTTGTAGCTCTTTACTTCTTCACATTCTTCAAGTCTTCACGTAATACTTGTAAGTCTCATATCCTAATAACTTTCTAGTAAACCTATACGAAGTTAACTCTAGTAAATAATCAAGCGACTCTTTAAATGAGTTTTGGTTCACTAAAATATGACAACCAAACTTGACATACCAACGCTTGGTGGGTTCAATCGAGCTATACTCTAACATTGGTTTTTGATACCATCCAAGTTGTTTCTTATAATAATCAGGCTCACGGATTTATATCTGTTTGATTTGCTGATTACATTAAGATACATAGGTATAACTCTTGGATATATTTCTTGATTGAGCTCGCTTTATTAATTGGTGCTCTCAGAATTATATTGGAGTTAGTCCATACAGATTGCTAAGCGAAATATTGGGTGAGGTTGTTAGACCCCCGTTTTTAAGTTCTTCGGTCAATCTAGCAATCTTGGCCTCCTTCTCCATCACAGCATCATTGGGAAAGGGTATGTTCTTTTCACAGGAATCCTTGATAAAGTTTATTCTCTGACGTAGCCACTTCACGTTGAATCCAAGTCTCTCAGAATTCTCCAAGTTGTACTCCCAATCAAAGAGTACATCTTGAGTAACAACACTTCTAGCTCTGGTTCGTATATCTTCTATAACACGCAATATGGCTCCTACTTGCATTGTCAAGAAGTAACTACGTTTGGGGTCTTTGGTAACGACGATATCACCATAGATCTCCCATATCTTCTCGTACAAGCTAGCATACCCAGTAGAAACGCTAAATCCACCAACTAGTTCATGATAAGGGAGTAATTCACCGAATGGAGGAGCAAAATCAATCCCTGCATTAGGATATTCATGCACCACCATACGAGTCTCAATCATTGGAGCGACTTCTTCAAATTTTTGGAGCAACTTCTTCTGTTAGAGCATTGTTCAGTCGAACTCGCATGCATTGCTATCTCAAGCATGTTTGTCAATGTTAGTGATCAAAACTATAAGTCTTGATTTCTAGTCTACTATTAACTAAGTCTTGGACTAGGAAAGAAAGTGTAGTTGAGCTCAAGACTCCATGGAAATCATCATACAAGATGAAGAACTACTCAAGGAACTTGTGGAACTTCATCGACTAAAAGGTATGCGGAGACTTGAACTTATCTATAACTCAAAAGTCTATCTACTCTATCTCCTATCTTAAGACAAAGTCATTTTACTATATAGACTAATGATTATACACATTTGCTATTTCGAGTCGAGTTTATCTCGCTTATCTATTTCTCGAAATATGTGTTGGTAAGCTTTCGCTTTATCCAAGTTCATCTTTACCTAGTGACGAAAGTCATGTTATGTTTCAATCACTTGAAAATGGCTTTGACGAAAAATGGTTGGTGAATAACAACTATATAACGTCCTCTAAGAATGTTTCAATGATTGAAATGAGAGTTTAGATTATATAACCATGGAAGGATATAAACATTGTGTGGTAACACATATGTGTGTAAGTCCTTGTTCCTTGAACCAAAGTATGCGTACTTTGCTGCTCAGGAAAACCGGAACCAAGTCCGCGTACTGTCGGAAGTTCTCGATCCGAGAAAATCTGCTGGAGTTTGTGAACTTAAAACAAACTTATTCTGGGTACTTAAGTCCGCGTACCAAGTCCGCGTACTTAAGTTGGTTATTTTCTAAAAACGATTATTCGTGAACTTAAACTTATATAAACTAAGAAATGCAAGTTTGCAAACCGTGGATATAAAGTTCATGAATCGATTCGAGTGAATCAAATCATTTTTGTTTCAATTATGTCTATTCTAAAGATCTAAGATCTAAGCAATTGAACAACTCTCTAACTAGTTCATTTGAGTCATTTGAACTAGTTATGGTAAAGAAGAATATGGTTGATATGAAAGTTCTCATATGGCTAACCATTCGGTTAACTACTGTTGAACCAACTAACTGTACATGTTTGGGTACGGTTACACAAACCTAAAACATGCATTTCATTTGTGTGTAACAAGCTAAGTTTCGATCTAACGGTTGAAAGATATTAGCTTGAATATAATCAGGTTTTCATCTAACGGTGAATATTGAATGCTTTGTTACCACTGTAACTTAGATTGCAAACCCTGATTTGAAAGACTATATAAAGGAGAACTCTAGCAAATGGGAAACCTAATCCCCACACCTCCTGTGTGATAATAGTTGTATAAGCTAGAGTCGATTCTCCTTTAACCTTAGGTTTCTATCGAGACCCTATAGGTTAACGACTTGAAGACTTCATTGGGATTGTGAAGCCAGAGCGATACTACTTTCTCGTAGTTGTGTGATATGATCTTGATGTTTCTATCGTACTAAGTACAATCGTAATGATTGGCTTGAGATTGATTTCTTCGATAGGCAAGATATAAATGTAATCACAAACATCTTCGTCTCATCATTTGTGATTCCACAATCTCTTCTTTCGCCGCGTCGATTAAGATTATTGTGAGGTGATTGATAATACTACGCTGTTCTTCGGGAATATAAGTCCGGGTCATGAATTGGTTCCTGTTCACCTTGATTTATCAAAAGACAGAATAAAAACTCGTAGGTATTTCTGTGGGAGACAGATTTATCTATTACCGTAGACTTTTCTGTGTGATACAGATTTGTTCATTAAAGTCTTCAACTTTGGGTCGTAGCAACTCTTAGTTGTGGGTGAGATCAGCTAAGGGAATCAAGTGCGTAGTATCCTGCTGGGATCAGAGACGTAAGGAGCGCAACTGTACCTTGGATCAGTGTGAGATTGATTGGGGTTCAACTACAGTCCAGATCGAAGTTAGTTTGTATTAGGCTAGTGTCTATAGCGGCTTAATACAATGTGTTCAATCTGGACTAGGTCCCGGTTTTTCTCGCATTTGCGGTTTCCTCGTTAACAAAATTTTGGTGTCTGTGTTATTTCTATTCCGCATTATATTTTGTTATATAATTGAAATATCACAGGTTGTGCGTTAGATCAATCAATTAGAATATCCAACCTTTGGTTGTTGATTTACATTGATTGACACTTGGATATTGGTCTTTGGTACCATCCAAGTTATCTTTATTGTATTTAATTTGACTAGCAGATTTCTATTTGCTTAAGTAAGAATTAAATCGAGAGATCGAGATATCATAACTCTTTGATATACTGTTAATAAGATTGAGTCTAGTTGATTATCTTAAAAGTATATTGGAGTTAGTTCATACAGATTGCTAAGCGAAATATTGGGTGTGGTTGTTGTACCCCCGCTTTTTCAATTGGTATCAGAGCAGGCAAACACGTTTAAAGACCTTACAGGTGTGTGTTTGTAGCGCTCTGACTCTATGGACAATAGTACTATCTCTGATAAACGCATCACCAGAAATAAAAGTTATGTCTCGACTGTATCTATTAACGAGAAAGATTCGCCAATCTCAAATATAGACGAACCTAGTGTCCCGACGAGACAAACATACACTGATGTGTGTTCCGATTACCCTTCAAAAGCGTCTATCTCTATTAATGAAAGGGAAATAGATAAAGAGAGTGAGTCAATTCTAAATCTTATTAGAATCCAAGCTGATAGATTTAATCGGTTGAAAAATCATGTCAATGTTCTCCTTGGTGTAGTAAGATAGACTGTAATTTCAAAGAAAATACTGAAGATCACTCTTCACGTATGCTTCTCGAGGCAAGCCTTAAAAAGGATGCTTTGGAAATTGAATATCGCTTGAGTAAACTCTCAATTAAAGGATGCTCTATGAAGTCTAATATACCAAGTACTTCTGCTACGACTGAAGAAGTTCCAGCTCCAGAAGTAAAATCAGAATCCCTACCTATCGGGAAAGATGTGTTAGTCACCTCCTCTAATCAAGGATATTCCACATCACATGGAAGGAAGAAATCTCCAATCGAGACTGTTAAGACTGTACTATCTAATCACCTTTGTGATCAGAAAGTATGTCTCTTTTGTGAGGCAAAAGGTTCTGTTAAACAAAAGGGAAACTCTAGGTTGAATAAAAATTCCCTTGTTCAACTTCAACACACCTTAGATTTAATTCTCAAAGGTGTAACTGACATTCGTACGTCTAAACCAATTGGTTTTCGTACTTACCCTGTGTATGCTACCAGGAAGGTCAGTTTAATGAGTTCCTCGAACACTCAGAAGCAAAACAGTCGTCTTAACAAAAATCGTCTAAGGAAATATCAAGTCTTGTCTTCCGTTAACAGAGAAGATAACGTTACCTTAGGTGAGAACAAAATTCCAATAGAAAGGAGCAAAAGTGATGATGTTAATGATAACCCGAAGGAAATGATTAAAGGTTATAAAGAAACCATCAACATATTGGCTATCCTCTCAAGACAAAAATTTTCTGGTAAGGACTCAAACTATGTCTCATATTTTGACGACAGTAAGTTTTATGATAATTTCTCACATCAAAAAGGATCCCTCTCTAGATTCAAAAGGAAAAAGAGATTCGATCATAAACACAATCCTCTTAATGAGCTAAGAGCTCATACTTGTGCTAATTAATCACAAGGGTTAAGAGCTTGCTCATAAAAAATCCTGTTGAGAAAGAGGTGTAAAAATCAGGTATATTGTGGCAATTTGGTGTTCTGCTTAGTTGAGTTATCTTCTTATCGTTTATAGCTAAACTAGTGTCTGCAGACAATATTGCCTAAATAGTATTTTTTGTGTTTAGTATCGTTTCTCTATTTTAATGCAATTATTATTGCATCTACGTTGCCTGCTACATTTATGCTCTAAATTGCTTCTCTGAAGTTATGAAATTTATTGAGCCATTTAAAAAAAATTCATGTAGCAGAGTTTTGTTATAAAACCTTGTTTGGATCAAGTTGTATTCGTGCGAGTACCCGTGTTACCATTACGAGTCAACTGTTTGAAAACCATTAAATACCAAACCTCTAAGTCACGTTTGCATACTCTGGGTTATTTTGTGGTTTGTCAACAATGTCATCCTCTTCATCTTCACGATCTGGTGGTTTTGCGAGAGGCTTTCTTGATAAAGGTATTGGTTTTGAGTCCATGGGGCGGAAGAAAAGAACCCTAGTTGAAGATGATCATCCCAATGCCTCATGTTACTATGCCTACACACATGAGGATATTGAGAATGGGGATATGGTCTCTGCTGAAGTGGTTCATGATTTTCTTAAATACTTTGAGGAATAAAACTTGCAGCTTGTTGATACTTTAAAAAGTCTTAATGTGTTAAGAACTGAGTTGGAAAAGGTTACTTCTGACCTTGGTCTCATAAAAGCACAAGTTAAAGACCTTCTCAATGAAGATATCTTTTCTAAAGATGCAGTAGATGTTGTCGATCACAAGCTCAAAGACCTCAAAACTCATGAGGATAGTGAACCGTCTATTTGACTTCAGTTCGTGTTCGGCTTTGGCATAGGAGTCTGTTTTTGTTTATTAGCTTGTTGAATTTATTTTCCTAGTAAATCTTCTTATGAGAATTTTATTCTTGTTTTGTTTAGAAGAATAACTAGAGTTTGGAATAGCCATTATTGTGATTACATATAGTTATGTCCAACGTTTTCATCTTCATGTTTTTAGGTTTATTTGTTTAAATTCTAAAAAATTGTTTGGAATATGATTTTTGCAGTATTAATCTTTACGGTTTTATATATTGCAATTTGTTATGGGATATGTGTTTTTGCGTCCGTGAACTATGATTGTCTCATATCTTGTCAAAAGTTAAGTCTTTCATATGTCGATATACTTGTATTGATAAAAGAATGAATGAACTTTTGACATCACAAAAGTTTGAAGCCTATTATGTCTTTATGATGGAAGATAGGATTAACTTTTGTTTACGAGGATTATGTCTATTGTATGTCATTGTGCAAATAGTGATGAAAAATAGAATGAATCCTTGTTTATTTCGCAGTATTGATCTTCCCTGATCCATATTTTATGTATATACTGTGAGGCTCCATAAGTTCTCTTATGTTGAGCATTTTCGATTAGATTAATCATGGGTTTTCTTGTGGTTAATTTAGTTGAGTATTATTTGGATTCAAATTCATATTCGTATGCAATTTGTTATGTCCAAAGAAATCCTTCTTTTCTCGTGAAAGTAAGGTCGCTCTTGTTGTTCTTTCGTGACTGACATTTTATGGGGGAGAGTTCTTAATTGAACTTGTACTTAATTTCCAAATCTTTGTGGGGAGTGCGGCTGTGGAATATTATAGGAGTTATCTTGTATCTTAATAAACTCCTTGATGAAAGCATTTAGCTCCGGCTATATGATTGCATCTAAAAAGTTGATATGTACTTGCTTTTGGTCATGAAATGTCTCTATGGAAATTTCATTAGGATCCCGTTTTCGTACCTTTGCCAATTTTATTGACAAAAAGGGGGAGAATTAATGTGTAGTTCACACTACAAATACATATGGTTTTCGGATCATTATGTAAGGAGGAGTGGTTTCCATGTGAGATGGAGTATTGACTAAGGGGGAGTGATACATATCACCATAGTATTGTTGTCGAAGTTGTGATACAATTGGACTTTGATGATGTATAATAATACTATGACATTTTATAACAATGATTGAGAATTCTTGTTTTCTCATTGTTATAGCTATGGATTTTCAACAACGATGATGCTCAACTTACAACCTTTGGGATCATTGGAGTACTTGGAAGTGACGACGATTTCGAGTAATGTTGAAGATTAGGCATGTGGAAGAGGAACTACAAAAGTTTATTTATCTATTTTTGTATTCCATATGTATTGACAGTTTTGTCACTAAAATCAAAAAAGGGGGAGATTGTTAGAGCATTGCTCGGCCGAACTCGCATGCGTTGCTATCTCAAGCATGTTTGTCAATGTTAGTGATCAAAACTATAAGTCTTAATTTCTAGTCTACTATTAGCTAAGTCTTGGACTAGGATAGAAAGTGTAGTTGAGCTCAAGACTCCATGGCAATCATCATACAAGACGAAGAACTACTCAAGGAACTGGTGGAACTTCATCGACTAAAAGGTATGTGGAGACTTGAACTTATCTATCACTCAAAAGTCTATCTACTCTATCTCCTATCTTGAGACAAAGTCGTTTTGCTATATAGATTATGATTATACACATTTGCTATTTCGAGCCGAGTTTATCTCGCTTATCTATTTCTCGAAATATGTGTTGGTAAGCTTTCGCTTTAGCCAAGTTCATCTTTACCTAGTGATGAAAGTCATGTTATGTTTCAATCACTTGAAAATGGCTTTGACGAAAAATGGTTTGTGAATAACAACTATATAACGTCCTCTAAGAATGTTTCAATGATTGAAATGAAAGTTTAAATTATATAACCATGGAAGGATATAAACATTGTGTGGTAACACATATGTGTATAAGTCCTTATTCCTTGAACCAAAGTATGCGTACTTTGCTGCTCAGGAAAGCCGGAACCAAGTCCGCATACCAAGTCCGCGTAATGTCGGAAGTTCTCTACCCGAGAAAATCTGCTGGAGTTTGTGAACTTAAAACAAACTTATTCTGGGTACTTAAGTCCGCGTACCAAGTCCACGTACTTAAGTTGGTTATTTTCTAAAAACGATTATTCGTGAACTTAAACTTATATAAACTAAGGAATGCAAGTTTGCAAACCGTGGCTATAAAGTTCATGAATCGATTCGAGTGAATCAAATCGTTTTTGTTTCAATTGTGTCTATTATAAAGATCTAAGCAATTGAACAACTCTCTAACTAGTTCATTTGAGTCATTTGAACTAGTTATGGTAAAGAAGAATATGGTTGATATGAAAGTGCTCATATGGATAACCATTTGGTTAAATATTGTTGAACCAACTAAATGTACATGTATGGGTACGGTTACACAAACCTAAAACGTGCATTTCATTTGTGTGTAACAAGCTAAGTTTCAATCTAACGGTTGAAAGATATTAGCTTGAATCTTATCAGGTTTTCATCTAACGGTGAATATTGAATGCTTTGTTACCAAGGTAACTTAGATTGCAAACCCCGATTTGAAAGACTATATAAAGGAGAACTCTAGCATCTGGGAAACCTAATCCCCACACCTCCTGTGTGATACTAGTTGTATAAGCTAGAGTCGATTCTACTTTAACCTTAGGTTTCTATCGAGACCCTGTAGGTTAACGACTTGAAGATTTCATTGGGATTGTGAAGCCAAACCGATGCTACTTTCTCGTAGTTATGTGATCTGATCTTGCTGTTTCTATCGTACTAAGTACAATCGTAACGATTGGCTTGAGATTGATTTCTCTGATAGGCAAGATATAAAAGTAATCACAAACATCTTCGTGTCATCGTTTGTGATTCCATAATATCTTCTTTCTCCGCGTCGATTAAGATTATTGTGAGGTGATTGATAATACTACGTTGTTCTTCGGGAATATAAGTCCGGGTTATCAATTGGTTCCTGTTCACCTTGATTTATCAAAAGAAGGAACAAAAACTCGTAGGTATTTCTGTGGGAGACAGATTTATCTATTACCGTAGACTTTTATGTGTGATACAGATTTGTTTATTAAAGTCTTCGACTTTGGGTCGTAGCAACTCTTAGTTGTGGGTGAGATCAGCTAAGGGAATCAACTGCATAGTATCCTGCTGGGATTAGAGACGTAAGGAGCGCAACTGTACCTTGGATCAGTGTGAGATTGATTGGGGTTCAACTACAGTCCAGGCCGAAGTTAGTTTGTAGTAGGCTAGTGTCTGTAGCGGCTTAATACGGCGTGTGTTCAATCTGGACTAGGTCCCGGGGTTTTTCTGCATTTGCGATTTCTTCGTTAACAAAATTATGGTGTCTGTGTTATATCTATTCCGCATTATATTTTGTTATATAATTGAAATATCACAGGTTGTGCGTTAGATCAATTAATTAGAATATCCAACCTTTGGTTGTTGATTTACATTGATTGACACTTGGATATTGGTCTTTGGTACCATCCAAGTTATCTCTCTTGTATTTAATTAGACTCGCAGATTTCTATTTGCTTGAGTAAGAATTAAATCGAGAGATCGAGATATCATAACTCTTTGATATATTGTTAATAAGATTGAGTCTAGTTGATTCTCTTAAAAGTATATTGGAGTTAGTCCATACAAATTGCTAAGAGAAATATTGGGTATGGTTGTTGTACCCCCGCTTTTTCAGCTTCTATCATTGGAGCAACTTCTGCTATCATTGAAGCAACTTCTTCTATCACTGGAGAAGGAGCAGTTTCTTGTATCACAGTTTCTTCTATTCATGGCCCGGTTTTTTCTATCTCTGAAGTAATGGTGACTTGAGCCTCGTTCTATTCAACAACTTCAGTAAAAATACCCTCATGGCCCTGAGGTGCAGATATGGTAATATCATCATTTTGATTCACCATATTGTTCGAATCATCATTATTGGCTCCATTATCCCCAACTTCGTCATTTGTTACCTAATATGATGATTACATGGGATTAGAACAATCCAAACATGGAAATCAAAATCAATCATCAAATTCAGAATGTAAGTGATCTAACATCATCAAAGTTCTTCATTATCTATTCAAGACACGAGCAAATAGTGTAAAAGTCATAAAAAGACGTTTTACAACAAGCTCATCTGATGAGATTTTACACTTCCCTGTATAAGACGACAAACTGGGAGCAATTGGTAAGGAATCTAAGGTTGAGTCATATTTCATTATCTTAGTATGGATGTCCTTTATAACATACCAAAAATTCACAGTAATTGGATGAATGAGCAAAAAGATACAACCGAAACATCGGACTACATGCCAGCTGCAAATTTTCTGAAAACTTCCTGGAAATTTACTGTTTCATCGATTTCGACCCCTAAACATAATCAAAGACTGAATTCTGAATTTTCTACAACGTTTTTACTAAAAGACTGAATTCTGAATTTTCTGGTGACGCATTTCGGCAAAACTTCTCATTTATTCATTCACAAATCAACAATTTTATACTTCTATGAAGAAAATACAAGATGGACACTTACTTGAGTGGTCTCTAAACCGTTCGAGGGATCGATATTGCCGGCGTCACCATTAAAAGCATTATTACCTTCATTCGGTTCCGACTCTTGAGAATTCTCTTCATCACCATCTTCCGAAGACGAATGAGCATCATCAACGCCTTCTTTATCCATGATAATCTCCTCATGGATATATCAACAACAATCATTATTACTTCATTCAAGAAATATCATAATTGGTTATGCAAAGAAGTACTTACATCGATTTCTTCTTCATCGGCACTGGATTCATGAATTGCTTGCCCATGAGCAAGTTGAAGACCATCAATGCTTGATGGAGCAAAATTCTGGAACAAATTAACAAATATTTGTTTTGTGATCCTAATTACACGGATAAGAAAAAAGTCATGATGGAAGAAGCATTGACAACTCACCAAAGATACAGCTGGGGACTTTACATTATTTGGTAACATCCTGTAATCCTTACTTCTGGCTTCTCCGCCACAAGGACTTTCTTCCATTACCGTTAAGTCTACATTAATCCGAGGTCTCACTACACGACCATCCTGAAGTAAAATTAATGAAATAATTAAGATACGATTATCATGTCTTTACAAAAGTCATAAGAAGAATACTTACTTGTGAACATCCTGGAAGTACTTTTCGTTTATCACCACCGGAGGGATACTTTAATCTTGGTCGATTAGAGATCATCTCAACAGAAGGAGGCTCTTGTACCAGAGGTTGAACAACCATTACAAAATTATGTGAACACTCAAGTTGCTGATTTCAGAAAGTTATATAACCTGGAGTTGCGTAAGCGACTCAGTCATAAAAAGGGAACAGATTTTTGCTTCCATTCAAATGTGTACAATCTAAAGAAATTTTAAGTTGTTCGAGTGATGGCTTTCTCTTCCGAACATCTGGAACACACTGATCAAGGCCCATTTGTCGAACCGCTCTATCGATATTATATTCCTCCACCAGAAACTTTCCTTGTATTACTGATACTAAATAACCAGGAGTGCGACTCAGTATAAAGGATCTCTCACCATCACTCAGGTCTGTATCGGATTCCAAAGTGACGTTTTTTTCAGCAGCATTAAAAGTGACCAATTGTGAGACGGAAGAAGAAACCGCCACCCATGGACGAAAATTAAACTTAGACTCATTGTCTAAAACACTGGTGAGGCGTGTCTTGAGTTGAGGATGCTTTATGGACCACCACACAATCCTGGCATTATCTTTCTCGGAGAAAGCATGACGAGTATCAACATTTGGTCCTTGCAAGACGCTACGAGGGATCGGTGCATAATTCTTGAAGCGCTCCCACAATAAGGCTTGGAGAAACATTGTATTAACATGCGTTTCAATTTT
The DNA here is from genome assembly GCA_023531295.1 of Papaver armeniacum. Taxonomy (NCBI): domain Eukaryota; kingdom Viridiplantae; phylum Streptophyta; class Magnoliopsida; order Ranunculales; family Papaveraceae; genus Papaver; species Papaver armeniacum. The sequence goes on from JAJJWW010007308.1 coordinate 28,405, forward strand.
CATGAACCCATTAGAAACGATGGAATATATGACTAAAGAGTCTAAATTGGAAAATAGCGAACCCAAGAACATGCTACCAATGAGAAGTTTCTCACCTTGAGCCATCTTAGTGGCAAAAGGAATCACAAATGACTTCAACAAATATCCACTATCTTCAAGTACATCTCTGGACAGCCACAAGCACAAGAAGGCAGCAATGGTTAATGTACTGTCGACATGCCTTTTAGGGACCCTGTCTCTCGGCCACCAGTGCTTTAACCATTGAGCATAACAAAATTTGCTAGATAATTTGTTAAAGTCATGCATCGTAGCTGTCAAGACGTCAGACATTGCAGTCTCCTCTGCTGAAAGTCCTCCAGGAAAATTACCCGTAACTGGAAGATGCAATAAAACAACTACATCCTCCAAAGTGATGGTAAATTCTCCCCATCTGCATATGAAAGTATGAGTAGGAATACACCAGCGAGCGAGCAAAGCTACCATACCTTGTACATCATAATAAATAAACAAGTATCATGCTGCTTGGATAGAACGCGTCACTTGTGCACGATCCAGCATGACTCGCACATGATCGTAACCCAACATATGTCTTTCCCATCCGGAAAAGTCTGTTAAAGGTTTTCGAGAAAGCTTTAATTCTATATGCGAAGCAAAATAGTGCCCTCCTTGCAGACAAAACTGAATTATCGCTCGAGGAGATACCAATTTTTTCTAAGTAATATCCCTGGGATTTATAAGAAGGCGAAACGAAGAACCTGGGAGACGTTTTTCAGGTCTATACTGAACCACAAAGAAATCATCATCAATGTTCGGAATATTCTTTATTCCAGGTGCTTCTTCTTCATCATCAATAGAAGTCCCATCTATAGAGGTACCATCTCTAGAAGTTGCATCTGCGGAGGTATCATCCCTGGAAGTATCATCTTTGGAAGTGCCATCATGAGAATCAATCATCCTTGCGAAGTAGTTGTGACATCCATACAACTCTACTTCCATATGCCATTCATATATGCAAATTTCAACCAAGCACTGGAATTACACAATGATGGAATAATAAGGATGCTCACATCAGCGTTTACAAAAATGGTAACTTTCCAACTCTTAACTGTCTACAATTTCACTAACAGTAGTGACTATAACGCAAAAACTTCGAAATCTTGCTTGTTTCTTCAAACCTGCAAAGATGAGCAAAATTTGTTATTTCAAAAAAATCAAAACTTGAGTTTTTATAAAACCGTGAACGACTCACGTAATATTCTACCGTGTGAACATACACTAATTTTCACCATGTAAACATTCACTAACTTTCGACTATGTGAGCATCCACTATTAAATCGTGAGAATTCTCATAAAAATATTATTTCATCACAAATAATTAATTGCTTTCAACAATTGTTCAAAAATCCAAATTTGATTTTAACCAAAAAAAAATGATGAAACTCACGTAAATGATTATTTTTTTACGTGAATAACTCACGTACACATATAAAAAAAAATCACTCGAACGAGCGTCTACTTTTGAAACGAGAGTCTTTTCTATTTTATGAAGGTCCACATATTCAAAATAAAGTTTGTTTTCATAAAAGCTCATAGACAAAAATTTTATTCACCATAGCTAGACCATGTTTATTCAAAAAAATAAATAATCTCTCACATATTAGGGAGTATTGCTCGTTTCTTAAACTAACGAACGGGCGGACGTTCGTTTCCTAAAGCAAACTTTTATGAAAATTTATGCATACATGTGTACATACATGGACTTTTATATAAAATAAACCATGAAGTCACAAAAAAAAAAAAAAAAACCTGGTCGAAGTGGCCGAATCCCGTCGGAACGACAACGGTGACAACCGGCGGTGATCGGAGCTCCGGCGGTTTTCTACTTTTTTTTTTCCTGTTGCTCGAGCAAGGGAGGTGGAATAAGAGGGGAATCCTGGTCGATCGTTCAAGAAAGAATTAAAAAAACAAGGGTTTTCTTCCTTTTATAACAATTTTTATTTCCAAAAACCTAATTAAACAAGGATTTCTTTATTTGGGCCCGGGCTCGTAAATCCTAAACGGACCAAAATTGGGTGTCCGAGTGCCCGAATCAGCGGTGCCTCATCTCTCCACGCTCCCTGGACGATGCTCGATCATACAACCAAAGTCCTTATTCAATCCATCGCTCGTACATGACATCATTAGAGCAAATCGAGGATTCTGGTAACATCTTTTACGATTAAGTGCGACCACTTATTTCGTTTACAGGAAAATTACCATCTAGTGCTTACTGCGGAACATGACTGTCCCTCACTAAGCAGGGGACTTAATGTTGATGGTGGATTTTCAACAAAGGCTAAAATCGTAAAATCATGATCTCGCATGTTTCTGACACGGCTTCAGAAATGTATGTGAAATTCATATTTTAGGATCCGTGAAAGCTCATTTCACAATCTCTGATTGAGCGTACACCCTCTCAGAGCCTTGTATGAATATGTTATTCGTAAAGCCTCCCCCGACTGAGCTTTTCGACACTTTCAGATATTTCATCAACACCTTTACATAGAATCGAAATGATTAGACGACTCCTAGACATATTGCATGCTAGTATAGAGCGTTAACGTCTTCGGGATGCCACATTGTTCCCTGACTATGTAGAGATAATATGTATAGAATCTCTTAACGATTGGACGGCTCCTAGACATATCGCATGCTAGTATAGATCGTTAACATCTTCGGGATGCCACACTTTCCCCCGACTATGCACAATCAATATTCAGAATGAGTATGATGCTTCCATTATCTCATACTTCATTCTTGGATAAACTCGCTCCTAGACATATCGCATGCTAGTATAGAGCAATTCATGGATTAAATTCTAGCGCAACATTCATCAATCGAATTCCTAGAAAAATAATCTATTTTATCTCATTACTCCGTTTCATGGCTTATTCCCGACTGAATTCCATGAATTAGTAATAAATATTTCATGATAATCAACCTACTTTATTACTCCGTTTTGTGGCTTATTCTCAGTTGAATTCCACGAATAAGTAATAAATATTCACAGTTCGGGCATTTGGGCCACCACCGAGTAAGCCCCGAGAAAATGGTGCGAGTGTACTTAACAATAATGCATGAACGAGCACCCAAATGCATAAACGAGCATTCAAAAATATGGACGAACGAGGAAACCTGTGCAAAATCAGAAAAGGAAATTAAAAAAATAATAAAGAGGCGCGCAGGGACCGGGCCCGCCGGTCGGCCATGCCGCCGTGGCCGGTCCCACACCTCTTTCTTTTTATTTTTAACTTATTTTATTATTTTTCCTTGTCTCTTGAAAACTCATTGTTTGAGAAAACTTCCTCTTTTTAGCAAAACTCCTAGTTTCTCCATATTTCCTCAAGTGATGAAAAATAATAATATAAAATAGGGAAGAGCACGGGATCAAGCACAGGGGCCGGCCGGCCATGCCCTAGCCGTGGCCGGTCCCACATATCCCAATTCCTTATTTTGTTATTATTATTTCTTCCTTCATCTCATGAAACTCATTCGTTTGAGCAAAAACCTGGGTTTTTCCATATTTTCTCAAATATTGCTCGAACTATCAAAAAGCCAAAGAGTCAAAAAGTCAACTGGTCACATGACCGACCGGGCTTCTCACGGCACATATTAAAATATCATTATTTTAATATTCCCAAAATATTGGTCGCGCGAGCAAAATTCTACTTGCTCACTCAAGCAAAATCGAGAGTTTCAGTCAAGATAAAACTCTTCTGAAAATCCAAAATATTGCTCAAACGCGCACCAGAAAATACCCAAATTCTCAGAATTGAGTCACGGACAATATGGTGACACGGGCATGTCACCTTGACCGACCAAGGTCGTCCCTTAGGCTTGCAAAAGCCGTTCCCACATCCTATTAACGATTTTGACATAATTAATCTTCTACAATTCATATTGGGTTCAAACTCTTTCCAACCAACTTGAAACTTTATCAAGCGACCACCGGCTGGTCCCACAACCACCAAGGGCCGGTTTCACACCCCTTGGCCGGTCCCTCCTCTCTCCATAATTAGGTTTCACCACCTAATGCTCAGACGAACACTATTTTAATAATGATTAAACGAGCATTTAATCATCCGTCCACCAACGAGCCTACAAAGGACTTTGGTGCACGCTCACTCGAGCACCTAGGCGCTACATGGTCGGCCATCATCCCATGTATCCGAGCCCTCTCTCGCTCACTGGTTTATTTTCAGTAAATCATCAATTGATCAACAATCAATCAAAAATAGGCTTTCAAATCAGATGATGCAAAGCATAATTCTGAACACGTTCAGATCCTAATTGTTAGAGCAGTGTGTTAGAGAATTTCTCAGTCGAACTCGCATGCGTTGCTATCTCAAGCATGTTTGTCAATATTAGTGATCAAAACTATATGTCTTGATTTCTAGTTGACTAAGTCTCGGTCTAGGATAGTTAAGTATAGTTGAGCTCCAGTCTCCATGGCGATTATCTTACAAAGACGAAGAACTACTCGAGGAACCAGTGGAACTTCATCCGACTAAATGGTATGTGGAGACTTGAACTCATCTGTCACTCAAAAGTCTATTCTATCTCCTACTCTTGAGACGATAGTCGTATAAGTATGATAGTTTTCATATATACACATTTGCTATTTCGAGCCGAGTTTACTCGCCTATCTTTTTTCTCGAAATATGTGTTGGCAAGCTTTCACTTTAACCACATTTCATCTTTACCTGTGATGAAAGTCATGATGACGTTTCAATCTTGAAAATAGCTTTGATGACGATAATCGTGAATAACGATTGTTATAACATTATAGAAGAATGTTTCAATGATTGAAATGTAGAGTTGAGATGAGCATCTATGGATATAAGCATATATAGTGTGTTCGTACATTAGTGTATAAATACATGTACCGGAAACCAAGTGTGTGCATATGTGTGCATGCGGTATTGGTGAAGGAGACAAGTTGGGTACGCGTACTGGCGGAAGTTTTCAACCGAAAATTTCTGCTGAGTTTGTAGTTTGCAAACTAGTAAACCAGTCACCTTAGGTACGCGTACCCGTACGTGTACCCATGGAAGTTTTCGAACCGAAAATTTCTGTTGAGTTTGTAAACTCAAATCCGGTAGCTAAAGTACGCATACCCGTACGCGTACCCAAGCTGGTTATTTCTCAAATCGGTAGTTCATGAAATTAAAACAATAAATAATAAGGAATGCAATCTTTGCAAACCGTGGGTATATTGTTCATGAATTAATTCAAATGAATCAAAACGATTTTGTTTCAATTGTGTCTATGAATAAAGACCTAAGCAATTGAACAACTCTTCAACTAGTTCTTATGAGTCATTTGAACTAGTTATGAGAAAGATGAATACGGTTAATATGAAAGTGCTCATATGGCTAACCATTGGTTAACTATTTGTGAACCAACTAAGTGTACACGTTTAGGTATGGTTACTCAAATCTAAATGAATACATTTCATTTGTGTGTGACAAGCTAAGTTTCGATCTAACGGTTGAAAGATATTAGCTTGTATCTAATCAGGTTTTTCATCTAACAGTGAATATTGAATGCTTGTTACCAAGGTAACTTAGATTGCAAACCCTGATTTGAAAACTATATAAGGGGAACTCTAGCAACTGGAAAAACTAATCCCCACACCTCCTGTGTGATACTAGTTGGTTTTGCTAGAGTCGATTCTCCTTTAACCTTAGGTTTCTTCTCGAGACCCAGTAGGTTAATGACTGAAAGACTTCATTGGGATTGTGAAGCCATACGAAACTACTTCTCTTGTAGTTGAGCGATCTGATCTTGACATTTTCTATCGTACGAGTTCAATTGAATAATTGACTTGAGATTATATCTCCGATAGGGCAAGATAAAAAGAAATCACAAATATCTTCGTCTCATCGTTTGTGATTCCGCAATATCTTGTTTCGCTACCATACGATTAAGATTATTGTGAGGTGATTGATAATACTAGGTCGTTTCTTCGGGAATATAAGTCTGAGTTATCAATTAGTTCCTGTTCACCTTGATTTATCAAAAGACGGAACAAAACTCATAGGTTTATCTGTGAGAGATAGATTTATCTATTATCATAGACTTTTCTGTGTGATACAATTTTTTTATTAAAGTCTTCGACTTTGGGTCGTAGCAACTCTTAGTTGTGGGTGAGATCAGCTAAGGGAATCAAGTGCGTAGTATCCTGCTGGGATCAAAGACGTAAGGAGCGCAACTGTACTTTGTCAGTGTGAGATTGATTAGGTTCAACTACAGTCCAGCATCGAAGTTAGTTTGTAGTAGGCTAGTGTCCGTAGCGCTTAATACAGTGTGGTGTTCAACTGGACTAGGTCCCGGTTTTTCTCGCATTTGCGGTTTTCCTCGTTAACAAAACTTTTGGTGTCTCGTGTTATTTCTATTCCGCATTATATTTTGTTATATAATTGAAATATCACAAGGTTGTGCGTTGTATCGATCAATTGTGAAATCCAACCTTTGGTTGTTGATTGAAATTGATTGATCCTTGGATATTGGTCTTTGGTACCATCCAAGTTTATATCTCTTATATTTGATAAAGACTCTTCATGATTTCTATTTGTTTGAGTATAGATCAAATCGAGAGAAAAAGATATTAACTCCTTAATATACTTTTTATTAAGATTGAGTCTGACTGTCTAGTTGATTCTCTTAAAAGTATATTAGAGTTAGTCCATACGGAATGCTAATCGAAATATTGGGTGAGGTTGTTGTACCCCCGCATTTTCAATTGGTATCATAGCAGGCAAACACGTTAAACCTTATAAGTTTGTGTTTGTCCGATCATCAAAAGTCTATCCCTATGGGAAATTACTTTGGAAGACTTGCTCGTGGCATCTGTAACGCACACCATAACTCCTTAAAGACTATTCAAAGATTATTCCTCCGTAGACCCACGGTCTCACTTAATAATCTCACTTAGTATACCTCCGTGTCTAGATGATGAAAAACAGTCTAGAGAAAAAAATAAAAAACCCTCTAAGAAGAATTTTCAGAGGAAACATGATCAACGCACAAAAGTATGGACCCTCACAAGAATTACTCTTAATCTCTTTGAGGAGTACTACCAAAATCAATTGACAAGGATCTGTTCAGAGCATTTGAAAATGTTTTGAAATTCTTAGAAAAACTTAATTCCATAGAGAATTTGAATCATTCTGATAAAAACTTTGTACCTGTCAAATCATGGTCCCATGATGTACAAACTGTTCCAACTACCTACTCATATGGGGTTGATAAAAAGATTTCCTATGAGGTTGGTAAAGGAACCATCTATCAGAAAAAGTCAATTCCACATCATAAGAAAAGGATCTTAAAGAACTCTGAGTATTATCACTATGATCATGCTCCTGATTCTGATCACAAATATCAACCGAAAAAATTGCATGAGAAATTCTCTGCACCTTCCACCACATGATTTCTGGAATGGCTATACCCCATTTGTATATAGCTTGAAATGGGGCAAGTAACGGTTTGACTGTGTTTATGTATCTTTTCTTTTAAGTTTTTTTTTTCTGACAAAAGCTTTTCAAAAAGATTGTGTAGATATTTTTTTGGGTATTTACTCCCAGAATGGTACCTCAAAAATCCTACATTTCTTATGTGGGTCGTGGGTCGTGAACGAGTCCAAGCCCAACTGTGGCTATAAAAGAAGTACGGGTGCGAATACCTTCCTTCCTCCCTCATCAGTCCGCGTACGTGAACCATTCTAGGGTTCATGAGATTTCTCCATTGAAGCTTCTTGGAGAACTATTTGTAAAGGGATTTCTCAAGATAAAAATCAAGTAAGTAATCTCTTGCCCACTCCCTTATTTCCTTCTAGAATCATGAAGAATGTTAAGGGTTCAAAAGGTTTTTCAAATAACCTAGGTTCTTCATCCTCTTCAATTGATCTTCCTATTGAACAAAACTCTATTAGGATTAGATTTGTGGATGAATCTTGTAACAAATTATTTGAAAAGATTTCCTCTACTGGGTTTATTTTAGAAAAGAAATTGGATAATACAAGTGGGTTTAAGGAGGATTTATCTTGTTTTGAAAAGTTCAAGCTTGGAAACATCTTTGATGGCCTTGGTGAAGGTTTTGATACTCTTACTAGAATCTTCTATGCCAACATTCATGATGTTGTTCTTGAGGACATGGAATTCAAGACCATGGTCAATAGAGAAAGGATTCTAGTAAATAGAGAATTAATTTCAAAGTTTACCAAAATCCCTTTGGGTGATTTTCGTCTTCCTAGACCAAGCGATGAAAGACCTTCACAAGAAACCATTTCAAAAGGTCTTTGTGGTAAAAGTGTTGTGTGGAATTGAGGAAAATTTCCTACTAATCAATTAGATTTTCCTCTAAAGTCTTTTGGAAAATTGGGTATTTCTAACCTTTGTCCTTCCACGGTTGAAAACTCTCGTTGGAGTCGTGAGTTTGCGGAATTAGTCTATTACCTTGTGATGGAAACCAAAGGTCTTGACATTTGTGGATTCATTATTTTTCAAATGTTAGACATGACTTCCGTCGACAAGAAGTTAGGCTATCCATGCTTGATTGAGCGTATTTGTCGCAACTTATCCATTGAACCCATTGGGAACTCCATTGGAACCCCCAAGCTTGTTCGGTCGTATACCTTCAATCGAATGAAGGAATATGCTTGCAAGAGACAAAGGCGCGACACAACTAATGGCTCGAGTGATCCTTCTACGAAGCTTCTTCGCCAAATTTACAAAGGTGTTTGTACATTGAATTCCAAAGTAAGTTGTGTTCAAGAACAATTACTTGTGATTGCTACTAAGTACCCTGATATTAAAGAAGACATGGACAAAGTTCGTTCCACCTTCATGGTCTCCGAAGATGAAGATGATGAGTAGTTTCTCGTGCCTCTTTATTTTGGTGTTAAATTGTCTTTGACTTTTATCTAGGAAACTTGTTAAAATAATTTTTATTCTGGTTTTTGTTTAAGAAGGATAACTAGGGTTTAGAATAGCCATTATTGTGAGTACGCATAGCTATGTCCAACGTTTTCATCTTCATGTTTTTAGGTTTATTTGTTTAAATTCTTAAAAATTATTTGGAAGATGATTTTTGCAGTATTAATCTTTATGGTTTTATATATTGCAATATGTTATGGGATATGTGTGTTTACGTCCGTGAACTATTATTGTCCCATACGATGTCAAAAGTTATCTCTTTCATATGTCGATATGCATGTATTGATACAAGATCGATGAACTTTTGACAAACATAAGTTAAGCCTATTATGTCATTTATTGATGGAAGATAGGTTAAAATCTTTTGTTTACAAGGATTATGTCTATTATATGTCATTGTGCAAATAGTGATGGAAAATAGAATGAATCCTTGTATATTCCGCAGTATTGATCTTCCCTGATCCATATTTTATGTATATACTGTGCGGCTCCGTAAGCCTTCTTATGTGAGCATTTCCAACTAGATTAATCATAGATTCGTTTATGGTTATTTTGGTTGTGTATTCCGATTAAATTAATCATGGGATCTCTTGTGGTTAATTTAATTGAGAATTTTGGATACAAAATCATTTTGTGGTTTTTGGTGTCCAAAGAAATCCTTCTTTTCTCGTAAAAGTAAGGTCGCTCTTGTTGTTCTTTCGGGAATGACATCAAACGGGGGAGAGTTCTTTTGAACTTGTGCTTAATTTCCAAATCTTTGTGGGGAGTGCGGCTGTGGAATATTTGAGGGGTTATCTTGTATCTTTATAAACTCCGTGATGAATGCATTTAGCTTCGGCTTTATGATTGCATCTAAACAAAGTTGATATGTACTTTTATTTGGTCTTGAAGTGTCTCCATGGAAATTTCATTAGGATCCCGTTTTCGTACCTTTGCCAATTTTATTGAAAAAAGGGGGAGAATTAATATGTAGTCTAGGGGGAGTGATACATATCACCACAGTATTGTTGTCAAAGTTATGATATGAGAAATTTGATGCTGTGTAATAATACTATGACACTGTATAACAATGATCGAGAGCTTTTGTTTTCTCATTGTTATGGATACGGAACTTCAACAACTATGATGCTGAACTGAACATCTATGGAATCATGGAAGTACTTGAAAAAGACGAAGTTTTCAAGTAATGTTGAAGCACCAAGGAGATCAAGCATGTGGACGAGAAGCTACAAAGTTTTATTTATTTTGTAATCCATATGTATTGATAGTTTTGTCACTAAAATTGACAAAGGGGGAGATTGTTAGAGCATTGCTTGGTCGAACTTGCATGCGTTGCTATCTCAAGCATGTTTGTCAATATTAGTGATCAAAACTATATGTCTTGATTTCTAGTTTACTTATGACTAAGTCTCGGTCTAAGATAGTTAAGTATAGTTGAGCTACAGAATCCATGGCGATTATCTTACAAATCGAAGAACTACTCGAGGAACCAGTGGAACTTCATCCGACTAAAAGGTATGTGGAGACTTGAACTCATCTGTCACTCAAAAGTCTATTCTATCTCCTACTCTTGAGACAATAGTCGTATAAGTATGATAGTTTTCATACATACACATTTGCTATTTCGAGCCGAGTTTACTCGCCTATCTTTTTCTCGAAATATGTGTTGGCAAGCTTTCACTTTAACCACATTTCATCTTTACCCGTGACGAAAGTCATGATGACGTTTCAATCTTGAAAATAGCTTTGATGACGATAATCGTGAATAACGATTGTTATAACATTATAGAAGAATGTTTCAATGATTGAAATGTAGAGTTGAGATGAGCATCTTTGGATATAAGCATATATAATGTGTTCGTACATTAGTGTATAAATACATGTACCTGAAACCAAGTGCATGCATATGTGTGCATGCGGTATTGGTGAAGGAGACAGGTTGGGTACGCGTACCCGTACGCGTACTGGCGGAAGTTTTCAACCAAAAATTTCTGCTGAGTTTGTAGTTTGCAAACTAGTAAACCAGTCACCTTAGGTACGCGTACACGTACGTGTACCCACGGAAGTTTTCGAACCGAAAATTTTTGTTGAGTTTGTAAACTCAAATCCGGTAGCTAAGGTACGCATACCCGCACGCTGCACCCAAGCTGGTTATTTCTCAAATCGGTAGTTCATGAAATTAAAATAATAAATTATAAGGAATGCAATCTTTGCAAACCGTGGGTATTTTGTTCATGAATTAATTCAAATGAATCAAAACGATTTTGTTTCAATTGTGTCTATGAATAAAGACCTAAGCAATTGAACAACTCTTCAACTAGTTTTTATGAGTCATTTGAACTAGTTATGAGAAAGATGAATACGGTTAATATGAAAGTGCTCATATGGCTAACCATTGGTTAACTATTTGTGAACCAACTAAGTGTACACGTTTAGTTACGGTTACTCAAACCTAAATTAATACATTACATTTGTGTGTGACAAGCTAAGTTTCGATCTAACGGTTGAAAGATATTAGCTTGTATCTAATCAGGTTTTTCATCTAACGGTGAATATTGAATGCTTTGTTACCAAGGTAACTTAGATTGCAAACCCTGATTTGAAAACTATATAAGGGGAACTCTAGCAACTGGAAAAACTAATCCCCACACCTCCTGTGTGATACTAGTTGGTTTTGCTAGAGTCGATTCTCCTTTAACCTTAGGTTTCTTCTCGAGACCCTGTAGGTTAACGACTTAAAGACTTCATTGGGATTGTGAAGCCAGACGAAACTACTTCTCTTGTAGTTAAGCGATCTGATCTTGCATTTTTTATCATACAAGTTCAATTGAATAATTGACTTGAGATTATATCTCCGATTGGGCAAGATAAAAAGAAATCACAAACATCTTCGTCTCATCGTTTGTGATTCCGCAATATCTTGTTTCGCTACCGTACGATTAAGATTATTGTGAGGTGATTGATAATACTAGGATGTTCTTCGGGAATATAAGTCCAGGTTATCAATTAGTTCCTGTTCACCTTGATTTATCAAAAGACGGAACAAAACTCATAGTTTTATCTCGTGGGAGATGATTTATTTATTATCATAGACTTTTCTGTGTGATACAGATTTGTTTATTAAAGTCTTCGACTTTGGGTCGTAGTAACTCTTAGTTGTGGGTGAGATCAGCTAAGGGAATCAAGTGTGTATTATCATGCTGGGATCAGAGACGTAAGGAGCGCAACTGTACCTTGAATCAGTGTGAGATTGATTAGGGTTCAACTACAGTCCCGCATCAAGTTAGTTTTGTAGTAGGCTAGTGTCCATAGCGGCTTAATACAAGTGTGGTGTTCAATCTGGACTAGGTCCCGGGTTTTTTCGCATTTGCGGTTTCCTCGTTAACAAAACTTATGGTATCTCGTGCTATTTTTATTCCGCATTATATTTTGTTATATAATTGAAATATCACAGTTGTGCGTTGTATCGATCAATTGTGAAATCCAACCTTTGGTTTTTGATTGAAATTGATTGATCCTTGGATATTGGTCTTTGGTACCATCCAAGTTTATATCTCTTGTATTTGATAAAGACTCACGATTTCTATTTGTTTGAGTATAGATCAAATCAAGAGAAAGAGATATTAACTCCTTGATATACTTTTTATTAAGATTGAGTCTCACTGTCTAGTTGATTCTCTTAAGTATATTAGAGTTAGTCCATACAGATTGCTAATCGAAATATTGGGTGAGGTTGTTGTACCCCCTGTTGATGGTGTATTTTGAACAAAGGGTAAAATCGTAAAACCCCAAATAACCTAATGTCACCGATGACACATTTATTATAACATTTAATGCATGTAGTCAGTAATTAATAGGGGGTATTTTTTCAAATTAGGGTTACAACGAACAAAACCCTAATTCCCCTCTGTGCCAATGGCAAATCATTCCAGCCACACCTAGCCCAAGCTAGCCGCGCCATGCCAAACACACTCTGCCTTGGCCCTAGCTATGCTAGTCACACCAAACGCGCCAAAGCATGCCAACCATGCTAGACGCACCTCCGTGCCAATGGCAAATCATGCCATCCACACCTAGCCTAAGCTAGCCGCACCTCTATGCCAATGGCAAATCATGTCAGCCATACCAAACGCGCCGAAGCATGCCAACCATGCTAGCCGCACCTCTATGCCAATGGCAAATCATGCCAAACCATACCAAACGCGCTCGAAGCATGCCAACCATGCTAGCCGCACCTCTATGCCAATGGCAAATCATGCCACCACACCAAAACGCGCCAAAGCATGCCAACCATGCTAGCCGCACCTCCGTGTGCCAATGGCAAATCATGCCAGCCACACCTAGCCCAAGCTAGCCGCGCCATGCCAAACGCACTCTGCCTTGGCCCTAGCTATGCTAGTCACACCAAACGCGCCAAAGCATGCCAACCATGCTATCCGCACCTCCGTGCCAATGTAAAATCATGCCAGCCACACTTAGCCCGAGCTAGCCGCGCCATGCCAAACGCACTCTGTCTTGGCCCTAGCTACGCTAGTCACGCCACGCCAAGCCAAGCACTCTTCCTTGGCCCTAGCTACGCTAGTCACGCCACACCAAGCCAAGCACCCTTACCTTGGCCCTTGCCACGCCATGCCAAAATGGCGCCCGCGCCTAGGCTTGCAAACCATGCAACTTAGGCCAAATTGGCCACACATGCCAACACGCACGCTGGTAGCTTTTCCTACCAGGACGCGACCCAAATTGGCCGCGCACGCCATTGGCACATGCCAACACGCTCGCTGGTAGCTTTTCCTACCAGGCCGTGACCCAAATTGGCCACGCATGCCATTGGCACATGCCAACACGCTCGCTGGTAGCTTTTCCTACCAGGCCGAGACCCAAATTGGCCACGCATGCCATTGGCACATGCCAACACGCTTCTGGTATCTTTTCCTACCAGTGTCGCGACCCAAATTGTCCATGCATGCCATTGGCACATGCCAACACGCTCTACTGGTAGCTTTTCCTCCCAGGCCGTGACCCAAATTGGCCACGCATGCCATTGACACATGCCAACATGCATCGCTGGTAGCTTTTCTTACCAGGACATAGCCCTAATGGCCATGCGTTCCATTGACACATGCCAAACACGCATGCTGATAGCCTAACTTGCAAACCATGCAACCTACCACCAAGGCATTCCGCACACGCCATTGGCACTTTCCACACACGCCACTAGCAGCTCTGGCATTGCCACTTACACTCAACGTACAACCTACCACCAAGGCATTCCGCACATGCCATTGGCACATGCCACACATACCACTAGCAGCTCTGGCATTGCCACTTGCACTCAAGGTGCAACCCGCAACAAAGGCATTCCGCACATGCCACACGCGCCACTAGCAGCGCCACTTGCACTCAAGGTGCAACCAACACTCGAGACATCAACACAAACTGGGGGATGCTTTCTAGGGTTTTGGTTTGGCGGTCACAAAGATGCGACGTACACTACGCTCACATTAAGAAAGCGTGAATAGGAATAAAGCGGTCAAATAAATGAGGAAATAATGGTGAAAACGTTTTCACCCATAAACACCATACGGTTACCACCTCCTCCCATTATTTCACCCTTTACTCTCTTTCTTCATGAGGCTAGGGTACGTTTCAATCTCGACTTGTATAAATAGGTCTTACCTATTTCCACCAGACAACAAGTCTCGGTCAGGAGAAAAATACAACACTCTCAGAAAAGGCAACTTTGCAAGCTCTCCAAAAAGCTTTCATCTCTTGTAAGCTTTCTAAGCTTTCACTTTCTGATACAAGTCGAGACACTACTCTCCTAACTATTCGGTCTCAACACCTTTCTTTGCTTCCCTCCACAAATCAACCCTTCTCCTCCACTTTGTGACCGAAGCAAGTCCTGGAACGGCCATTTCTTGGTTTAGGTAGGACTTGCACGATTGATCTCCCAAATCTATAAAGTGCTCACGTGCAGCACATTTGTTTAGGGTTTAAACCAGTTTCTCACACACCTACCGAATTTACCAAAATCGACGGAAACGATTTTTACCCATAAACAATTGGCGACCACAGCGGGAGGATTGATCTATCGGCTATAATGTCAGACTGTCGATCTCGTTCTTCGACCCAGATGTCAAGATGGTAGGGGAAGGCGACTCAATCCGACTCAACTGCCGGATAACCCGGTTACAAGTTGTAAAACTACACCAAAAATCTGGGACTCGCTGAAGATGCTACCAGCAATTGGGGACTTGCTGGCGATGCTACCAGCGAAGCCGCCTTTTACATGGAGAGGGGCGCAAAAACCTATGAAGTGAGTAAATTTAGACTGGGAAAGATATACGATCTGTTTTTAGGTTCTTAATAAAACCGTCATACTACTGCGTCTTGTGCCTATTGCTAGCACACACTTTCATAAAAGCAATATTCCTTTCACAAAACATAACCAGAGTTATATTGTCAAAACCATTCATCCCAGAAATAATCCAATATCCTCAAAAGCTACCAGCTGTCTATCAAAACCGGTCGAACTTTGAACCAGACATCCAGCATGTTTTCTCAAAAAAAAAAAAAGAATAAGAAAAACCTAAACGAAAGTTTAACAGAGAAACATTCAAGGAAAATCATCCAACAGAGGTCTGCTCTTCCTAGAGAAAGTCAACTTTGCATCTTCAAGAGCCTCTCTCTTCATAGTTAACATCTTGGAAAGCTTTTCGAGTTCTACCTCCTGTCGTGCAATCTCCTCTGCAGAAAGGCTTTCGATTCTTTGCATCTTTCGACTTCACGGATCTCAGCAAGGCCTTGACAAACCACGAAGCGTTGAACTCCTTTTCTACGCACACGTCGCGATGGTGCTCCCCGGTCGGCAATAACGTCTTGTAAACAGTGTGGCTAGTCACCTCACGCATATCCTCGATGGAAGATAAAGCCTCTTCCACACGCTTAACCAGCGCAAATCGACTAGTGACCTTCTTGGTTGTGGCCATATGTCCGTACTTCTCCCAAATTCTGGTATACAACGCCTCATACTTAGCCAAAGACGCTGAAACCGCCAACCAAAGACATGACTCGGATAAGGAACCAAGTACGGGATCAAAAATGGCGCCGCAATCGGCCTCACGACTCGTAAAAGGGTCTTCTTCCATGTCTACGGCAAGAAACCATCGAGAATCATCCACCGTTTGAACCACATCTCGTGCCCGGCAATTGGCTAACTCCCATCTCCAAGTCACCGGCGGTGGTCACCAAAGGAAAGTTTTCGTGTGGCTCCTTTTTAATCGTCCTCCGAACCGGATTCCTCCTGCGAACTTGAGTTAAACATTTTTCAAAAGAAGAAACGAAAAAAAAAAAGGAAGCGCGAAACTCACCGAACCACTTCCCGAAAAAGAACCAGTGCTGCCAGAGGAATCACTCTCACTTGTCGAACTTTCTTCTTTCTCTGACTCATCACCGCTATGAGGAGGCTCAGTGCCGCCGGAATTCTTCGAAGAAATTGCCGTCTCCTGGCAACGTGCAAGGGCGGCGAAGGCATTAACACTACCGAAGCCCTGGAAGAAACAAGACGCATGTTTTCAGCAGAAATTCACTTGTTTTGAGACAAACCAACAAGGAGGCGACACATACCTGGTTATTGAAAGAACTGAAAGAAACGAGAGCTGCGGCAGGATCTTTTGAAACCGCCGGAACCCGCCAAAGACGATTCTTCGTTCTCTGTTCCTTTGCAGGGACTTTCCGAGTTGCCGAGGCAACTTTCGCTTGGGATCTCTCAACATTGGATACTTCTTCAAAACTGCTGGGGAAGGTTTACAACGAACATTCTCCACCACGTTATTTATAAAATCTTGGATCATAGTGAACTCATCGTACCAGAACTCGTTATAGCCAAAAGTCGTCGAAGTTACTCTTCCCGTCTGAAAGAAGGGAAGGCGGATACCCGGCTTAAAGGCACTGGCATTGAGGGCGGCATGCAATGAATCCTTAGGAACCACCAGCTGGTAAGCAAGAGGCACCCTTGATCGAAACCCATGTGACGAGCAAAGACGGTCAATATTGTAAGCGACTATTCGGAAAGACCCCATGAAGAAAGACGACATATAGCCGGACATGCAGCTTTGAATAAACAAGTTTTCACCAACACTCAAGTTGCTGTCAGAAGATAAAGACATGATCTGAGCAAAAGCAAAGGTGTCAATTTGAGTCACCAACCTATGGACCGGCTCCCATGGGCGAAAACTGATTTCATGCGACTTATGAGAGAAAACTAACCAAGCTCATGCCAACTCTTGGACGCTTGTTCACCCATCGAAGAATTCGGGAGCCGCCCCAACTCGCGGGAATCGAAGGCAACGGTTTCGAGCATACTTCTCAAAGTGCTCCCATAGCCAAGCTTGCAAAAGCAACGTGCACATATGAATCCACTTTCATGAAACCATTCGAAACTCGCATGTTCGCAACTAGGTGATCCAGATGCACATACATGGAACCAAGGAATAGCTTGCCAATGGGAAGAACTTTACCTTTTGCTAACTTCAAAGCAATCACTAGCAACTCTGGTCTTATTTCCTTCTTTCCAGAACCGTCATCAAAAATGTCTCTAGACAACCAGTAGAGAGCCAAAATGCCGCAACATGAAGATCATCGCTTTTCTCGTTTAGGTTCGGCTCGTCCGAAACCATTGAAATATCCACCAGCTGTAAAAGCACCTTTCATCCTCTTCCGGACAGAATCCTTCGACTTCAAAGTGGAGTCTTTTCGAGCGTAATCTCCCAACTTAGCGGCAAGGTCTTCCCGCATCTTCTCCTCACCTTGAGACAATCGGATATTAAGATTCCGATTCAGGAAGATTCAAAGAAGAGAGCCACACTCTCCAAGGAGAAAGTTATTTCACCCCATCTACATATGATCGTATGGGTGTCCGAACACCATCCGGAGATGAAAGCAACCAAGCCCGGATATCCTTCCTAATCCCGGGAGATTTCATCAAGCTCGACAGCATCAATAATCTGCCCTCGAGTCAAGTTGGTATTTATGTGCTCCTACTCACCATGAACTCAACCCATCTATCAAAAGAACGCAATGGGCTTTGACACATCCTGAAATCAATGTTGGAAGAAGAATATACCCCTTTATGAAGACAGTAACCGTATGGTGTTCTCTCGGGCGAACCGAACGTGTCTTCTTTTCATCTTCACCACCGGTTAACAAAATTGGCACGAAACCTTGGTGATTCTTCCGAGCAGGGGCGATGGGTCTAGCAAAGAATTCATCATCCGTGTTTGGTTTGGAACTATGAGCATCCTTCGATGAGGCGAAATTTTGTTCAGGTAACATCTTGTCGGATTTCTTCATAACAACTTAGTAACGAGATATCTGCACACGGAGAAAGACGAAATTACCTCCCTGACACATAACCGCACTCAACAAAAGGAAAACCTAAAAAAAAAAAAAAAAAAAAAAAAAAGAGAGGGTGTATTCTCTACGGGTTCAAAACTGCCCGCGCAGTATTTTCTTCAAGTCCGAAATTCATATATGTAATATTTCCTATGGGTTCGAAGTCATATGAAGCACATATACAGTATTCTCTACGGGTTCAAAAATGCACACGCGGTATCTTCTTCAGGGTTCAAAAATTATATACGCAGTATTTTATACGGGCTCAAGTGCGTCTGCAGTATCCTTCTTCGGGTTCAAGACTATATACACAGTATTTTCTACGGGCTCGGATGCGTCTATGGTATCCTTCTTCGGGTTCAAAATTATATATGGAGCGTTTTTCTACGGGTTCGAATCATATATACAGTATTTCCCTTGGGTGCATATATACAATATTTTCTACAAGAAGCACGCCAAGAAATCATATGCGCAAGGATTATAAAAACGCCTACTTTTAGGGTTTGCACCTACGTGAAAAGGGAAACAAGAGAAGTACTGGAAGGCATACCTGGAAACCGGTTTTCTTTATGACTCTGCCGCTAGTATGAAAAGATGAAAGAACAAAGATGAGAGAAAGGGATTTTATATATATGGGCGTGGAGATCCTGAAATAGAGAAGGATTTCCCAATACCAAAAATCGTGCATATAAGGAACGGGCCCACAAGGGCGCCCAACTTCCCAACGTTGCCCAAGTAGCACCGGTCCCACCAATTGCGCCCAACTTCCCAACGTCGCCCAAGTTGCACCGGTCCCACCAATTGCGCCCAACTTCCCAACGCCGCCCAAGTCACGCCCCTAGCACGATCGACTTCCCACTTTGCTGCAGGGTCCCGCTGCCAAGACGCTCAAGCTTCCCCACCTTGCGCCTGGTCCCGCTTGACTAGCGATCAGCTTCCCACTTTGCGCCGGTCCCGCCAGCTAGCACGCTCAGCTTCCCCACCTTGCGCCGGTCCCGCCAGCTAGCACGCTCAGTTTCCCAACTCGTGTCAACTTCTCAATGCCGCCCAGCTTCCTACCTCTCAATGACGCTGACTTCCCAATAGTGCCGACCTCCCGATTTGCAAAAATCGCCGGAGGCAAGGATTCCAAATTCTATTTATAAAAAGGTCAGACAAGCCTCTTCAATTCTCTTTACGATTTGCTGTTGATATTGATAGTTTATCACCATCTTATGCTTACCTCGCAACAAAGCTCCTGTTCCGAGCTAAGCAGGGGACTTAATGTTGAAGGTGGATTTTGAACAAAGGGTAAAATCGTAAAACCCCAAATAACCTAATGTCACCGATGACACATTTATTAGAACATTTAATGCATGTAGTCAGTAATTAATAGGGGGTATTTTTTCATATTAGGGTTACAACGAACAAAACCATAATTCCCCTCCGTGCCAATGGCAAATCATGCAAGCCACACCTAGCCCAAGCTAGCCGCGCCATGCCAAACGCACTATGCCTTGGCCCTAGCTATGCTAGTCACACCAAACGCGCCAAAGCATGCCAGTCATGCTAGCCGCACCTCCGTGTCAATGGAAAATCATGCCAGCCACACCTAGCCTAAGCTAGCCGCACCTCTATGCCAATGGCAAATCATGTCAGCCATACCAAAAGCGCCGAAGCATGCCAACCATGCTAGCCGCACCTCTATGCCAATGGCAAATCATGCCAGCCATACCAAATGCGCCGAAGCATGCCAACCATGCTAGCCGCACCTCTATACCAATAGCAAATCATGCCGACCACACCAAAACGCGCCAAAGCATGCCAACCATGCTAGCCGCACCTCCGTGCCAATGGAAAATCATGCCAGCCACACCTAGCCCAAGCTAGCCGCGCCATGCCAAATGCACTCTGCCTTGGCCCTAGCTATGCTAGTCACACCAAATGCGCCAAAGCATGCCAACCATGCTAGCCGCACCTCCGTGCCAATGGAAAATCATGCCAGCCACACTTAGCCCGAGCTAGTCGCGCCATGCCAAACGCACTCTGCCTTGGCCCTAGCTACGCTAGTCACGCCACGCCAAGCCAAACACTCTGCCTTGGCCCTATCTACGCTAGTCACGCCACGCCAAGCCAAGCACCCTTACCTTGGCCCTAGCCATGCCATGCCAAAATGGCGCCCGCGCCTAGGCTTGCAAACCATGCAACCTAGGCCAAATTGGCCAAGCATTCCAACACGCACGCTGATAGCTTTTCCTACCAGGACGCGACCCAAATTGGCCGCACGCCATTGGCACATGCCAACACGCTCGCTGGTAGCTTTTCCTACCAGGCCGTGACCCAAATTATCCACGCATGCCATTGGCACATGCCAACATGCTCGCTGGTAGCTTTTCCTACCAGGCCGTGACCCAAATTGGCCATGCATGCCATTGGCACATGCCAACACGCTCGCTGGTAGCTTTTCCTACCAGGCCGTGACCCAAATTGGCCACGCATGCCATTGGCACATGCCAACACGCTGTTGGTAGCTTTTCCTACCAGGTCGCGACCCAAATTGGCCACGCATGCCATTGGCACATGCCAACACGCTCGCTGGTAGCTTTTCCTACCAGGCCGTGACCCAAATTGGCCACGCATGCCATTGGCACATGCCAACATGCATCGCTGGTAGCTTTTCTTACCAGGACATAGCCCTAATGGCCATGCGTGCCATTGACACATGCCAAACACGCATGCTGATAGCCTAACTTGCAAACCATGCAACCTACCACCAAGGCATTCCGCACACGCCATTGGCACTTGCCACACACGCCACTAGAAACTCTGGCATTGCCACTTACACTCAACGTACAACCTACCACCAAGGCATTCCGCACATACCATTGGCACATGCCACACACGCCACTAGAAGCTCTGGCATTGCCACTTGCACTCAAGGTGTAACCCGCAACAAAGGCATTCCGCACATGCCAGTGGCACATGCCACACGCGCCACTAGCAGCGCCACTTGCACTCAAGGTGCAACCAACACTCGAGACATCAACACAAACCGGGGATGCTTTCTAGGGTTTTGGTTTGGCGGTCACAAAGATGCAGCCGTACACTACGCTCACATTAAGAAAGCGTGAATAGGAATAAAGCGGTCAAATAAATGAGGAAATAATGGTGAAAACGTTTTCACCCATAAACACCATGCGGTTACCACCTCCTCCCATTATTTCACCCTTTACTCTCTTCCTTCATGAGGCCATGGTACGTTTCAATCTCGACTTGTATAAATAGGTCTTACCTATTTCCACCGACAACAAGTCTCGGTCGGGAGAGAAAAATACAACACTCTCGAAAAGGCAACTTTGCAAGCTCTCCAAAAGCTTTCATCTCTTGCAAGCTTCCTAAGCTTTCACTTTCTCGATACAAGTCGAGACACTACTCTCCCGTAACTATTCTCGGTCTCAACACCTTTCTTTGCTTTCCTCCCCAAATCAACCCTTCTCCTCCACTTTGTGACCGAAGCAAGTCTGGAACGACCATTTCTTGATTTAGGCCGGACTTGTACAGATTGATCTCTCGAATCTATAAAGTGCTCACGTGCAGCACATTTGTTTAGGGTTTAAACCAGTTTCTCACACACCTACCGAATTTACCAAAATCGGCGGAAACGATTTTTACCCATAAACACCCCCGTATTTTCACACTACTCGGTCGAACTCGCATGCGTTGCTACCTCAAGCATGTTTGTCAATGTTAGTGATCAAAACTATAAGTCTTGATTTCTAGTGTACTTATAGATGTCTCGGACTAGGACATAGATTGTGTAGTTGAGCCTTAGAATTCACGGCGTTCATCATTTGAAGACGAAGAACTACTAAGGAGAGCTTGTGGAACTTCATCAACAAAAGGTATATGGAGACTGAAACTCATCTATCACTTGGAAAGTCTATTTCTACTCTATCTCCTATATTGAGACTTAAGTCGTGTTACGATATAGTTTTCTATTATACACATTTGAGATTTCGAGCTGAGTTTAACTCGCTTACATATTTCTCGGAATATGTGTTGGAAAGCTTTTGCTTCTACCAAGTTCATCTTATATTCTTGACGCAAGTCAAAAGATGATCATGTGAAAATTGTCGAGTAACATCTTACATGGTTTGTGTGATACAATCATTTGGTGTAGACTTGGAATGTTTTGTTATAATTATTTCAATAACTTGAAAATTTCTTTGATACGAATAGTGTGTGAAAACGGCTATTGTCATCCTCTAAGAAAGTTTCAATGATTGAAATAAGAGTTTAAAACAATTAACCATTATTGGATATGACATGTTGTGTACTCTTGCACATATGTAATCCATGTTCGGGAACCATAGTATGCGTACACGTACGCGTGCACTGCTGGCTTGAGAAACCGGGAACCTAAGTATGCGCACCTGTTCGCGTCATCGGCGTAAGGTTCATGTCCGAATATTTCTCTGGGATTGGAAGTACGCGTACCCGTTTGCGTACTGGCGAAACCCAATCTTGCTCCGGGTATTTCAAGTATGCGTACTCGTTTGCATACTTGAAGGTTAAAGTTCTAAAATCGGTTGTGTATATGAACTTAAACATTTATATAATAAGGAATGCAATTTTTGCAAACCGTGGCTATAATGTTCATGAATTGATTCGAGTGAATCAAACCGATTTTGCTTCAATTGTGTTCTTGTATACTTCTATGAGAATATAGGAATTGAACAACTCTTTAAATAGTTTTGTTTGAGTCATTTGAACTAGTTATGGTTAAGATGAATAAGGTTGATATGAGAGTGTTCATATGGCTAACTTCGGTTAACTATTGTTGAGCCAACATGGTGTACATGTTTAGGTACGGTTACATAAACCTAAATGAGGGTACATTTCATTTGTGTGTGACAAGCTAAGTTCGATCTAACGGTTGAAAGATATTAGCTTGGTAGAATCAGGTTTTTCATCTGACGGTGAATATTGAATGCTTTGTTACCAAGGTAACTTAGATTGCAAACCTGATTTGAAAACTATATAAAGGAGAACTCTAGCAACTGGGAAACCTAATCCCCACACTTCTGTGTGTTACTAGTTGCATAGCTAGAGTCGATTCTCCTTTAAACTTAGGTTTCTCACGAGACCCTGTAGGTTAACGACTTAAAGACTTCATTTTCTCTGTAGTTGTGTGTTCTGATCTTGCCCGATTCTATCGTCCGAGTACTATCTTCTCTAAGATTTGCTTGAGATTTAATCTCCGATAGGCAAGATAAAAAGTAATCACAAACACCTTTGTCTCATCGTTTGCGATTCCACAATATCTAGTTTCGCTTCTATACGATTTAGATTATTGTGAGGTGATTGATAATACTAGGCTGTTCTTCGGGAATATAAGACTGGTTTATCAATTGGTTCCTGTTCACCTTGATTTATCAACAGACGGAACAAAACTCATAGGTATTTCTTTGGGAGATAGATTTATCTATTGCAATAGACTTTTCTGTGTGAGACAAATTTGTTTATCAAGTCTTCAACTTTGGGGTCGTAGCAACTCTTGGTTGTGGGTGAGATCATCTAAGGGAATCAAGTGCGTAGTATCCTGTTGGGGTCAAAGACGTAAGGAACGCAACTGTACCTTGAATCAGTATGAGATTGATTAGGGTTCAACTACAGTCTAGTCTGAAGTTCATTGGTAGTAGGCCAGTGTCTACAACGGCTTAATATAATGTGGTGTTCAAAGATGGACTAGGTCCCGAGGTTTTTCTGCATTTACGGTTTTCCTCGTTAACAAAATTATGGTGTTTGTGTTATTTCTTTTCCGCATTATATTTTGTTATATAATTGAAATATCACAGGTTGTGCATTGTATCGATCAATTAGGAAATCCAACCTTTGGTTGTTGATTGAAATTGATTGATCCTTGAACATTGGTCTTTGGTACCGTTCAAGTTATTACTATTATATTCAATCGGGCTCGCAAATTTCTATTTGCTGATTACAGATTGAATTGAGAGATAGAGATATAAACTCTTTGATATACTTTTCTAAAGATTGAGTCTGATTGTCTAGTTGATTCTCTTTAAAGTATATTGGAGTACGTCCTCTCAGATTTCCAAACGAATTGTTGGGTGTGGTTGTTGTACCCCCGCATTTTCAATTGGTATCAGAGCAGGCAAACACATTAAAGACCTTATAAGTCTGTCTTTGTAGCGATCTGATATGGACAGAGGTGTTATCTCTATAAACGTACCACCAGTATTCAATGGATCAAATTACTTATGGTGGAAAATTGCTATGTGTGCCTTTCTTCAAGTGCGTGATTTTCAATCATGGGTT
Organism: Papaver armeniacum; assembly: GCA_023531295.1. Taxonomy (NCBI): domain Eukaryota; kingdom Viridiplantae; phylum Streptophyta; class Magnoliopsida; order Ranunculales; family Papaveraceae; genus Papaver; species Papaver armeniacum. The sequence goes on from JAJJWW010007308.1 coordinate 53,091, forward strand.
TATGTAGTTAATGTCTATGATGCTCCCATTGTTGGGGTAGAAGATGCGACCGTTCCAAAGGATATTGGTGCATATGAACCTGTTGAGATTCTTGCTGCAAAGCAAAATTCCGACGGTTTGAACGCCATCATTCATGCCATTACCCCAGTCTTCAGCACCATGTGACTACGTGCACTCGGTCTAAAGATACTTGGGATATCTTAGAAACCGTATTTGAAGGGAATACTAGTGAAAAGGAAGCCATGCTTCAAAACCTAAATTTCGATTGGGAAAACCTTCGTATAGCAGATGAAGATTCATTTGATGAGTTTAATTACAAAGTGTCTGAAATTTTTTGCATTGGGTAAGAGTAAACCTGAAAAGGATATTGTGATGAAAATTCTCAGGTCACTGCCATCTAGATACGATTCTAAGAAGAATGCCATCATTTAGGAAATAACCTTGATACTCTCTCCAGAAATACGTTGGTTGGGAAGTTAAAGATCTTTGATCATGAGCTTACATCCAAATCCGGAAAGGATGTAGCTTTCAAAGCACAAAAGGACACTAAATTACTTGACAAAAGTAAAAGTGTTTGCGTCTCTGAAGATGATCTTTCTGAGGCTGATTCATCAGATGAAGATCTTGACAAGTCAGTCTCTTTGATCACAAGACAGTTTAGAGATCTTATATTAAAGAGAAGTAAACGGTTCTCCAGAGATAAACCTAGGTCATCAGCTAAACCTCACAATCGTGTTCCTCCTAAAAACAGGGATGTTGACGAGACTAATGACGAGGATATGCCACAGTGCTTTAAGTGTAAAGGTTTTGGTCATTTTGCAAATGAGTGTCCGAACTGCAGAAAATACACTGGGAACAAAGGTCTTGCTGCAACTCTTGATGAAATGTCTCGATCACTATGATTCTAATGAAGACGAAAAAATAAGTGTCGCGCTTCTTTGTGAAAATATTGATTTTGATAACTGTAGCAATACATACATCAATCTTGATATTCTTTCAGAAGAAAACCAACCAATCTAGAAGAAAAAGTTGACCTTTCTGTTGGAAACTCCCTGTCTAATTTTTCAGGTTCCACTATGTGTCTAGCAGCTTGCACATCTCGGGCGTCTGAATCATATTCCAGGTTGACATGCTCTTATTTTTCACTCAAAGGTCATGAACTTTCAAAGTGTTTCAAGTACAAACACAAAATGAGGTATGTCAACAAACTTCAACGAAGAGCGAATCAATTAGCAAACAAGCTCAAACTTGTTCAAAAAACCTCTGAGGTATGTAAGATTTTATCTTCTTTGAAGAAGTTAGTTTCCAAGGAAAAGACAAGACCACTAGAGAACAAAGTATGATCTAAACATTATGAGAGACATGGTTCTATGAATTCCTTTCAAAAAGGTTATGGTGGACAGATTGTTGTTCACCGCAGCACAACTTGATTGTGTTGTTTGGTGTATCTTGTCTCATGTGCCTGATCAAAAGAGACAAGATTGTGCACACCTCAGGCTTTAGGAAAACAGAAATGTTTTTATTTCATTTTTTTTCTCTTCTTAGCTTTGCTGAGTTATGCAAGTTTGGAATTCTTCCATACCTAATTGATATTGGAGGGACTTCCATGTTCAATCAATAAAAGAGGGTTATTCTCGACAATTCTACCCTTTTTAGGGTTGTGAGTTGTGCGTGCACAAACCTGTGTGTTTAAGGTTTTGTAACCCTACATTCCTTTTTCCTTCTTTGAAACTCTTTTTATCTAAAGATTGCTTGTTGAGTTTAAATTGTGAATTCCTCTCACAAATCCGTACCATATGGATACTCCAAGCATCATGTCTTCTGATGGAAAGATGTTAATATGATTGTTAAGCCATCAATCATGAAGTAAAAAGAAAGATCTCCGTTACCTCCAACTTTGAAAAGAAAAAGAAGGAATGTGGGGAAGCCAAGAGTCGTTCCTTCAAATACTCAGAAGTTTTCTGGTGTTATTGAAGAGTTGAAGGAAACAAGGAAGGAGATTCAACAAATAAAGGCTATTGTTATGAGAACTTTGGAAATTCAGAAGGCCCTGGTTCGACATCATCTGCCTAGAAGGTTTGTTGGAATTGACTCCTTTATTCATGAACCGTCTGTTCCCATGGCTATTGACGACAAGGAGTTCGGGGACGATAAAGAATTTTTTCAGATGTCTCAATGTCTAGGAAACTTCTTATAAAAATTTTATTTTTGTGTTTTTAAGAAGGATAACTAGGGTTTGGAATAGCCATTATTGTGAGTACACATAGCTATGTCCAACATTTTCATCTTCATTGTTTTTAGATTTATTTATTTAAATTCTAAGTTATTTGGAAGATGATTTTTGCAGTATTAATCTTTATGATTTCATATATTGCAAATTGTTATGGGATATGTTGTTTACATCCGTGAACCTTGACTGTCCCATATTTGTTCAAAAGTTATCTCTATTATATGTCGATATGAATGTATTGATAAAAGATAGAATGAACTTTTGACAAACAAAGGTAACTAGGTAAGCCTATTATGTCTTTATTGATGTAAGACAGGATGAACTTTTGTTTACAAAGATTAAGTCTATCATATGTCATTGTGCAAATAGTGATGAAAAATAGATCTTTGTTTATTCCGCAGTATTGATCCTTCCCTGATCCACATCTTTGTGCATATACTGTGTTGCTCCGTAAGTTCTCTTATGTTGAGCATGGCCAATTGAATTGATCATTTTTGTGGCTAATTCAATTGTGATTTTTGGATACAAATTCATGATTCTCATGTGATTATGTCCAAAGAAATCCTTCTTTTCTCGTAAAAGTAAGGTCGCTCTTGTTGTTCTTTCGGGAATGACATTTTATGGGGGAGAGTTCTTAATTGAACTTGTGCTTAATTGCCAAATCTTTGTGGGGAGTGCGGCTATGGAATATTGTAGGGGTTATCTTGTATCTTTATAAACTCCTTGATGAATGCATTTACCTTCGGCTATATGATTGCATCTAAATAAGTTGGCATGTTATTCTCTTTTGGTTAGGAAGTATCTCTATGAAAATTTCATGAGTATCCCACTAGTTTTCGTACCTTTGCCAAATTATATTGACAAAAAGGGGGAGAATTAATGTGTATCATACTACAAATACATATACTGGAATTGCAAGGGGGAATGTCCAGGATGAAGTATTTTGATACATATCACCATAGTATTGTTGTCAAAGTTGTGATACAATTGAACTTTGATAATGTGTAATGATACTATGACAATGTATAACAATGATTGAGAGCATTAGTTTTCTCATTGTTATCGCTACGGATTTTCAACAACAATGATGCTGAGTTGAACACGTTTATAATCATGGAGTACTTGGAAGTGACGAAGATTTCGAGTCGTGTTGAAGATGCCAAGGAGATCAAGCATTTGTTAGAGCACTGCTTGGTCGAACTCGCATGCGTTGCTATCTCAAGCATGTTTGTCAATGTTAGTGATCAAAACTATAAGCCTTGATTTCTAGTCTACTTATAGATGTCTCGGACTAGGACATAGATTGTGTAGTTAAGCCTTAGACTTCACGACGTTCATCATTTGAAGATGAAGAACTACTAAGGAGAGCTTGTGGAACTTCATCAACAAAAGGTATGTGGAGACTGAAACTCATTTATCACTTGGAAAGTCTATTTCTACTCTATCTCCTATATTGAGACATAAGTCGTGTTACGATATAGTTTTCTACTATACACATTTGAGATTTCGAGCTGAGTTTAACTCGCTTACATATTTCTCGGAATATGTGTTGGTAAGATTTCTCTTCAACCAAGTTCATCTTATATTCTTTACGCAAGTCAAAATATGATCATGTGAAAATTATCGAGTAACATCTTACATGGTTTGTGTGATACAATCATTTGGTGTAGAGTTGGAATGTTTCGTTATGATTATTTCAATAACTTGAAAATTGCTTTGATGCTAATAGTGTGTGAAAACGGCTATTGTCATCCTCTAAGAAAGTTTCAATGATTGAAATAAGAGTTTAGAACACTTAACCATTATTGGATATGACATGTTGTGTACTCTTGCTCATATGTAATCCATGTCCGGGAACCATAGTATACGTACCCGTACGCGTACCTGTTGGCTTGAGAAATCCGGGAACCTAAGTATGCGCACCCATTCGCGTATTGGCGTAAAGTTCATGTCCGAATATTTCTGTTGGGATTGGAAGTACGCGTACCCGTTTGCGTACTGGCGAAACCCAATCTTGGTCCGGGTATTTCAAGTATGCGTACCCATTTGCATACTTGAAGGTTAAAGTTCTAAAATCGGTTGTGTACATGAACTTAAACATTTATATAATAAGGAATGCAATTTTTGCAAACCGTGGCTATAATGTTCATGAATTGATTCGAGTGAATCAAAATGATTTTGCTTCAATTGTGTTCTTGTATACTTCTATGAGAATATAGCAATTGAACAACTCTTTAACTAGTTTCGTTTGAGTCATTTGAACTAGTTATGGTTAAGATGAATAAGGTTGATATGAGAGTGTTCATATGGATAAATTTGGTTAACTATTGTTGAGCCAACATGGTGTACACGTTTAGGTATGGTTACATAAACCTAAATGAGGGTACATTTCATTTGTGTGTGACAAGCTAAGTTCGATCTAACGGTTGATAGATATTAGCTTGGTAGAATCAGGTTTTTCATCTAACGGTTAATATTGAATGCTTTGTTACCAAGGTAACTTAGATTGCAAACCCTGATTTGAAAATTATATAAAGGAGAACTCTAGCAACTGGGAAACCTAATCCCCACACTTCTGTGTGTTACTAGTTGCATAGCTAGAGTCGATTCTCCTTTAACCTTAGGTTTCTCACGAGACCCTGTAGGTTAACAACTTGAAGACTTCATTTTCTCTATAGTTGCGTGTTTTGATCTTGCCCGATTCTATCGTCTGAGTACTATCTTCTCTAAGATTTGCTCGAGATTTAATCTCCGATAGGCAAGATAAAAAGTAATCACAAACACCTTTGTCTCATCGTTTGTGATTCCACAATATTTAGTTTCTCTTCTATACAATTTATATTATTGTGAGGTGATTGATAATACTAGGATGTTCTTCGGGAATATAAGGCCGGTTTATCAATTGGTTCTGTTCACCTTGATTCATCAAAAGACGGAACAAAACTCATAGGTATTTCTATGGGAGATGATTTATCTATTCCAATAGACTTTTCGTGTGAGACATGATTTGTTTATCAAGTCTTCGACTTTGGGTCGTAGCAACTCTTGGTTGTGGGAGAGATCAGCTAAGGGAATCAAGTACGTAGTATCCTGCTAGGATTAGAGACGTAAGGAACGCAACTGTACCTTGAATCAGTGTGAGATTGATTAGGGTTCAACTACAGTCCAGTCCGAAGTTCATTGGTATTAGGCTAGTGTCTGTAGTGGCTTAATACATTGTGGTGTTCAAAGCTGGACTAGGTCCCGGGGTTTTTCTGCATTTGTGGTTTTCCTCGCTAACAAAATTCTGGTGTCTGTGTTATTTCTTTTCCGCATTATATTTTGTTATATAATTGAAATATAACAGGTTGTGCATTGTATCGATCAATTAGGAAATCCAACCTTTGGTTGTTGATTGATCTTTGAACATTGGTCTTTGGTACCGTTCAAGTTACTACTCTTATATTCAATCGGGCTCGCAAATTCCTATTTGCTAATTGCAGATTGAATTGAAAGATAGAGATATAAACTCTTTGATATACTTTTCTAAAGATTGAGCCTGACTGTCTAGTTGATTCTCTTTAAAGTATATTGGAGTAAGTCCTCTAAGATTGCCAAACAAATTATTGGGTGTGGTTGTTGTACCCCCACATTTTCACTAATAATTTTATGTTGATCCAGCAATAAATATTCTAATTAATAATATTCGGTCCGACTACCAGTATTTTAATTAATTATATTATTTGGTCCCGCTACCAAAAATTCATGAATCGAGCAATATTGCTCAAACGAGCAATATCTATTTTGTTCATTCACGACTGAGCAATATTTGTCACGTTGATTAAACTATCAAAATTCGAGAATTCTATTGATACAACAATCAATATTCTAATTTAATGTTTGGTCCTGCAACCAACATTATTGCTCGACTGAGCAACATGGTTCCAACGGACGACCATCCAATATTTCTGATTCCTCTATCAATCGATCATTCATGACATATTAAATCAGAAATGAGCATTCTGCATAATTCAACAACATCTCTGATTTCCTATCGAACATATCAGAATAAGTCCTTGATTGAGCAACCTCATCAGACGATCATCCAAATTCCCAAAATATCATTATTACCTCGACTGGTAAAATAATGTATCACAATTCGTAAAGACTCAACGTCTGAGCATGTCTCAGCAGACACCTTATGCTCAATCCGTGAGTCCCAGAGAATATCGCATTCATTATGCTCGACTCATCAATGCTAAGACTCATTTTTTAGTCAAGTCAACAACTGACTAATTAAATACACGCCTGCCTTGTAGACTCCACGTTCGTGAGACATCAATCACGTCACATGGGGGAATATTCACTAGAGTTTTGGCATGGCGGCCTACGGCAAGTGTGTACACCCACGATGACAAGCGTGAGTAAGTGGTGCAAGCAGTTGAGGGAGTTAGCAAAGTAGTGGATGGACAATAAACCAAGTCTTCGCATGACATAGAACTGGTTTAATCACGATTTCCCACTCTTTCACTCCAGCAACCGTCACACTTACTGGGATCAATGTGTCCAATATAAATAAGTCTCTGAATTCATGATTGAACAACCAAGAATCATCGTCTAACCTAGAATTCTCATCCGAGCAATCACTTTCAAGAGTTCAATCAATCAACCAGGAATTATTTGAACTCAACAGTTCACATAAAACTTGCAGAAATCATCACACATTCATAATCCTTGATCATCATTGATCTCATACACACATCTCAGCTTCCCTCCTACAGATCGACCTTCTTCTCTATTTTTTACCGAATTGACTCTGGAACGGCCATTGTCTTGGTTTAGGTCGGGGTCCTACAGATTGATCTCTCGAACTAAAAGCACTCCCGTGCAGTGCATCAATTAGAAGAACGTTTAAGCAGTTTGCTCGGTCGAAGGGTCTCCGTCCGCACGGTCGTCTCTTCACTTCCCTAAAAAAACCAGCAAATCGTTTTGCCCCATCTATAGAACCACATAGTAATCCCTGCAAATGTAATGAGTTGTCGTCTCTGTTACAGAATACCCATTGAACTATTAAACCATTCTCCTTGCCTATTAGATATACTGAAATTATTAATTCTAACTAAAGCATGATCAAGGCTAATTCAGAGACTTTTAGCATAATCACATTCAGTAAAAAAGTGTTGAATACTCTTGGAATAACACATGCAGAATCCGCAGTTAACATCAACATCATGAACAAATGGTGTTATTCTTTCTTTTAACAACTAAACTATTGTGACACACTTCCATAAAAACAACAAAATTCGAGAAGGCAACTTAGATTTCCTAAAAAGATTACAAGGGAATCGATGATTAGATAAAGTACTCATGTGCCACCAAAACTTCCCTCGAAAATTATGCTCGTCTCTAATGTTCAGGCCCTTGTGCCCAAACCTACAGACCTTTAGGCCATTTATCGATCTTGAAAAAAATGAAAAGGTGCATAGTAAAGTAGTTCCTAGTTCTGCGTGGGAGCCTTGGAAAACAAATTTACAAGTTGTAGTCGCAAACTATTTACAAGTTCTAGTCGCAAACTATAAAATACTGGGAAAAAAAAATGTTTCACCTATTTTCCACCCATCCTTTTCCTATTTGCCACCCACCTTAATTACTACTCCTAGTTATCCTATTTACCACCCATATATAATGTAAAATATCCTAAATACTACCTTTACATATATATTGACTTTGTTTTTACACCCTACATATTTTTTTATCCACCCCACCTCTAAAAACCCTAAGACCCAATTATCTAAAAGTAATCCAAGCCGCCGCCACTTCCGCCACTGTTTCCTTCAATCCTTTTCTTTTTATTACCTTTTTGCTGATCTTATCGTTCACATAGTGACCACAAGAATCCAAAAGCGATATAAGTAATTGTTATCAAATTTGGGACGTGTGGACATGTATCTTATTTACTGAGATTAAGAAAACTATCCAAGTAGGTAGGGATTCTTAGAGCATCCACAATGGACGAGCATAACTAAAAATTTGGTCCACAAACCTACCACAGTGGAAAGGAGTAAAGATTAAAAACCAGAGTAAAACCAAATATCAGACTAAATTTGGTCTGAAATCCGGACCAAAACTATATTTGGTCGAGCGGAAATTTAAACTACGTTCCATAGCAGGCGCACATATAACTTACGTTTGATGTGAGGTGGATATATAATTTCCGTGCGTTTAGTAGGGCGTAACTTTAAATTACGTTTGAATGAGGCGTATTTATAAAGTTCGCCTGATGGGGCGTGAATTATACAGCCGTCCGTTGATAGGCGAACTTATAATGTTCGCTCAATTCCAACATTCCATAATGTGCAACAAGTACTGTGATGTATGAAAAGAACAAGGGGAAAAAACTTAATTAACATCTGATTTATGACGCCCATTAACCTAGCAAACTCCAACCTGTTATATATAATCCTCATATGATGTATCATAGAGCAACTGAGCTCCCTACTAATTAAAGTTTGCAAGTTCATTGACCTTTTTTGGTTACAGGCGGTGACATAATCGATGGTGGTCCCTGGTGATGGGCTTCAGTTCAGTCTCGATGATGAAGTACTAAAGTTCGAGTATGGCGTTGTTAATAAGGATTAATGGAGTTCGAGTTGGTTGGTGTCGTTGTTTGATCACGAAGCTGTGGATGATGGTAGTGATAGTGATGACCTGCTGTTGTTGTGGTGAAGATCGTGATCGATGACAGAAGTTGAAAGAGTGGTGGTATTTGGTATCTTTGATTGTAATGTAGTTGTTGTCGGAACTACATATTGAACTTGATGATGAATCATAAAGACGAATAAAGGAGATGAAGGACGAGTTCTATGCCATTGTCAGTAAAGACGGAAGGTTACTGCTACTCACTCGATGCCATCGGTGATTGATGGATTCATGCTTGTGATGATATTGTGTTACCAACGCTTAATGGTTTTGAGGATGAAGACTTTGGAGCTTCGTTGCTGTTAGTGCGAGTTAAGTGGAGCTGCCAAGTTAGAAGTAACTAAGAATGGGAACAATAATATGTCGAGAAAGGTGTTGTTGCAGTCGAAGTTAAACTCGAGTTTGTTTAGGAAACATGGAGGAGTTTGAGAGGACCATGGAACCAGCTCCATGGTTTTGATAAGAGTTTGAGTGTGTTTGGAAACCATTGGGCGTGAATTATACACCCGCGCCACAACAGGATCTACGCCCCACAATAGGCGTAATTTATATGTACGCCCCAAACAAACGCACATTATACCAACGCCCCACAACAAACAAACATTATATTTACGCTCGACCAAATATGCTCCTCTACCATAGTGTAGCACCACGGACTAAACCCAATTTTTTTAGTTTTATTTGGTTTTTGGTCTTTGGTTATGCTCGCACCACTGCAGTTACTTTTAGTCCAATCATAGATTACTACAACTGTTGCAAACAATTCTAGGAGAATCATATAGTCGTCCCATACTGGACGACTACGACGATTCTACGATGCTGTATTCTGGACGACTACTGTGTTTTAGGTGGATGTTTTCTGGACGACTACATCGTTTTCCCACTCCAGAGTTTTGATTATGTTGCCTAAAATTCATTTCATACGAATTAAACAAATAAATGAAGTTTTTTGGTGTAGTATAATTTCACAAATTCTAACTAGGGTTACTAGTTCTTTAATGGTTCTGAATGAAAATGGAGATTAATGAAGAAGAAGATAAATAATAATGGTTATAGTTAGTCAAGTTTAATTTGACTTTAGTAGGTGATAAATAGGAAAAAGTAGAATTGAAAAGTAGAATTGGTTTAAATTTTTTGAGTTGGTGGTAAATATGAAAAGTGTGGGTGCCTGGGTGGGAAGTGAAGCCAAAAAAAAAAAAAATAAAAAAATTGAACAAAATGGGAAAGGAGAAAAAGTGAAAAACCCTTTTGGGCATAGGATTTAAGAAGTTTCCAAAACTAGTACAGAAAGACAGCGATGAGATTAAATGGTGGTTTCCTAAATTCTGCTCGTGCACACCTACACAAATCATCATTTATTTTTTCTTCCTCTATCTTTCACTCTTCTTCTTCGTCTTGCTTTCACTCTGTAATGGCGAATTCAAATGGATCAACAACTACTACTAGTGGTGATCTTAAGCCTGTATTCTTAAAGGTTTACTATGACCTCAAGTCTGATCTCCTTCAAGATCCTTCTTATGAATTTACTGATGATGCTCGCAATTGGGTCGACAAGGTAAATCAACATTCTTATGATTCTGCATCGTCTTTTTTTTTTTTTTTTTTTTTTTTTTTTCAATTTTGGATGATTCAATTTTTGTTAGGTTTTGTTGGTATTTTTCTAATCTTCGGAAAAACAAATTAGCTTTTTTTTTTTTTTTATTTTAACTATATTGATTTTGTTATGGCAAGGGCACTGAGGGGAATGATGTGAGAAATCAAGAAAACCTACTGATTGAACTTCAAAGACATGGTTGGAATCGGATTATCATGATTTTTGTCGGAATAATTTCAAAGAGAAAGAATGTTGAAATTATAGTGTTTAGGAATTTTGTATATGAGGATTAGATAGTTATAATTAGGTTTTAGTTTATACAGGCAAACATTTAGCATTGGCGCTTCTGTACTGACATGGTGGATTAAAGCAAAAAACAATGAATTACTATTAGTTACTATAATCATATGGCTCCGTGGTAATATTAACAATTTGAATCATATTGATTGTTGTACTTTTTGTAGTTTCAGTATTGGTGATACATTTTTATAATAATGTGTGCCGAAGGCATTCTTGCAAATCTTATGGCCGTCAAAACCTGTTGGTGTAACCGGAAATACTGGTTCATGAACATAAACAGTTCTGGAAATGTTAATGCTTCTTGAAATATGAAGTTTCTCTTTGTAGTGTTGTTGTTTCACGACTTACTTTTAATTATCATCTTCAAGCATTTACGTTTTAAAACATTTCATGGTATTTAGCCCCGCTGTATTCTGATCATGCTCATGCTTGTTTTATTTTCAGATGCTGGACTACAATGTGCTTGGAGGTGCAGTAGACAATTGTTTTTCTTGTATCTATTATTTATACATTATGAAAAAACATCAGGTTGTGCCTCATGGTCTTCATGTTTCTAAGTTTGTCTCCAAGTTAATTGGAACTAAGTGAAACACAGAACTACCGTATCTGGGAAGTTGCCTTATCTCAATTCGCTTCTTACATTCTAATTTCTACAGGGAAAGTGAATCGAGGGCTCTCTGTGGTCGATAGTTACAGATTGCTGAAAGGAGATGAAATGTCTGAAGAAGAAATATTCCTTGCATCTACACTTGGTTGGTGCATTGAATGGGTATTACTATGAAGTGGACAAATGCATTTTTAACTTATCTAAATAATTCTTATCCTTAAATCATTGGATAATTTGTTGATTCGTTAAACCTTTCTTATTGAAAATGTATGCAGCTTCAGGCATGCTTTCTTGTCCTTGATGATATCATGGATGGCGCTCACACACGTCGAGGTCAACCTTGTTGGTTCAGAGTGGAGAAGGTCTATTCCGACCATGTTCAACAATTCTACTGATCTGTTGTCTATCCTCTGTAGCAGGCAGCCATTAACTTGTCATGCCATGTTAATAGCAGGAAATTGTATGACCAATATTACTCTTTTTTGGCTGGAGAGCTTAACAGCACATATTAATTGTTCATTTGTACATAGGTTGGTATGATAGCTGTGAATGATGGGCTTCTACTTCGGAATCACATTCCCAGGATTCTCAAGAAGTACTTCAGACAGAAAGTTTACTATGTGGATCTGTTGGAGTTGTTTAACGAGGTGCTTGGTATTGCAAGTAATAGATTTAATTTTGATTCAACTACTCCATGAAAGGTGTATATAATTTAGGTTGCATTTTGACTGGATAACAGGTTGAGTTCCAAACAGCTTCAGGACAGATGGTCGATTTGATTACAACAATAGAAGGGGAGAAAGATCTGTCGAAGTATACATTGCCAGTGTAAGTAGAAAAATAAAGTGTTTATGAAGGAATAACTTCTGGTAGAAGAGCCTGCACATAAATGTTTCTAGACATGTGTTCCATAGACTCCTTGTTCACCTATGTATAGTTGGATACTTCTGCGTACTATTGATCTTCGACTCAAGGTAATAGATGGTGTACAAATTTCATTTCTGTAATGATATTTGTTAATCTTCCTTTCAGAGGATGGCTTAATCCCACAATTTTTACTTAGTCACACTGATCGTAGCAAAGTTGTGTGAGTGCTCAAAGATTCTGTATGGAGTTATACTCTTGTCCCTGACTGTGTAAGCATAGGTCATGGTTAAATAGTCAAAACTATAGAAGGAAGAGAGAAAATTTGAATCTATGTAAATTGTAAAGTATTTTCATATGCTAGTACCGATGAATTTGTCTCTTCAAATCAGTCACTATAAGTTGATAAGTTTGTCCCATTTGCATATGAACCCTGGCAAATGATAAGCGGATCATGTCTTGTGCTGTACGTTATCGTTTAATGGCTACCATGATAATGGTTAGAGGCTGGCATGTTGCAGGAGTTTCATTGATTATGATAAATTGTTTGTCTGATATTTATTTATGTGTCTAGCGCCTTGCAGTTATTATTCGTGTTGTAATATGAGATTGGTTTTATCTTTACTTATCTATGAAATTGTATTTTCTTGATGCAGCCACCGTCACATTGTTCAATACAAAACTGCATATTACTCATTTTATCTACCGGTGAGTAGAACTGTCATTTTGTGCAACCTTCTCCTATTGCTTTTGTACTCAATGGGATGCCATGCCTCCATTGAAAGAATTTTTCTGATAGCATGTCGCCAGTGGTTGTTTCTTATAGCCGTATGACTTACTGGAATCAATTAAAGCCAGGAAACTCTCTGTTGTTGTTTTCTTCATTAGAGAAAAGCATGAGTCTTTGTCTGTAGTTTGATTTGCTGGCCTGCAATTATAGGATAACTCCAACTCAGCAGGAAGCGTAGTTGTTTCATATAAGTTCCTTCGTACTAACTCTGTTAAAATCGATCTTGCTTTCAGTGCTTTAGTTTTTATGAGTTCTGAAAATACAAAACTTCCATGTTATTTATCTTTTATTGTATGAAATACAACAGTTGATATAGGTTTCTGATAAATGCTTTAGGATCTTTAATGAGTAATATGCGGTCACCCTTAGAATGGTTGGGCCTACAGTAAAGCTATGAAGACAGGATTTGCAAGATACATGCTTGAAGCATCAGGAAGAACCTTCAGTGGTGTTGTATAATGAATTATGAAGCCTTGAGGGCAAGATTTTTCACCTCAAAGGTTGCAGTGTATCTGCCATTTTAATTTCTCTTATTATTGTTGGGTCACAGGTTGCATGTGCATTGCTGTTGTCAGGTGAGAATTTGGAGAATCATATAAACGTGAAGAATATTCTCGTTGAAATGGGAACCTACTTCCAAGTACAGGTGATTTCTCTATACATGCAATAAAGATCAATATGTCCAATCTTCCTTTCACCTACTGTCAGTGAATCGAAATTTTCATTTGTAGGATGATTTTCTAGATTGCTTTGGGACTCCTGAAGTGATTGGTAAGGTATGTCACTGAATTCTTCTTCTTTAATATACTACCCAATAATCAAACCCGAGAAAATTTTTACTTTTTATTTTCATCCGTATTTGACATGAGGTCAACAAGCCTCACCAGTCCCAATGTGATCTGTGTGGAGGAGTTAACTAGTTCACTAGGATGATGGAATTATCTTGTAACATTCCCACTAATCCCTCCCGGTTGTCATCTCAACTTAAACTTGCGTTCCATAAAAAAAGAGGATAATTTTCTGGCTATCTTTATTCTGTGTTGTTTTTGGACAATCAGATTGGAACAGATATTGAAGATTTCAAGTGCTCATGGTTGGTCGTGCAAGCGCTTGAACGTGTTAATGGTGATCAAAAGAAGATACTATATGTAAGAGACGTCTTCTTTTTTATATTTTGTGGAAATCTATGTTTGTGACCCTCTTCTACTCATTATGAATTTCTTTTTTCCAGGAGAACTATGGAAAGGCAGATTCAGCTTGTGTTCAAAAAGTGAAAAGACTTTATAAAGATCTAGATCTTGAGGTTGGAATTCTCTCCCTTCTTATTTTTGCTTTATGTAAGAACTTCAATTTGACTGTTGATTATGTTGTTACCTTATGTCAGCTATCCAGTATACGTGTATAAGTCTTGCTTTTGGCAGTTCTCATTCATTTGAACATGTAGTTTCCTTGTATCTTTTCACTTTCTTAATATTTCTTCTACACTAATCTTATAGGGTGTATTTGCTGAGTACGAGCGGAACAGCTATGAAAAGCTCGTCTCCTCCATAGAAGCTCACCCGAGCAAAGCTGTTCAAGCAGTTTTGAAGTCTTTCTTAGCGAAGATATACAAGCGTCAGAAGTAGGAAACACAAGCATTTTGACATTCAAAAGGTGAATAAGAAATGACAAAAGTAAGATAATTTATTTTCCTTATCATAAATAAGAAATGGCAAAAGCATTTTGATATACTCCATGTAACCGTGTTATCTTATCTGTTGGTGTAAAGTGTCTTTCCCGTTGCTATTTTGTTCTTCCAAAAAAATTCCCAATAAATAAAAAGCAAATGAAAAGTAGAAAATTACATGACTCGAATAACTTAGGCGGCATGTCATTTTCAGCAATGTAATTGTTCACCAACCGTGTTAGCCGGATATGTGATGGTTGTAACAAGGTTGTGGTTTTGAATTTGAAGTCTTGAATTGAGGTTTGGAATATGTTTTTTTCTTTCTTTCTATGCATCATTGAAACCTACCAAGAAATACGAATATTAATATCTTTGCGATACCTATCACTTGTTTTTCCCGTGGTGTATAAGATTCTTCCCGCGGTGTATAAGTTTCTTCTCTAGCAACTCCGCCAGGTTTTAACTTTCGACCGCCTAGATTGGTATCGTTAGGATAACCGAAACTTTCCCAAACAATTTGAGATTCTGAGCCATACAACACAAAGTTGCCGTTATCATGCATCATTGCGCACGACACTGGTTCTTGTATTTCGGGTATTAAGGGTCTCTCTCTATTATCAGGCGTTATCAACAGCACCAACTTTCCTTGGTTGGTGAATAGAATTGAAGATGGTTTATGTAATGGAAGAAGATCTGTACAATTAGGTGTCCAAACTAGGGTCCCTTGTCCTGACCATATACCTACTAGATATGTATCACTACAATTGGGTGGAGAACGTGTACATGGTTCCCGGTAAAAGCCAAAAGAAACGTTACCGGAGGGAGAAAGCCAATAACGATTCGAAGAAGTAGAAAGAAGTAACAAGGATAAGTTGAGAATTACTTGTAAAAACTTCATGGTTTGGTGAAAGAAAATAAAACTTTTGAGACAACAAGTACTAAAAGAATTGGACTTTTGGGACAACAAGTACAATTCAGAAGTAGATCTTTTGTGGTTATAGGGTAGTCACCAGTCACCACCTTATTTATATAGGCTCAAAAGCAGTAGAAAGTTGAAAATTACATAGAAGTACTGAAATCTAGCAGCAAAATTTTTAGGAAGATATTTAGGAAGCATATTAGGATCGAGCAGCAAAATTTTTATTAAGGAAAGTTAGAAGCCAAGATGATTTTCTTGATAAACAAGAAGAGAATGCGGAAAGGGAAAAGACAAGAAGCGCTTCCAAAATGTTGTCAATGTTCTAAGCAGTGTCAATTTTCTAAATGCTTAGAACACGGGTGTAGTCTTAAGATTGATTGGCATAATCAGGTAAAAGTGTTAATATAGCAGCTGTTGTTAACCAGCATATGGCAAACCTAGTAAAAACTGTTTCTCAATACCATCATCAGCAGCTGTTGATCCAAGAATGCAGTTACCGATGATGGAGATTGTAGATACCTGGAAAATGTCAAAGTAGAAGGTCAGCCTCCCCATATCCAAGAAGAGATGCTAAAGAGTATTCCACCCAAAATTGGGAAATCTCCCCTTATCCAAGAGAAAACGCTACATAGCGCCACTTCCCTATTGACAAGCACGTGTGCAGTCCAAGTCACGTGAGTTCATGAAGAAGAATCTAAAGTACACGTGTGTTATTATCAGCAAGGAGAGATGTAGGATAAGAAAAGATAGGGAGAGGATGCATGTTGGACATTCTCATTTCAAGAAATGTCTATAAATAGGGATCCTCTCTCAAAAAAAAGATATTTGATTGCATTTTAACATCTCATAGGATTAGGATAGCGATTCAACCACATATGACGCAGAGCAAAGCTATGTCCACAGGCATGAGTTTCCTCGTGATACGCCTTTAAATGGAGTTAAAGGGAGAGCAAAAAGAGATCGAGGAGAGCAAAACTCTTCGGTGATATTTGTACCCATTGCGATTTTGCTCTCACTCTAATCGTGGTTGCTCTCCCTCTAACCATTGAAACCATTGAAACCCATGATAGTGAATGGTGATCAAAAAAAAAATACTAATCAAAATCTTTTCTCATCCTCTTTTTAAGGATTAGGATCAATCCATTTTGCGATTCCTTTAGGAACAAACAAACTCAACAAAAAATGCCATTCCACAAAAGCTCACCCCGCCCGTTCCTCGTGATACGCCTCCTTAAATGACCATGGCGTCACTTTTATAACCCATCGTTTATTTCAAGAGCGCCAACATCACCCGCCTAGCCTCTAATAAACGCCGCCCAATCCCCATGAGGGCGCTTCCCATCCGACTATGAAGCGTCACTTTATATTCTATCTTCTATTTCATCTAGCGGGTCCACCCTACCCAACTTCCCTAAGCAAATAAGAATTTAAGTCTATCCAGGCGACGCTTTCTTTCACCTTCACTCCTCACCGCCCCAACGTCCTTAATCAATACAGGCGACACCATTAGATCATCCGGGCGTCACTGACTATGAAAGGCGCTTTCATCTTTTATTCTATCCAGTACCAGCGCCACCACCTTCATGATTTCCACCTTAACATTGATCAACCCCTTCTAGCTTTTACCCGGATCCTTTACGTCTGTAACTTGACCCCACCATCAACCAGACCCTATTGCCACTAACACCATTAAAGCTTCACCACCCAAGCTGTCAATCCTCCACTACTTCTACATGCAGTAAGCGGACCCGGGAAGCACAACTAGTTTTGAATCAAAGAAAATTGATGGGAACCACTGCCTGCGTATGATGACTTCATCAAAGATAAAGATAAGTTTCCGATGCTCTTAATCTTTCAATTAAACCATAGCTTTTGTTTGAAACAACTACTTTATGGTTCTGAAATTAAAATTCAAAATATGTCTATAACATTTATATAATTAGGGTCCTTAAAATTACATTTAATTATTGACTCTTATTGTAATCGACAGATGATGTTATAAACCCTGGTACGCGTCGGTTTGTGATCAGCCGCAGTTTCTAGTCTTGGTCCGGCAGCCGAAACAGTGAGGAGTTGATGATTGCACACAAGCCGCTTGTAGAAATTCCACTGAGAGGAGTTTTCGGTGTTCAACAACCAGAGACCCTCATCGGGTTAATCAAATCCGAAGATTCTACCAGCAAAAAAACAATTTGAAAGGAAATTACTTCCAACAAAGTCTCCCTACAGATTCATTCAACAAAAACAATTACAGCGTTTAGTCCTGATTGGGAAGACAAGATCCGGAGCAGTGACGTTGCTACTTGTGCACCGACTATTTACAAGAAGTTCACAAGAGCCTCTTCAGTCATCTTATCGGGAAGGAAAAGGCCGAACCCATCAAAGTTAGTACAGATAGACACTCACAGATAAGTTGTCCACAAAGAAGAGCTTTCATCCACCACGGAGTTAATCGATTCCGATATTCATGTCTCCAACACTCGATCACATGAAATCCGCATCCACCATCAGAACAATCACTTTGCTGCCATCCGAAAACGCCACTATTGATGCAGATAGGACTTTCAACTTCGACTGAGCAGAAACGAACCGAAGAGGTGATGTACATCCAAAGTAATGAAGAGTAGGATAATACTAACTCGAAGAGAACTCGACAACTCCAACCATCGTCACAAACCAGAGACTCCACTAACGCTTACCATCAAAAGAGATAATATGGAATTGATACTGCCATCGGCAGTCCGAAAGCACCATCGGATCATCACCCTACCGTATTCCGAAGACACTACTACTTCGACCATCAACAGCTGAAGTCATCAATACTAAACCCGAAGATGCATCATAAAATCAGAGCGCCGCTTCCGTCATTGATGCTCGTATCCTCAGCAACCCACCTTTGAGAAAACAAAGTCAGTCAACACGATACCATTCCAAAGCACGCCAGGGTGCAGTAAGAAGTGTAAAAAATTGCGATATATTTTAAAGAGGATCGAACCAGAACCTGAAAGGGTGTGGAAAATGGAAGAACAAGTTTGAAAAGAGGTAAAGCAGAGAGCATCAATTTCAGCCGCTACCAATTCAGCTCTTAACAGCGCCACTAACGCTCCGCATCCCCATAAGACCAACGATTCAAGGTAGAGAGAAGGTCACATCAACAAGACCTCGATCCAGAACACGCTGGTTCCTATGCAAGGCATTATTGAGAGAAGGCGCCATGTGGACTCTAGATGCGAGCACTACAGGCGGAATCAGGTCCCAAGTCCCTCCCAATTGTCTTCCCAGATAGTGAAGGAAAATGTCTCACATTTGAGTACAAGCGTAAAAAGAACAAATTCTACAGCAGAGTGGCAACTTTCCATTTGAAGAAAACTAGTCATTGGGAGGAAAGTTGTGTATTCAACTTAAAAGGCAATCTGACTGCAACTTTCATTGTTTCGACGCATTACAGCTGACTTTGAATCAAATCAGGGCCTAAGAAAACTAGTCAAGTGAACCTTATCACAGGGCACACCAAGTCGTAAAGCAATACCTACAGTCGCCGATGAAGAAACGGATGCGTTCCAAACTCAAAAAGCCATGGCGGTAATAATTTATGGCGACGTCCCATCCTCCTCTAACTTCTCCCAGCGCCTTCATCCCTAAAAAAGAAAAAAAAACTCAAGAAGAACAGCGCCTCAACTACCCATTTCTTTTCAGCGCCTCCACCTTCTTCCAACCTCTCTTGAGCGACTTCATCTTCCCCCATGGAGCGCCTTAACTCATCAACGCCTACCATAACTGAATATATATTCTCCCTCTACTTTCTCATCAACGCCTCCATCTCCCCTTTGGCGGCTTCACTTCGCCCTTACCTTTCTCACTCAGTAGTGAACAGTGAGTTTTAAGAATCAAGCAACGGTTTCACTTCACCCCCTACCGTTCGTCACCCAACGCCTTCATCATCACCACCCTCAACTACAAGAGCGCGAAGAATAATTTAAGGAAATCGTTATCGCATCGAATCAAAAGATAAGTTCAATCCCTTCTCTTACTTTTAATTCAATCGGAAAATTACAATTTTCAAATGATATTTGCGGTCGTAATCTTCAAAGGATTCCACTGATTTTAATATCTTTTTGATTCATGATCGCCAGCATTTAATCTCAATTCAGTAGAGAGAGCCGGAACAAAGAAGAGTAGGCGCTTGCACATTAACCGCCTGTCAAAACTCCAAAGAAAAGACCCTCTAAGAGCAAGTCTTACGGTGGAATCCAAGCTATTCCAAGTGTGGAAAATCCATGGAATGTCAAGTCTAATGGCTTCCAAGTTGGGGTCTTCCACAGAAAATCCAAGCAACCTTCCATGGTTTCGTGGAAGGGTTCGTGGAATCCATAGAAACGCCATTAAGAATAGCGCAAAACGCCAATAAGAATAGCGCTAAAAAAACGCCATTAAGAACTGCGTTTTTTTTCCGTAGATTTGAAACGAGTTGTTGAAATCTAACGGCTGAGAAAAAAACGCCATTGTTAATGGCGTTTTTTTAGCGCAATTAAGAATTGCGTTTTTTTTAGTGCAATTAAGAATTGCGTTTTTGCTATTTCACCATTACACTTGCGCTTCCATCCACACTTCCAAGTACTGAGATGGCGTGGAATATGGAAGATGGATGGATTCCACCATAAGACTTGCTCTAACTTACCGTTCTCTGACGCTGCCTTGGATGCATGTTTTGAGAGAAGAGACAAGATACAAATCCAGTAATTAATTACAACCATGGGCTCTCTACTTTTGGTTCTCAAAAACAACCACCTGTTACCCTTCACGCCTCTCCATCCCGCATCTTCACCATTCTCAACTCTTCCATATCCACCGCCACCGACGGAATTCTCGTCGATACCTAATTACGTATATTCAATCAGTATTCTCCGTTGAAAATGAAGTGTAAAGTCCATGCCTGCACACCAACTGAGCGTCTCTTCATCCTTCTGAGCGTTACCAAAACAGTGGCGCTTTTGTCACCAGTGCTTGCATCCTCAAAAGACTACCAGCACCGTCATTGACTCCATAAAACTACCTCGGCCTCCGCAGCTGCCGCCATCACCAACAAAACAGCTTATTCCACCCATAACAGAGTCGTTTTCAGCGTTGAAAGCCACTACATGCAAAATATAGGTCGATCCTGAGGTCACAAATTGAAGATATAGACAAGCATTCATCCTTATTCATCACCAACAACTGACGAAGATTTATCAGTAAAAGCGTCATGCATGTCTTCAACAAGATTTCTATCAATAATGGAGGAATTAAGTTAATGTCACCACCGACTGCATTCCATGCCACGAGTTCACAACAGAAAGCGCCACCATGTGTTGCTAACTCTGACATCCATCGGTGAGGACAAGAGCATCAATTCCAGCCGCTTACAGTTCAACTTTTGACAGCAAAGGAAATGCACCAGGGAGAGCAAGCTGCCAGTTCCAACAACTCCACTAATGCCGACGCCGACCCATTTAAAAGCACGCCAGAATGGTAAACAAAACTCTCCCCCTACACTGCCGAAATAAGTATAAACTTGCTCAATATGACTGCCATGCTTAGAAATATAACGTGCCTATCCAGTTGATTACCTAAATATCATGCCATAACAATCGAGTAATAAATATCCATTTGCTCACTCTTAAAGAAAAATAATTTGTAAACAGAATGGTATATTTTTGGTCAAGCGTGTCTTAAGTACGAGATTACATACACCAACTAGTTGCACAATAGGTGATACAAACACTTTAATTTAGCACCTTATTATAATGCTCATGAAAACTCGCAGCTGATATAGCCGCCAGGCCAATAGTTAAGCCACCCATTTGTTTTAATTAATTAATGGTTATGGCTGTGAATAGCCTCACAAGGTTAAAAATATTATTCTCACGAGCGCAGTGCTAGTCTACATTGTTGAAAGCTGAAAAGTATTACTGATCATTATATATCTTGCATGTATTACTTTATGAGGCTAAGGATAGAAAAGAAATCCAGACGCCTATGAAAAATATGTGTAAAAAGTCTCCCTCGACAAGAGGCGCCTATGACAAATATGTGTAAAAAGTCTCCCTCGACAAGAGGTGCGAGCAACTTAAGAATAAATCCTCTTGCCCTCGACAACCAAGAGGCTCGAGTGTCTAAGAAATCCTCCCACCCTCGATAAGAGAAGGAGTGTCTAAATCCTCTTGTGCTCACTCTTTGAGACTCGAGTGTCTAAATCTTCTTGTGCTCACTCTTTGAGACTTGAGTGTCTAAATCCTCCCACCCTCGATAAGAGGAGGAGTGTCTAAATCCTCTTGTGCTCACTCTTTGAGACTCGAGTGTCTAAAATCCTCTGGTGCTCACTCTTTGAGACTTGAGTGTTCTAAATCCTCACACCCTAGATGAGAGGGAGAAAACTCTATCTAAGAAGCGGCTCTTACGCCAAGATATCGGCTCTTAAGCCTTTGAAGAAAAAGATAGACAAAGGGTAGAAGCCCTCCAACTCAAAAGCAGCTCTTAAGCCTTAAAAGCGGCTCTACAAAGGGGTAGAAACCCTTCAACCCAAAACCGGCTATTATGCCCACGATAAAAGAAAGAAATAAAGAAGAAGCGGCTCCTAAAGCCCTTAAAAGCGGCTCTTAAGCCTTTAATTAATAATAATAATAATAATAAAAAAAATATTCAAAGGGAGAACATCTTCTGCTCCCGCCAAGACAGGGTCCGGGCGTCTCCAATGGCGGGGGCGCCCTAATCACATTTCCATTGATGATGATAAAAAAAAAAAAAAAAAAAAAAATCAAAGGGGAGAACATCTTTTGCTCCCGCCAAGACAGGGTCCGGGCGTCTCCAATGGCGCGGGCACCCTTTGAAAAAAAAAAAATATTCAAAGGGGAGAACATCTTTTGATCCGCCAAGGCAGGGTCGGCGTCTTCAATGGCGCGTGCGCCCTAATCACATTTCCATTGATGATGATGATGAAAAAAAAAAAAAGAAAAAAAAAAAAAATCAAAGGGGAGAACATCTTTTGCTCCCGCCAAGACAGGGTCCGGGCGCCTCCAATGGCGCGGGCGCCCTAATCACATTTCCATTGATGATAAAAAAAAAATCAAAGGGGAGAATATCTTTTGCTCCCGCCAAGACAGGGTCCGGGTGTTTCCAATGGCGCGGGCGCCCTAATCACATTTCCTTTGATGAAAAAAAAAGACGCCTTAGCCTTTTAAAAAAAAAAAAAAAAAAGAAAAAAAACGCCTTCTTCACCAAAAGCAGGCGGCTAGTCTTTGACAAAAAAACAGCTCTTACGCCCATGATAATAATAATAATAATAAAAATAATAATAATAATAATAAATAAATAAATAAATAAAAGCTACTCTTACGCCCATGAGGAAACCCGCCCATGAAGAAACTTGCCTCCATCACCAAAAGGCGGCTAGCCTTTGACAAAAGGAAGAGAAAAGGTAGAAACCCTTCACCATCAAAGGGAGAAACTTACGCCTTTGACAGAAGAATAGGGAAGCGCCACTCGAACCTCTAACAAAAAGGAAGGAAAGAAAAGAGGGAAGAAACCCTTCGTCTCCAAATGGCGCCCTCAAGCCTTCAACAACGTAAGATACGCCAAGAAGAAGGAGAGTCAAAGATACATCACACAAGGGGACTTGCAGGAAGAGAGCAAGCCCAATAGACGCCAAGAAGAAAGCGAGTCAAAGATACAAGGGGACTTGCAGGAAGAGATCAAGCCCAATAGACGCCAAGAAGAAGGCGAGTCAAAAATACAAGGGGACTTACAGGAAGAGAGCAAGCCCAACAGACGCCGAGGAGAGAGAAAGTCGAAGAGACGCGCACTAGGGGACTTGCAGGAAGAGAGCAATCCCAAGAGACGCCAAGAAGAAGGCGAGTCAAAGATGCATCACACAAGGGGAGTTGCAGGAAGAGAGCAAGCCCAAGACGCCGAGAAGAGAGAAAGTCGAAGAGATATGCACTAGGGGACTTGCAGGAAGAGAGCAAGCCCAGGACATGCCAAGAAAAGAGCGATTCGAAGATACACCACACAAGGGGACTTGCAAGAAGAAAGCAAGCCCAAATGACTCCAAGAAGAGTGCAAGTCCAAAAGACGCCAAGAAGAAGGCGAGTCAAAGATACAAGGGGACTTGCAGGAAGAGAGCAATCCCAACAGACGCCGAGAAGAGAGAAAGTAGAAGAAACTCACTAGGGGACTTGCAGGAAGAGAGCAAGCCCAAGACATGCCAAGGAAATGGCGATTCGAAGATACATCACACAAGGAGACTTGCAAGTCAGAAATCATCAAGAGACAAGGGGACTTGCAAAGAGCAAGTCAAGACAAGGGAATCTACAAAGAAAGTACAGGTGTTTGAAGACGAGCGAACCCGAGAAAGGAAACATCCTGCTTAGGCGATGACCTGAGGACACGCCCAGCTGGGAGACTTGTAAGATCAAGAGGCAAGTATCAAGGGCAGGCCGCCTGATAGAAGCAATAGACCGTTGAGAAGACTAACGCCTTGCCCAAACATCCAGGGGACTTAATGTAGATACCTGGAAAATGTCAAAGTAGAAGGTCAGCCTGCCCATATCCAAGAAGAGATGCTAAAGAGTATTCCACCCAAAATTGGGGAAATCTCCCCATATCCAAGAGAAAACGCTACATAGCGCCCCTTCCCTATTGACAAGCAACGTGTGCAGTCCAAGTCACGTGAGTTCATGAAGAAGAATCTAAAGTACACTTGTACTATTGTAGGGACAGATGTAGGATAAGAAAAGATAGGAGAGGATGCATGTTGGACATTCTCATTTCAAGAAATGTCTATAAATAGGGATCCTCTCTCAACTAAGAAAGATGAGCTAACCTCTTGTGGCTAACCATGTACTACTTTCTAGAGTAGGCTTCCAACTCTACTATGATATTTGTACCCATTACAGAGATGAACCAGTTTTTAGTAAGTTTGCCATGGTTTGAAGCATGTTTAAGTGAATTTCTAATATTCTGACAATTAGTAATTTGATGCCTCAACATGCTCTTGAAGGCTCGGTTTCACATTTGTTTTTTGTAAGGGCGCAGGCTCGTTAAGAGCCAAATAAAACACTAATACACTACCAAGATTTAACCACATCATCATCATGTGGTCTCACCAAAAAAATCAGGTCTAATTCCTTCTGCAGAGTTAAGGAAGCACTCTTATTAGGATGTTTATGTAGCTGCTTTTGGTGTAAGAAGTTTGCCTGTTCGGTGGTGGCGTTACCCGGCTAGTCCATGTTCTAGATTCATTTCTGTGTTCTATATTATGCACCTTCTAGTCACACTACGGGAAACTTTTCTATGGCAACAACAATAAAGAAGAGTACATAATGACTTTAAAAATGGAAAGCTTAGTCTTTTATTGCGTTTATAACATTACCATACTAATCCCCCTAGAAAGGAAATGACTAGAAAGAAATTTAACCGCATACCCGATTAAGAAAGATAGACCAAATTAAACATAGAAGATGCAAAATCCAGATTAGTTACGTTTTACCTCATTTGGACATCAAAATTTGCATCTTAGTCTCATTCTTTGTTTTCATTTGAATCATCTGTCCGACGAAAGAATCTGGAGAGTACTAGATTCGAGTAAAACAAAGCATTCAAAACAAATCATTTCATCTCCCAACAGAATCTCGAAAGTACTATAAGCATTCAAAACAAATCATTTTATCTTCCAACACGTTTACTAAACCATGGATATTCAGCTGTCTAAAACTTCCATGCTCTAGGACATGAGTTATATAAAACTAGAACACCAGAAAGGCATAAATCATGAATAGCATTTCACCATTACTTTTAAAGACCTTACAACTTTTGCATATATGCCACTCACAATCGGCAAAAATTCTCTTCCAAGATATGTTAGGAACTCAAACCATAATAATACAAGTATAAACACCACATTTGAGAAAATACACTTCCATTAAACTTGTTGTTCTGATATATTCTCTACAGTCCCGGCATTAGTCTTAGTTGTTGATCACGGTGGCGAGTTATTTCCAATAGCCCCGCCGGTGAGCATATTCACCGGTTTACCTTTTTGATGCGGAGAAAGTAACTTTGTAATCCTCATCCAAAATAATAACAAGTTATTAGATGGAAAATAGGGGATTTAGGCTTAAGATCATACTATCGCAACCGCCGACGTGTTTTCCTCCGATGAATACATTAGGAACAGTCCACTCCAGTAGTGCAGCTTGTATATCATCCCCATCCCCATCACCTTCACAAACCACAAACCCAGTTCATTAAAACTCGCAAGAGACCCAAATAAAATAAAAAATTGTCAAACTCACTCTCTTGGTCCAATTCGATGACCTTGAAAGCTGCTTTCTCATTTGTGTGAACAACTTCTTAACACTAGTGCAAAACCCACGGTATGTTTTTTGCCAAAAACAAGAAAAAACCCTAAATCAATTGAAAAAATAGAAAATACAAATCAAATTTTTAAGTTGAAATTGAATGGATTAGAGAATTAATTTTAGAACCCGATGACAACCAATCTGAGTGAAGAAACAATTTCTTTTGCTTTTGCTAAAGCCATTTGTAATTCTTCCGGTGTTTTCTTACTTCCACCACCTAACAACACGAGAACTAAATACTCCTCCCATATATATCTCTCCAACACACAGAGGCGGGGATGAGAGGCGAGGGTTTCAAGGAGAGCGATCAGATCCAAGACTGCACGTCTGCCACGTGTCCCTCACGCAGGAGTGTAGGAGCATCAAATATTGTTTGGGGGACTTGCTTTGTTATGGAAGGATGGTTTTCAACTGTTTGGTCCACGACTGCACGTCTGCCAACTATTGGTCTCACTCCTCTAATGGTCTGCCTGGGGGACTTGCTTTGTTATGGAAGGATGATTTTCAGTTTAAGCTATTACACTTCGCTTCCAACTTGGTACACGTAGAACTTGTCACATCTGCTACAAATAATTCTTGGATTTTAAGTTGTGTATATGGTAGCCCTCATCATGCTGCTAATAAACAGTTATGGGATATCTTTTTTTTTTCTCAACTCAAAAAGGGCAGAATATTAAAAAGACAGTGCCACCATTAAGGGATTGATGGTGTCTCTTTATTCTCGCTAGAAGAAAAAGAGATACAAAAATAGTGTTATGGGATCAACTACTTGATTTTGGTGCTTCGTTTACTTATCCATGGATTATCATTGGGGATTTAAACATCACCTTATTTCCTGAAGATAAATGCTCCCAATCTAGTGTTTCTTTATTCTCCATGTAACGGTTATGCCATGTAGCATGGCGAGATTTCTAGAAGTGGTCTACAAGATGTGCCTTTTTCTGGTTATCCATATACGAATAGTGTCCGATGTCTAGACTTCGAAACATGGATGCACATATGATTACGCCTAGATTCTGGATGTCTACATATAATATTTACACATCAGTAAAAAAATGGTGGGGTATCGTGGAAGAGATGTTGTGTGTCTATATGTACACATCCATGAAGGGGTGTCTACACATCCTTACCCAATGTGTACGTCATGAATTGAAATTGAATGCCACACATATGTTATCGATATGTACACATCGAGGACAAAATCCGGTATGAGGGCAAAAAGGGTAAATGTTAAAGTATATTTGCTAGAAGAAAAAGGGAGAGATACAAAAACATTATGTTGTTATGGGATCAACTACTTGATTTTGGTGCTTTCGTTTACTTATCCATGGATTATCATTGGGATTTAAACATCACCTTACGAAGATAAATGCTCCCAATCTAGTGTTTCTTTATTCTCAATGGAAAGTCTATAATTCGTAGAAGACATGAGCGTTTATGTGCAGCATCGATTTCTAGAAGTGGTCTACAAAGATGTGCCTTTTAAAGTTATCCATAGTTCCTATAGTTTCAATTTAAGATTGAAGTGGGGTGTAGAATAGTGTGTCAGCTTCCTATGAGATGTCTACAGACTTCCAAAAATAAAACATGGATGCACATATGATTACGCCTACACCTTTGATTATTTTCCGGATGTCTAGAAACATATAATATTTACACATCAGACAACTCTCACTAAATAAAAAATGGTGGGGTATCGGTGTGTCTATATGTACACATCCATGAAGGGGTGTCTACACATCCTTACCCCAATGTGTACACATATGTTATCGATATGTACACATCCGAGGATAAAATCCGTGTGTACACATATATTATCGTATTTCGAGGACAAAATCGGTATTTAAAGTAAAAGACTAGGGCATATATGTCGGTTGACCGGTCATGGTCACACTTTTAGAAGAATTTTCAAATTGGTCACACTTTTGAAAGAAATGCACATTTCGGTCATAGTTTTAGGTAAATTCCCTAGATTTAGGGGGTTACTGAAATAGAGTAATTTTTAGTGTGTTTCCTTTTACGTTTCTTTTGTATTAGCATGAGTTGGTTGAAAGAACTTGAGCTTTAAAATGAGTTTTCAATGAAATTGAGTAAGCCGGAGAACTAACACGATGCACATTTTGTATAGACTGCTTAGCTATGTAGCATTTAATTCCTCTCATCTGGGTTAATGAAATGCAGGGTGCTAGAAGTTTAGTTTAAATAGCGTTAGCACCATCTCATGAAAGCATGAAAATGCCTCTTTAGAAACAAATTTTAGGTTTTTAATTTCATTTTTGGGTCACATTTGTTTGTACTCTCTAAAAACAATGAAAGCAGTATATACATATGTAAAATAGTCTGTACTAGATTTGACACACATGGAAGGATGTTGTAGGTTCCCTTTGCTGTTTGGCGCGTGCTAACGATTTTTCCAGAAGGCATTTACATTTGGTTCAGATAACAATAATAAAATTCTGCAGTTACTTATGTTTTTCATTTGCAGAAAAAACGATGAAGTTAGGAAGGTTGTTGAAGATGCCCTTAGGTGTAGCAGAGACCACTCTTGCCTTGCTATTGCAGTATAGGCTGTAGTTTTAGCACTCATTGTTGTGCATTTTACTTGATTTATGGAGACTCTTATCATGTGGTCAGGGCCGTCTTAGGGCATAGGCGAGCTAGGCGGCCGCCAAGAGCCCCAAATTTTTGGAGACCCAAAATTATATTGTGTGCAAGTGAATTACTAACGGTTATAAGTGTTACTAAATGGTTTTGTTATATGTACAAATACAACAGACAGCTGTTACGATTGTTATTGTAACAAATTGTTTGTAACAACTAAAAAGCACCTCTATGTATTTCTTAGTTATCGGTTTTGGTTATTTTATGCCAAATTGGAAGTATACAGTCCAAAATCTAACTTAAAAAATTGAAAAAAAATCGACGGCCTTCGGCCGATAAGCTAGATCCAAATTATCGCTTTTAATAGTGTGTAAATTTATCTCCAAAGCTAAAAAATTGCCTATGTTTTTGATTTTATATCACATAAAAAGGCCTCAAATTTTACGTTCGCCTAGAGCACTCCGAAACTGTAAGACGGCCCTGCACGTGGTTTGTGCTATTTACTATAGGTATGAAAAACAGCAGCGGTGGGATGAGGCTCTCAAGGCGTATCCTGGCAAAGCATCTTAGGCAGCAATCCCCATGTCATTTTGGATTTTACGTTAGGTTTGTTCCGTTATCTTTGTGACTGGTTTGCATCTTTTCTTTCTTCAGTTTTTGCTGCAATAAGTATTAATTGTTTCAAGAAGAGGAGTAACAAAAGATGCTCTTAGTATCATATGTTGCCTGAATGTTCGATTTTGAGCCTTCAGTGGGTCGTTGGTTATCCCTCTTCCAGTAGTTTTCGTTTTATTGCTCTTAGTGTTTATTATAGGTTTATAACATTCTTCTTATTTAACTTTAAAGATGTTAAAG
Source organism: Papaver armeniacum (assembly GCA_023531295.1). NCBI lineage: Eukaryota > Viridiplantae > Streptophyta > Magnoliopsida > Ranunculales > Papaveraceae > Papaver > Papaver armeniacum. The sequence continues at coordinate 82,589 of JAJJWW010007308.1, forward strand.
TCATCTTCCGTTGACTTTTCTATTTTAAAGGTTCCACCAAGGGTTTTAACTTTATATGTATCTCGTAGGGATAATGTGATTCTTGGCTGCACTAGCTCGAATAAATTGCTGCTTGGAGTGACTGACGGCAAGAGACACCAAGCTGCGATGCTTTGAATCCACTTGCAATAAAGAATTTCACCACCAATAAGAGAGGTTGAACTATATTTTGCAATATTTTGACTACTTATGATACTAGTACTCATGGAGAGTTCTCAGTTATTCATAAACATGGCAGTGACAGATTAACTCTATTGGTAATACAACTCTCTTATGTTTGTGCGTTTTGCTTAGTCTGGATGCAACATTTTAAGTTTCTTTCTTTTTTTGTTCTGTAGTACATGACCAGAGCACCAAAATAACTCAGGAATTGATTACGAAGGATCTTCATGGCTGTGCATAGTGATTTATGGATCAGGTTACTACATTTTACAAAGATGGTCGACCAGTAGATGGAAGGCATAGGTAGGGAAGTGATGGATCGAGCGAAAGAGATCCATTTCGAGTTGGCTGAGAAATATTTTGCTTATGACGGCGAAAGAAGTTTATTTACTGTTGGCAGTCCATTGCGTAGTAACAAATTTGAGCTCCCTGTTGTGCTCACAGAGGCCTCCTCAAACAGGTATTTTATTATGTAGTGATGGAATGCTGCAAAATCAGTTTCTCTTTACTTTCCATTGAACAATTTTCTTAATTCTAAGTTTCTTAATTTTTAACTGCTGTTACCAAGATTCCAGTGCAGACCATCGCACTTGTTTTGGCCCTTATTGTTCGGAAGTTGTAATTTTGTATTCTCTGTCGCTTTTGTTCTCTTATGGATTTTACTTGAAAGCTTAAAATGCAAGATTGTGTTAATTTTTCTTAATGTGCTGTTCTGTTGGTGAAGAATTCCTTCCACGTAATGGGAGATGGAATTTTAACAGTAAGGTGAATTGTTCAGATGGATAATGGTGCCGTGTCTATGATTTTGGGATTTGGATGACGTCCTTCTGGTATGTACTTCTATGAAATTCCTCATTTTACTCCCTATCACAATTTACTATTACTGGGATGATGGGTATGAGGTCTCTGCAAATAGGCACCTTGTTAGAGCAAGTCTTATGGTGGAAGAGTTCCATCTTCCATATTCCACGCCACCTCAGCATTTGGAATTGTGGATGGAAGTGCAAGTGTAGTGGTGGAACAACAAAAACGCTAATCTTAATAGCGCTAGGTAGTGCTATTAAGAATAGCACTACCTAGCGCTATTAAGATTAGCGTTTTTTTCTCAGCCATTAGATTTTCAATGGCTCGTATTAAATCTACGGATTAAATAAAAAAAACGATATTCTGAATAGCGTTTTGTGCTATTTTGATTGGCGTTTTTCGTCTTTTAGTGCGATATTCTAAATAGCGTTTGTATGGATTCCATGGACCCTTCCATCAACTCATGGAACCCTGCTTGGATTTTATGTGGAATACCCCAACTTGGAAGCTACTAGGCTTGACAATCCATGGTTTTTCCACACTTGGAATAGGTTGGATTACACCATAATACTTGCTCTTATAATATTCTCTTGCACCCAACTACTGCGGGGAAGTTGATAATGTTGGTGCAATGATGAATGTTGATGAAAACCTATTGTGATCGTTTCAAATACTCAAGCCTGCAGAAAGAAGGACAAGGCTTATCATGCCTACGAGCATATTATTGTTGGATATTTTCAACAAACCCTTGAATTGAAGGCATTTAGGCAACTGTTCTAACGTTTCTATTGTCGGTTAGAAAACCCGAATGTAAAACTCGTTTCACCAATGGACGCATTGAGGGAAGAGACGCGCGCTGTTCACTCGAAAAAGATGCTGTGGAGATGAAGAGTCATCTCCAAAGGGTGTGATTTCCTCTTTAAATAGGAGACTTGTTTTCATTCAAAACACATCTCTCAACTCTCTCTGTTTTCTTTCTTACAAGCATCATCAGAAACAAAACCAGTGTGTTCTTGGTTGGATCAAGGTCGTACAAGCTTTGAATCCAACAACCGTTGTGGGGCTTCAAGTATCATGACGGCAATATTCAATTGACCTGTTTGTACTCGCCAATTCAATTGGGAAAGGGTCGAATAATTGTCGAAAAAATCTTTCATAAGAGCCTTGAACCCTAATACAACATTCTTTTCTTCACCCTGTTTTACTGCTAGTTTTCCAACAGTTTTCGACAATTACTATCGACATGGAGGGTGAATCTTCAATGGCTGCTGCGCAATCACTGCAAGTCATGAATCAGACTTTTAATAAGTTAGAACGATTTGAATGAGAGGGTTTTACTCGCTGGCAGGAGACTCTCAAATTCAATCTTATGTTTCTGAAAATTTGGTACATTCTGGAAGATGGGTTAGAGGCCATTCCTGCTGCTACTGACAAGGACGATGAGGAATTGAAGAGAAGGAGAAAGAAGCGTGAAGAAGATGATTTCATGTGCCGAGGTCACATTCTGAATGCTTTGGGGTTGAACGTTTACAATGCTCATCGTACTTATGGAACTGAAGGAACTATGGACAAGATCGGAGAACAAATACAAGATCTACGAGGCCGGTAACAAAAAGTTCCTGATTTGCAACTTTATGGATTGGAAAATGGTCGATAGTAAGTCTATCATTGCCCAGGTCAGTGATCTTTTGCTTATTGTTAATCATCTTAAAGATGCTGGTATTGATCTTGTAAGTTCATTCATTGTTGGGGTTATTATTTCTCGTCTCCCCCCATCATGGAACAGTTACAAGAAAAAACTTAAGCATGCTGAAACTGACTATGACTTAGAAGGCTTGCAGCGTCATCTTCGCATTGAAGAAGATGCTCGTAAGCGTGAGATTAAGGATAGTCAAGCAACTGAAAATCATTCTAAGATTAATCATGTGCAAGAATCGAAAACTTCGAATTCTTTGATAGTTGAGAATGATTCTCGAGTTTAAGAAGCAAGATCCAAACAAGAATGGTAAGAAGAAGGGCCCTTGCTACTTTTGTAAGAGACCCGGCCATATTGCTCGTGACTGTCGTCAAAAGAAGAAACAAATGAATAAGGAAGCAAATATGGTCGATGATTCTAAACTTGTCATTATTGTGCAAGAGGCCAATAATGTTGCAGATCATGGAAGTGGATGGTGGTACGATACTAGTGCAACCATTCATATCTGTAAAGACCGAAATCTTTACAAGACTTATGAGCCTGTCGTCGGAGAAGATGTGATTTCTGCAAATCGTCTTCCTAGTAAAGTACATGGCAAAGGCACTGTTGAACTCAAGTTTACTTATGGAAAGATTGTTACCCTTACCAATGTATTACATGTCCCAGGACATATGTAAAAACCTTGTTTCGGAGTCCTTGTTAACAAGGCGGGGTTTCGAGGTTAAGTTTGGATCGATAAGTTTGTACTTGTCCAAAAACGGAAAGTTTGTTGGACAAGGATACCCTTGTAACGGAATGGTTAAACTTAATTTAATGAATAATGGTTCTGCTTATATTGTTGACTCTATTGATTTATGGCATGCTAGATTAGGACATGTTAATTATGGTTCTCTTAGAAACATGAACAAATTAGGATTAATTTCCAATTGCTATTCTGATAATGTTTCTAAGTGTGAAATATGTGTGCAAGCAAAGATAACTAGGATATCCTTTAAGTCTATTGTAAGAAATTCTTCCTTACTTGAATTAGTGCATAGTGATGTTGGTGATTTAAAAATTCATGTTACTCGTGGTGGAAACAAATATTATGTCACTTTTATTGAGGATAGTACTAGATATGCCTATACTTACTTGATGAAATCTAAGGATGAAGTCTTTGATAAATTTAGAATTTACAAAGCCGAAGTAGAAACACAATTAGAACAGAAGATTAAAGTGTTACGTTCTGATCGTGGTGGTGAATATTATCCTACTTAATTTACTGTATTTTGTCAAGAGCATGGTTTAATACATGAATTTACCGCACCATATACACCTCAACAAAATAGTATTGCTGAAAGAAAGAATATGACTTTTATTGACATGGTTAATGCTATGCTTATTACTTCTGGTTTGCCTAATTCTTTGTGGGGTGAAGCCATGTTGTTTGCATGCTATATTTTGAATAGAGTACCTTTGAAAAAGAAAGATGTTTCCCCTTATGAATTATGGTTTAAGAGAAAACCTAATTTGAAAAGACTAAAAACATGGGTTTGTGTAGCGTATGTTAGAAAACCTGAACCTAAAAGACCAAAGTTAGGAAATAGAGCTTATAAATGTGCTTTCGTAGGATACTCGCTTAATAGTATCACTTACAGATGTTTAATCCTTGACACTTTTGAGATTATAGAATCTGTAGATGTAGAATTTTTTGAAAGCATGACAAGGACAAGTTCTCAGACACTACCCACTGAAAACCCATTGTTACCAAGTCTAGAACCAATGGAGACTGATAACAATGATGAACCTTCCTCTTCTACACAAAACAATGATATCTCAGTTTCTACTAAAGATATTGAACCTAGAAGAAGTAAGAGAGGAAGAATTGAGAAAAGGCATGACTCAGATTTTAAATATTACCTTGTAGAGGGTGATAAGAATGAAATTCTTAGCACTACCGTGTATAATATGCATGATGAAGGTGATCCTAAAACCTATGCTGAGGCAATACGCTCCAGAGATGCTTATTTCTGGAAAGAAGCTATCAATGATGAAAAGCATTCCCATGTGACAAATGGAACTTGGATATACTGTGATTTACCTCCTGGTGCTAAGGCAATAGGATGCAAATGGATATTCAAGAGAAAGTTGAATGCTGATGGTACCATTAATAAATTTAAGGCTAGATTGGTTGCTAAGGGTTACAAACAACAACATGGTATTGATTACTTTGATACATATGCACCTGTTGCACGAATCACATCTATTCATTGCTTGATTGCACTAGCTTGTATTTATAAGCTAGTTGTACATCAAATGGATGTCAAAGCCGCTTTTTTAAATGGTGATTTAGAAGAAGAGATATATATGGAACAACCTGAAGGTTTCATATTGCCAGGCCAAGAGAAGAAAGTGTGTAAACTAGTGAAATCTCTTTATGGCTTGAAGCAAGATCCTATGCAATGGCATGAGAAGTTCGACAAAGTTGCTTTGTCATATGGTTTTGTTGTGAATGATCTTTGATAAATGTATCTATAGTAAACAAGATAAATGCGAGTGTGTGATTCTATGTTTGTATGTTGATGACATGCTTATTTTTGGGTCGACTTGTCTATTGTGGAACAAACTAAGAAATTCCTTAGTTCAAACTTTGACATGAAAGATCTAGGGAGGTGATGTAATATTAGGAATTAAAATCCTAAGAAAGGGAGATGAATTGGTCTTAACCCAATCTCATTACATTGAGAAATTTCTCAAGAAATATGGTCATTTTGATGACAAACCAGCACCTAGCCCTCTAGATCCTAGTGTGAAATTAATGAAGAACACTGATAGAGCTCATAAACAACTTGAGTATTCCAGTGTTGTTGGCAGGGTCTTATGTATGCTATGCATTGCACAAGACCGGACATAGCCCAAGCAAGTGGGAGTGCTATGTCGTTTCTCAAGTAACCCTGGAATTGAACATTGGAAAGCAATTTCAAGAGTGTTGGCTTACTTGAAGGGAACCATAAATTATGGTTTACACTTCCGAGAGATATCCATTTGTATTAGAAGGATACGGTGATGCGAACTGGAACAATGTAGAATCCAAATCCAAATCTACCGGTGGATGGATATTTACATTGGGAGGTGCTCTTGTGTCTTGGAGTTCCAAGAAGCATGACCTGCATTTCGATTCAACAATGTTGTCGAATTGATTGCACTTACTGAGATGCATGTAAGGAGGCAGAATGGCTTAGAAATTTACTAGTAGAAATCCCATTATGGATGAAGCCAACTCCTTCTGTTATGATTAACTGTGACAATCAGGCTACGATCTATAAGGTCCTAAACAAGACTTATAATGGAAAGTCAAGACATGCTAGTCTTAGACATCAGATTGTCAGACAATTACTCAAAAGGGGAGTAGTTGCAGTTACCTATATTGAATCGGAAAAGAACTTGGCAGACCCTTTCACAAAGTGTCTACCAAAGGATGTGCATTCAATAAAGTGTAAGGAGATGGGACTCAGGTCTGTGAAAGAAGTTTGACCGCCAATAACGGAAACCCAACTTATATTATATTTTGAAAAGGATAAATTTAATTTCAATGTGGTACTAACAAGTTATTGCAGTGGTTATGGTACACTAAACTAAAATTTCCCATTGTCCTTCTAGTGTAGTGATTCTGCATGATCTTAGGGATGGATGAAAATCCTTAATAAGTCTAACTCTTATCACAAGGTGTCTCGTAGAAACACCTTCGAGACTTACCTATATGAGTATTTGGAAATCGGCCGTTTCCTATGAGAAGAAGACCGTTCTTTAAAAGGACTCATGAATCCGGGGAGAAAGCACATGGCCATTAATGTGCGAGCTATGTAACACACTACTTCTGAAATCAATATGTGTGGAGGTTCCGGCTTTATCACAAGGGGTACTTGGTTCAAGATAAAATTCACCATAGGACCTCGATGAAGCTTTGAATATCTTACACTAAGTGGAGGTTCAAACCCAAAATGTACCTATCATTTATGTATTGGTTTCCACGATGATGCTTTGTCTCAACTTAGCTTGAACTACGTTGGCTTGATCCCACTCGGGTACGTAGGCAATCACTTAGGTGATGCAACCACTCCAATTTTAAAACCTTTTTTTTATTCTTCATTTTGGTTTTTTGAAAATAAGGGGAGAATGTTGGATATTTTCAACAAACCCTTGAATTGAAGGCATTTAGGCGACTTAGGGGTTTGACACGCCTTGGTGCAGTCATTTGCTGGGGTCTAGGGGGCAAGGGAGTAAACGAGTTTGGAAATCCGTTTTTTAATATGAACAAACACATTATATGAAGTTGTGTGGATTATATCCATCACAAGAACCTGTGCAGGAAATATCCACAACTAGACCCTATGCAGGGGAATATCCACAACTAAAAGGTTATTTTTGTCTTCCCACAACAACAATTATTTCAGGGTCATGGAGATAATTTGTATAATAATTTCTATCACCCTAGGGCCAAGAGAGTAAGACCCATGTTTTCTAGGGGCATATGAATAATTAACTCTAGAATAAATTACTGGAAAAAAAACCATTCATTTAGTTGATCTTGATAAACCTCAGTTACCAAGATAATGCACAAGCAAACCAGTAACAATAAATTGAGATAGGGAGTAAAATGAGGAATTTCATATAAGTACATACCAGAAGGACACCAGCTCTTTGTTTTGCCCTTCTTTATCCCAAGCATGTAAGAATGGTACTACCACCAGCCAAATTCGGAAATCATAGACACAACACCATTCGCAATCTGAACAATTCACCTTACTGTTAAAATTCCATCTCCCATTACGTGGAAGGAATTCTTCACCGTTTCCCACCTTCAACTGAAGCAAAATAACATCACATTAAGAAAAACTAGCACAATCTTGCATTTTAAGCTTTCAAGTAAAATCTAGAAGAGAACAAAAGCGACAGAGAATACAAAATTACAACTCTCGAACAATGGGGCCAAAAGAACACGTCCTTCGATTGGAGTAGGATCAGAGATAATTGTAACACGAGTAGATTTTAACATCAGCTCATTACCATAATTGCTGATTTGCAATACCTGTAACAAAGCGAAATTTAATAGGAACAACATATAAAGAAAATCTTTGGCTGTGTGCAATTAAAATAAAACTACGGATGCTTACGTTTCTCAAAGCAGTCATACGCTCCTAGGGTTTTTGCCTTGATTTTTCCACAAGTGAAGATCTTTGGAGTTTGGAGAGTGGACAGTGCCTTTGTGTATCGTTGCAAAGATACCAACTCACAGAGCTATAGAGGACAACAACCCCAAGCTATAGTATGTACCAACCGCATCTTCGCATTATGCACAAAACACTTAAAAAACAGTACATACAACATGTATTATCCTTTTACCTCAATAGGGATGTATGTCAGCCTTTTCGGTTTACCCACGTTGATGCATGGGTAATTAGCAGAGTCATGTAACTTGGCATTACTATACTTTGTAACATAACAGTCATACGCTGTGACTTCTACAGGTTGAGCATCCGGATCTTCCCCCTTTCGGTTGATAGTAAATCTGCAATGTTAAAAGGCATAGAAGTAAGAAATCAAAGTCCCACATTGTAAGAGAGTGGAGAACCTTCATTAGTTTACATTAGGCGTGACCGGTTGTCAGCCGACACAAATATAATTACACTTTCTTACTACTCAAAATATAAATATAGCAAGGGCAAGAAATGATCGATCCCACAGAGAGGTCTAGGTTGTCAAATTGTTTCGGTTCCCTATAAATAACACCGGGGTTTTGTGATTATAATAAACTAAATAAAACAGATAAAGAAATAAGCAAACAAATCAAATCAAGGATAAGAAAGTATTGGTTACGGATTTCGTTTTCATTCACAAACATGGTTTCACCACAATAACTAGAATTGATATTTTAATCTCAACTTTTATCAAAGACCCTAGAATACCTTGATCGCAAGAATATCCCGCAAATCTCCTCATGTCATCAACAAACACATTAAAAGATGCGAATATGAATTCTACCTAAAGGAACAACCTAACGTGTAAAAGCACTAATCAAGTTTAATTCCCTAGGTGCATTAAGTTCTATGAAATCAGGCCAATCAAAGCAATCGAACGTGGAAAGCGCACTAATCCGATTTAACAAAGGTTATAACTCACATATGATCATAAAAATATATCACTACAAACTATAATCATATTTATGCTACTTGCAATCCGGAATTATCACTTTTGCGTATAATAACCCTAATCTAGCAATAAAGATGAAAGCAAACTCAATCGACTCGCGACTCGACTAAACAAGCATTCAAATCATGTAACAATATTCATGGTGAATCATAAACGATAATATGAGAGAAAACTAATTTATTGAATTAAAACCCATATTTGGAAATCAAACTTATTCCATAACCAATAATAAAACTAGGTACTCATATTCATGGAGTTCATAACAAGAAGAAAGAGAAAAGACTTCATGGTTCTAAACCCTAGAATAAAGTAGAGGCAAAAAGATAGAAAAAGATAAAAAGATAAAAGATTCAAAAGATAGATGTTTTGAGAAAAGTCTTCTCTTTTATAGCTCCACTCCTTCCAAAATTAGGTTTTGTCTTCAAAATCCATTAGTTGAAAATTCACCCGGCCCACGAGAGAGAAAAACCCGTGTAGAAATTCTGTCCCAAAAACGCTCGCCGGAAAACTGGGATTATGGCCGGAAAAGTCACCGCCGGCACCTGAAAATTCTGTCCGTCGGGAGAATATTCGACGGAATATTCCGTCCGTCCACCGTTAGAGATAACGGTCAAAAGTCAAGCCGTTAGTCAACGATCCAACTCGGGTCAACTGCCGAGTCAAAACGAGTCAATGATCCAACTCGGTCCAGACCGGGCCACGCAATTTTGCACATGCCTTGCGGTTCACGTGCACCAAGATGGTCGTAGTTGTGTTTCATGACTTACGGCCAAGATGTCCCTGTCTGTTGCACCTTTCGCATTTCATTCCCGACCATGAGGGTTGTACAAGCGCCAACTCTACACACCACTCCGCCATATTTATCGACTTCTAGCCAACACAACCATTGCTTATACATTCTCCCCTGCGGTTCCCATCTCTCGCCATAGAAGCAACACCCACCAGGCTTAGGCCATCTCTTTGCATTCCTCCATCAGCTACAATGCCTTGCACCTCAACCAGTTGCAGCACCACCTGCAACCAAAACTCACTGCCATCTTTCTCGTGTACTACATTATCTGAACCAACACAAGCTCAACACCTGCAATACCCATTCATCTCTCATAAACCTCCACCATTCTCAGAACCCTTTGCATACATTTCAACCACCACCTGCAACAGCTCACACTGAAACAAGCTATAGCTCAGGCCAACCTGCAACTGCAAATTGAGCCATTGCTTCACTGGCTCGCGCAATACTCTTCTCAGCTTTAGTTCCAGTCCAACTCCTCTCTGTGACAAACATTTCAGTCATACAGTGCCCATTTCATTCAGCTCACTGCCATCCACCAACACCTGCTCATCAGAACAACAACACACTGGCTACCACCACACAAGACACAGCAACCTCCAGCATTTTCTCTAGTTTCGACTCTACTTCAAGCCGCCAGTCATGACACGACTCAATTCTTCCCAGCATTATGCCACCAACTCATCCCCGGGTCTCCATCGACTCACAATTTCTTGTCTTCAGCCTCATTCCATGTCCTCTTCGATTCTAAGCAACCGAGCCATTCCTCCCGAACCTTCGGCTCCTAAAGCGGCACATAACATCTGCAACTTGAGCTACATCCGAGTCTCCAACCGCAGCTGCGATTCCACCAATCTCTATTTCCAAACTCAATGCCTACAGAATCATCCTAATACCCTTCTTGTTCACTTCTCTGTTGTAGCTCCTGCGACTCAATCAAGACTCGACCATTCCCGCAGCTCCCATTCACATGCTATGTGACTTCAAGACATCCACTACAACTCACAACCCTACATTCATCTACATGAGTTCAATCGCACTATTTTCTTCTCTCCCTGCATACTGGCACACCACCAGTTTCCATTACAAAGACAGACAAGCACTGCATTCCAGCTACAACATCAACTAAGTCTACAACTCAGTGCACCAGTTCTGATTCCACTCCACACACTAACATCACCATCTTGAATAATCACAGCAACATCACTTATTCGAGCTTGTACCTGGCACATCCAAAACCACCTGCGTCATCCACTCCAGTAGCAGACCAACTGCAACAACAACTCTCTGCATTTGTGTTCAACTCTTAATCCACAATCAGCCATGAGTCGCAGAATTTGAGTCCATCCCTGTAAACTTCCAACCAGTTAACCCATCTCTATTCTTCATCATATCTCGAGATTCAACCACAACGATTCCCAGATCCATCTCTTCTTCTCGGATTCAACCGCAAAGACCAATCGCCTCTCCCTATGTTGAATAGCAACAATCCATTTCGATCTGAATCTCAATCTCCATGAGCTTCAACTCTTCAATTGCATAGCAGCCGTTAATCACTCGAATCAGCATCTCTGACCCATCTGATTTCTTGTTCTTTCTTTACAAACCCAGCTCAGATTCTGTCCTAATTTCATGTTGTTCTTCAGTAGCCTCCAATTCCTTGAATTGCCATGAACCCATTCTTAATATTCATAAATGAGAATCGATTGAACAGCAACAAAACCATTTCATCGATTAAACCCTCATTCTAATCGATCTCGATTCACATATGCGATATCAACCCTAATTTCTTCTCTGGATTTCGATCTGAGTAATGGTGCTGCTCTTTCTGTTTCAGGCGAGAATAAAGAGCAAGCAATGATGAGAGGAATTATTGCTCTCGATTTTTAAAGTGGGTGTAAGAAACCAAAATCTGCTATTGACACCCCACTTTAGTGGTTAAGGGGTAACCATCTCATACATGAGTTTGTTGTTCGACCATCGATTATGGGAAACGGCGACAGTTCATTCTCCACCTCTTCCTTGCGCAACCTAGTCTGCTCCAGATATGACTAGCCTGTGAATTGGTCTTTTTCGCCATTTTCGCTCCAAATGAGTAGTTTCTCCTTCTTTTCCTCCGTGCGACTCCAAAGCACCTAATAACTCAAATTCACACATAAGATACATAATTCACAAGAAAAATAGCAAAGAAAGCGTAACTACTAGATAGTAAATACGGTGTATTCTACACCTATCAGATTCCCCCACACTTAGACTTTGCTAGTCCTCGAGCAAATCAAACAAAACAATAAAATACAACAACTCCGTGTCGTCGAGGCTACGGTTAATTTTAGCATAAATAACAAGCCTTTAAACCCCTAGGTGTCCCTAGTGGACGAGTTATAGTCTCGTGAAGGTTTACTAGAGATATACCTACAAAACCTATATTCCAAACTCCGTCTATTCGTGACAAATCAATGAACGAATCCAAAATGACTACAGGAGGAGGTACCTTGCAAATTCAATTCATATATTAGTAAATAAACTCTAATTAGATAGTCAAACAAGCCACAATACTCGGAAACTAACAAACCACAATCACAATGAAAAGATTAAGAAGATGGATATAGATGTAGATGTTGGCGAATATTCACAAGTGTTCGATGTTTCCCATATCGTCTCAAGGTCATCTGCTAAGATGAACCTAATCCTATTGGATTGAGCTACTTGGTGCTTGAATGCTACATCAAATCAATTGGCAATAACAAGGGAACCAAGAGTGACTTTATTCAACACAATAATAATTTTTTTTTATATATGATTGGATCAAACCTGGATCCAATTTTTTTTTTTTTTTTAGACGGCATGATTAGATCTTTTGGATCCAAGCGCATGCTTCCTTGTCAACACGTATATGATAGTTGCCTTGGATCCCGCATTCCACGCTTGTTTAGGCGACGGAGACGGGACTACGTTTCACACATCTTGCTATTCCCAAGTGTCATTCTTATTCCGTTTTTGGTCTAATTGGTCGGTCTTTTTTTTTTTTTTTTTTTTTTTTTTTTTTTTTTTCATAAATATTTTTTCATCTTTTTTTTTTTCTTTCTTTTTCTAGTAACTCAATCACTCTATTTCATCCTAGCAAGTAATAACACGTCGATGTTTAGTGACCCACCAAAGCACTTAGAAAACAATAGATAAATATGGAAAAATAAAAATAGAATGTGATATGGTGATATTCCGAGATATGGTAACAACTATCATGTTAATTTGTGATTTCGAGCTATATTCTTCCCTTTTAGTTAATTGGTTCCTCAACTCCCCGCATTCAAAATGGTTCCATCCACTAATGGTGTCATCCTAAAGGCACAAGTTCTAGATTTCGGAGTTCAAAAAGCACAAATTTTTCTATTTTTCTGATTTTTTTTTTTTAAAGGCATAAAACAAACTAAAACAAACTATACAAACATATAAATGCTCCCCCACACTTAAACTTCACATTGTCCTCAATGTGTAAAAACGAAAGTTCTGAATTCTGACATAACAGCAGATAAAACGCAAAAACTGTGCAAATTGGTAAGGAATTTGGAAAAACTCCATTTCACAAAAGTTGTTCACCTACGTGTTTTATACACAGTGTCAAAATTTCACAGTGTTTTGATAAACGGTCTGACAGTTATGGTCTCTGGACTGAACTACGCGCAGTCTGAAATTTTCTGACGAAAAGGTATTCGTCATAATTCTCTTCTAAGATAGATTACGGACTCAAAGAAATTAAACATAGGGATGCAAATATGATATGAAAACAGTAAAAAAATAAATAAACGAAACAAAATAAAATGCAAAAGGATAAGAGATACAAAACCGGTGGGTTGCCTCCCACTTAGCGCTTGTTTTAAAGTCGACGGCCCGACTTAGCTTCTTGTAAGATTCATTCCCCATACACCAATAATCTGAAAAGTTGGGGATCCGTCCATAGAACCTGTTTTGCAAACACTAGCTTCACACAAATATTAGTAACATAAAGCAAAAGTGAAGCTATGAACTGATAAAAGCTTCCCCCACACTTATTCTTGTCCACACTTGGAAGTGCATAAAGAATATATGAGTCGGGTACTTCCACGGTTTCTTGTTCCATAACCTGCATAGTATGAGAATCAAGTATCTCTAATGGCGGAAAACGAGAAACAAAGTCATTCAACAATATTCTCGAAGCACATACATTCAAACCAATAAGAGGTAAAGGAGAAGAAATAATAGGCAATGGGTTAGATAAACCTTGCACAATCTCTTGTATTACGGAATCCTCTTCATCCTTGAAAAACTCAAGTGAATTATTCACCTCTTGTATATCATGGTCCTCTATCAAACCTTGCAACCATTCGTCGTCCGTTTCTGCCTTAACCAAAGTATCGACATAGACATCATCATTATAATCATATGCAAGCTCAATTGGGTCTTCCACAATATTGGTTAAACCGGATTCATTCTCAACATATTCCTCCTTTTTGTTGTAAGGCACATACTCTTTTGCGGATCCAAATTTTATCATAAGAAACTTTTTTAGAACACTCGAAAATGCATCATCCTCAAGCTCCACCCTTTGAATAGGCTCTTGATCATTATTAAGATCAATGCTTGAGTAATCTACACAAGTGTCAACAAATTCCTCTTCGTCTTCATCTTGATCCCAAAAAGACTCCTCGGAGATGTCACCATGAGTTGTTTCAAGCAATGTATCATAATCACCATCACTATCATAGTCAACATAAGATTGTTCCTCGCTGAATTTAGTGTTGTTAATCTCTAACTCATCCTTTTGAATAGGTGAATGATCATTATTAAGATCAAGAGTTGAGTTAGCCACACAATTATCGACGAAAGTGCCCAAGGATTGGCCTTTTTCAACATTAGCATCAATCAAATATTCATCACAAACCATATGCACATTAGAATTATCCATATCCTCCTTGTATTGATCAATGCCTCTTCGCAAGATAGTCATACCTTCACGAAGTTCTTGGAGTTGCTCGTTTGTAGTCTCTTTTGCTTTTCGAAACTCCTCTTGTAAAAAGTTGGAAACTTTGTCTATAAAGTTAGAGACTTTTTGTTCACAAGCATAAGAATCCTCCCATCCTTGTTGTTGTTCACATACATACCCGCCATAAGGTTGTTGAGGAAAACCACAAGGTTCCATGGAATATTGGTCATAACCAATAAATTGGTTTTGATTATACCCCTGGAATTGGTAGTTGTCGTATTGTTGAGGTTGTTGAAAACCGTATCCATTGTTCCAATATGCTCCTTCCATAGAAATAAGCACCTGAAATAAGATTCTCAAACCAACGTTAAAAACCAGAAAATAAGAAAAAGTAAAACAAAAACTAAAAACAAAAATAAGAAACCAAAAACAATTGACAACCGCTGCCTCCCCGGCAACGGCGCCAAAATTTGATGCGTTGTCAGCCGACACAAATATAATTACACTTTCTTACTACTCAAAATATAAATATAGCAAGGGCAAGAAAGGATCGATCCCACAGAGAGGTCTAGGTTGTCAAATTGTTTCGGTTCCCTATAAATAACACCGGGGTTTTGTGATTATAATAAACTAAATAAAACAGATAAAGAAATAAGCAAACAAATCAAATCAAGGATAAGAAAGTATTGGTTACGGATTTCGTTTTCATTCACAAACATGGTTTCACCACAATAACTAGAATTGATATTTTAATCTCAACTTTTATCAAAGACCCTAGAATACCTTGATCGCAAGAATATCCCGCAAATCTCCTCATGTCATCAACAAACACATTAAAAGATGCGAATATGAATTCTACCTAAAGGAACAACCTAACGTGTAAAAGCACTAATCAAGTTTAATTCCCTAGGTGCATTAAGTTCTATGAAATCAGGCCAATCAAAGCAATCGAACGTGGAAAGCGCACTAATCCGATTTAACAAAGGTTATAACTCACATATGATCATAAAAATATATCACTACAAACTATAATCATATTTATGCTACTTGCAATCCGGAATTATCACTTTTGCGTATAATAACCCTAATCTAGCAATAAAGATGAAAGCAAACTCAATCGACTCGCGACTCGACTAAACAAGCATTCAAATCATGTAACAATATTCATGGTGAATCATAAACAATAATATGAGAGAAAACTAATTTATTGAATTAAAACCCATATTTGGAAATCAAACTTATTCCATAACCAATAATAAAACTAGGTACTCATATTCATGGAGTTCATAAAAAGAAGAAAGAGAAAAGACTTCATGGTTCTAAACCCTAGAATAAAGTAGAGGCAAAAAGATAGAAAAAGATAAAAAGATTAAAGATTCAAAAGATAGATGTTTTGAGAAAAGTCTTCTCTTTTATAGCTCCACTCCTTCCAAAATTAGGTTTTGTCTTCAAAATCCATTAGTTGAAAATTCACCGGCCCACGAGAGAGAAAACCCGTGTAGAAATTCTCGTCCCAAAAACGCTCACTAGGAAAACTGGGATTATGGTCGGAAAAGTCACCGCCGGCACCTGAAAATTCTGTCCGTCGGGAGAATATTCGACGGAATATTCCGTCCGTCCACCGTTAGAGATAACGGTCAAAAGTCAAGCCGTTAGTCAACGATCCAACTCGGGTCAACTGCCGAGTCAAAACGAGTCAATGATCCAACTCAGTCCAGACCAGGCCACTGCAATTTTGCACATGCCTTGCAGTTCACAGCCAAGATGGACAGTAGTTGTATTTCCGCATGACTTACGGCCAAGATGTCCCCGTCATTTGCACCTTCGCATTTCATTCCCAGCCATGAGGGTTGTACAACCGCCAACTCTACACACCACCCGCCATATTTATCGACTTCTAGCCAACACAACCATTGCTTATACATTCTCCCCTGCAGTTCCCATCTCTCCGCCATAGAAGCAACACCCACCAGTGCTTAGGCCATCTCTTTGCATTCCTCCATCGCCTACAATGCCTTGCACCTCAACCGATTGCAAGACCACTGCAACCACAACTCACTGCCATCTTTCTCTTGTACTGCATTATCTGAACCAACACAAGCTCAACACCTGCAATACCCATTCATCTCTCATAAACCTCCACCATTCTCAGAACCCTTTGCATACATTTCAACCACCACCTGCAATGACTCACACACCGAAACAAGCTATAGCTCAGCCAACTCGAATCGCAAATTGAGCCATTGCTTCACCGGATCGCGCAATACTCTTCTCGGCTTTAGTTCCAGTCCAACTCTCTCTCGTGACAAACATTTCAGTCATACAATGCCCATTTCATTCACTCACCGCCATCCACCAACACCCGCTCATTAGAACAACAACACACCGGCTACCACCACACAAGACACAAACAACCTCCAGCATTTTCTCTAGTTTCGACTCTACTTCAAGCCGCCAGTCATGACACGACTCAATTCTTCCCCAGATTATGCCACCAACTCATCCCTGGTCTCCATCGACTCACAATTTCTTGTCTTGACCTCATTCCATGTCCTCTTCGATTCGGCAAACTGAGCCATTCCTCCCTGAACCTTCGGCTCCTAAAGCGGCACATAACATCTGCAACTTGAGCTACATCCGAGTCTCCAACCGCAGCTGCGATTCCACCAATCTCTATTTCCAAACTCAATGCCTACGTAATCATCCTAATACCCTTCTTGTTCACTTCTCTCGTTGTAGCTCCTGCGACTCAATCAAGACTCGACCATTCTCGCAGCTCCCATTCACATGCTATGTGACTTCAAGACATCCACTGCAACTCACAACCCTACATTCATCTACATGAGTTCAACTCGCACTATTTTCTTCTCTCCCCGCATACCGCACACCACCGCTTCCATTACAAAGACAAAGCACTCAGTAGCCAAATGACAAAGATCAACTAAGTCTACAACTCGGTGCACCAGTTCTTGATTCCACTCCACACACTAACATCACCATCTTGAATAATCACAAAGAACATCACTTATTCGAGCTTGTACTGGCACATCCAAAACCACCGCGTCATCCACTCCGGAAGCAGAGACCAACCGCAACAACTGACTCTGCATTTGTGTTCAACTCTTAATCCACAATCAGCCCATGAGTCGCAGAATTTGAGTCCATCCCTGTAAACTTCCAACCAGTTAACCCATCTCTATTCTTCATCATATCTCGAGATTCAACCACAACGATTCCCAGATCCATCTCTTCTTCTGGATTCAACCGCAGCACCAATCGCCTCTCCCTATGTTGAATAGCAACAATCCATTTCGATCTGAATCTCAATCTCCCTGAGCTTCAACTCTTCAATTGCAGAGCAGCCGTTAATCACTAGAATCAGCATCTCTGACCCATCTGATTTCTTGTTCTTTCTTTACAAACCCATTTCAGATTCGTCCTAATTTCATGTTGTTCTTCAGCGCCTCCAATTCCTTGAATTTCCATGAACCCATTCTTAATATTCATAACAGAATCGATTGAACAGCAACAAAACCATTTCATCGATTAAACCCTCATTCTAATCGATCTCGATTCACAGATGCGATATCAACCCTAATTTCTTCTCTGGATTTCGATCTGAGTAATGGTGCCGCTTCTTCTTTCAAAGGCGAGAATAAAGAGCAAGCAATGATGAGAGGAATTATTGCTCTCGATTTTTAAAGTGGGTGTAAGAAACCAAACTGCTATTGACACCCCACTTTAGTGGTTAAGGGGTAACCAGCTCATACATGAGTTTGTTGTTCGATCGTCGATTATGGAAAGCGACAGTTCATTCTCCACCTCTTCCTTGCGCAACCTAGTCTGCTCCAGATATGACTAGCCTGTGAATTGGTCTTTTTCGCCATTTTCGCTCCAAATGAGTAGTTTCTCCTTCTTTTCCTCCGTGCGACTCCAAAGCACCTAATAACTCAAATTCACACATAAGATACATAATTCACAAGAAAAATAGCAAAGAAAGCGTAACTACTAGATAGTAAATACGGTGTATTCTACACCTATCAAGGCGCGCGGTGTGAAACTAACATTTGCATTCTACTATCTTCCAAAAACAAAAAAGTAAAAAGAAACTTACGTTTGTTTACGACAAGGAAACTCACTAAATCCAGTGATCTTATACTCTGAATTTGAGGTACGAACTTCGATCCTTATATTTTTAAGCGTTCGCTTAGCCTGTCAGCATTCAAATATTTCAATGAGAAAATATATGACAACAAAAGATATGTCAATGTTTGAAGTAAAATTACTTTTATTACCTTGTCCCAGTTTATATCATTCAGGTGCCTCACATTTTGGTTAGCAAGTAAGAATTCAAGAACATGCCCTGGACGTATTGTAATGGTAGTACACACATCTGCAGTATAATCAAAGTGATCAAAATTTTAATCCAAGCAAAACAACAAATTTGCAGCTTTTAAGGGAATATGAAAAGCTTACCAATATTCAGAGATAATCCCCCCGAATTGTCCTAAAACTAGAATGAAACCCTCTGCACCCTTGGACTCCACCACCCAATTCAACAAAGTTCCGTGGCTCGTTGTGGAAGAATGACCGCTGAACAAGAAGAAAACCCCTACAATTCAACCAAAGCATGTCAGATGAAAAACAATTCTACCGCAGGAGCAAAACCTTTTCAAATAAAGATAAAGAATTTACTCACTGTTTCGATGAATGCTGTCGTAATATATCTAGACTTATTTCTACCACTGTTTCGATGCATGCTGTCGTAAACTCTGAGAGCTTCTCGTGAGTTCTCATTTTCTTGACCATGTAATGCAACGATGGCCTGCATTGGGATCTTGGTAGAAAAACTTATTTCTACCTTGAAAGTCTTCGAATTGCATGGACGCTTCATCCTCTTTCTATCTGTTTCATTTGGACTACCACCGCCACCAGAGCTCCTATTAACAGCAGTTAAAAATTAAGAAACTTAGAATTAAGAAAATTGTTCAATGGAAAGTAAAGAGAAACTGATTTTGCAGCATTCCATCACTACATAAGAAAATACCTATTTGAGGAGGCCTCTGTGAGCACAACAGGGAGCTCAAATTTGTTATTGCGGAACGGACCGCCAACAGTAAATAAACTTCTTTCCCCGTCATAAGAAAAATGTTTCTCAGCAAACTCATAATGGATCTCTTTCGCTCGATCCATCACTTCCCTACCTATGCCTTTTCCATCTGCTGGTTGACCATCTTTGTAAAATGTAGTAACCTGATCCATAAATCACTATGCAGAGCCATGAAGATCCTTTGTAATCAATTCCTGAGTTATTTTGGTGCTCTGGTCATGTATTACAGAACCAAAAAAAAAAAAAAAAATTCAAATGTTGCATCCAGACTAAGCAAAACACAGAAACATAAGAGAGTTGTATTACCAATAGAGTTAATCTGTCACTGCCATGTTTATGAAGAACTGAGAACCCTCCATGAGTACTAGTATCATAAGTAGTCAAAATCTTGCAAAATATAGTTCAACCTCTCTTGGTGGTGAACCTATTTATTGCATGTGGATTCAAAGCATCACAGATTGGTGTCTCTTCCCGTCAGTCACTCCAAGCAGCAATTTATTCGATCTATTGCGGCCAAGAATCACATTATCCCTACGGGATATATACAAAATTAAAACCCTTAGTGGAACCTTTGTAATAGAAATTCACGGAAGATGACTTTGACATCTTTAAAGTTAAATAAGAAGAATATTATAAACTTAAAATAAAAACTAACAACAATAAAACGAAAACTGGAAGAGGGATAACCAACGACCCAAGGAAGGCTCAAAATTGAACATTAAGGCAACATATGATACTAAGAGCATCTTTTGTTGCTCCTCTTCTTGAAACAATTAATACTTATTGCAGCAAAAACTGAAGAAAGAAAAGATGCAAACCAGTCACAAAGATAACGGAACAAACGTAACGTAAAATCCAAAATGACATGGGGATTGCTTCCTAAGATGCTTTGCCAGGATACGCCCTATAAGCAAAGTAATCTTCATATTTAAATTGTTATAAATTGACTAGACCCTGAATTTAACAAGTCTCTCGCTTTCTTGATACATATCCTCAGGGTTACAAACAACAAGCGGAGGAATCATTGAAGATGATGAGGTCTTCTTGTGAAGTTTTTAAAGAAGTAACAACCATGGAGTTATCATTAGCAGAAGAAGTTGAATTAGCCAAAAAAAGAACAAGAAAACAAAAAATCTCTGGATGTTATTTTGTCGTACAAGGTTCTTGATAGAAGCATCATAGATGAAAACTATTAAGAAAACCTAGTGGATAGTAAAATAATACTCTCTCCGTTCTTTTTTAATAGGCTGGTTTGTTTTTTGAGAAAATTAAGGAAATGGTCCCCATGACACTTGTCAGTAAAAGAAGTAAAGAAATGGTCCCCATGACACTTGTCATCAAAAGAAGTTAAGAGAAAAGTGGTCCCAGTAAATTAAAGTTACATTTGACTTTCCCAATTAGGAAACCAGCCTATTTTTTGAAATATTTATTTATAGAAACCAGCCTATATATTATTTAAGAACGGAGGGAGTAAGAAATAATAAATCATATAAAGAAAATCAAAATTGGAAGAGATAATTACAAGAGCTAATGTATCAACAAGATATGCTCGTCGTTTACCTTTCTTTATATGTCATCTCACAAATCCGTCGACAATCATTTCCATTAAAATGATGACTCAAAGATGGAATAGCAGAAAACCTAATCGATGATGAAGACGAAGAGAAAATATCGATTCTATCAGTAATTGTTGTTCCTAAACATTTTTGTTGCAATTGTTGTTGGTGATTTCTTCTCTCTTCCACACAGTTTCAGCTATTTCTTCAAGAACAAATGTCGATGATGTCGGATTCAGGCATTGATACTCATATTTTGGTTTTGAAGATGGAGATTGAATCGATTTACGTTTTCTTAGACTCAATTTACGAATTCTAACTCCGCTGATTTACATCAAAACTTGGTGAGATTTGCTTTCAGTTTTCTCCTTCGATGAAACCTAATTCTTTTCAGAAACGAGAAGAGAGAAGAAATGAATTAGCTAGGAACAAACTACTGTAGATTTTGTACGACGGTCATCGAAAAAATACATTTTGGACTGGATCGTTTAAAAAAGGATTAACTCGTTCTACTTTTGGTAAATTTGGACCTCCTAGTACTAGGCTTGAGGGCACATGACTAAAGCATCTAAAGCCCAGCTAATTTGGGAGTAAACGTTAATTTCTACAATTTTTAAACACTAGTATCACACAATAACCAAAAGCCGGGCCGGCACCGCACGCGTTATACCCTAGTCCTTAAACACAGCCAAAAAAAATTCCGAAGATATCACTACGTGGAGATTAGAAGTGGATCCTGTGAGAGATATTAGAGATACGTGACCTAGTCGAGCACGGCCTCGAGTTTATTCTGGTAAAGCTTTGTACGTATCTTGATCACAAAAATACTCTTTTGTAACCGACTCTTATATGTGTATATATATATTGTTTTTTTTTTTCCTTTGGGATCATTCACTTTAGCTTTCGTCTCAACTGATTCCTTCCGACCTGCAAGGTAAGTTTTTTTTATTTTTATTTAGCTTCACGAGATATACTCAGTTCGATTATCATAATTAATTTTGGACGAATTTGGTTTTGATTGGTCAAATATTATCATCTTACCTTAAATTATTATTTTTTTTCTTTACAAAGAAAATATTATCATCTTACCTTTGAAAAGATAGGATACATAGGTGTTATAAATTATTATTTTTTTTTTTTCTTTTTGTGGTAATTTCGACAGAACCATATACTGTATGTTTTTTTTATACAACACAAAACAACTTGAAATAGTTGATAAGATTTTGTTTCAGTAGGAATTAGTTAATGTTTTCAGTGATTGTTTAGGACCAGGACTCTCCATCTATAAATACTATTCTGTTTGTCAATGCAGTTAAGTTTGGCTTAATTGAGGTGACTGATCTCAAAGGAGCAACTGTTGATCTGTTTGTATTAGGATCTTGTGCAAAACGATTTAGATTAGGTAGATTCATATATGTTCTGACAGCACTTGTCTGGGAAAAAAAGTTGTTGATTAGTTAGCAACCTGAAACAATTTACTTTGACTATTAAATCTCTACTTCAGATGATTATAACTCTTTCTAAAACCTTTTCTTTTTATTTCTTTACGCACTTCACTAACTGGTTATTTCACATTTGGTCCACTGAAAATGCAGAATTAACTTCTCATCAACTTCAACCGCTCTTATATAATGGTTTTATCAAGTGCTATTCAACAAAAACTAGAGGATCATCATGGTCAATCTTGTTTGCATTGTCATTATAATCATCGTGATCAGGTGAATACGAAAAGGTTTCTTGTCGTGGTCTGTGCATCTAGTATACCTGCGCTCATCTTTGGCTATTATATAGGTGATCATTTTCTTGTATTTGTATTTGTATTTGTTTAACTACTTTTGAGATGCTTGTATTATCGTGTAGCTACGAAGTACCCCCAAAAATTACAGCCATGTTTGCTTCTTAGCCATCTTCGTAGTTTGCCATGTAATGATTCTCCTGAGGGGTAAGGAGTCTGACATATGCACGATGTGTCTGACATGTTATATATCCTCCTCCGACTATTATGCTAACACATTGGTGTTGACGCTGACCATGGAAGCAACCTAAACTGAAATCTGTTATTGTTAAAAAAAGCAGTAGATGATATGTGCAATTACAGACTTTGTGCCAACAATTACAGACTTTCTTTCATCAAATTCAGAAAGCTCTAAAATGTGTGTGGTTATTCTTTGGTGTGTGCAGCAATAATTTGTGCAACTGTTTATGCTCCAGAAGAGGTTAAAAGATCTCCCCGGACATACTTACGGGAACTAGTAAGTCAATACTTCTTTGATATCGATCTACTGTCCTCACATCTTAATGACTTTGCTACTATACTTGCCTATGCAGTGTTGTATTTTCTTTTTCCTATTTAGTAGAGTAAAGATAATAATAATAATTTAAATAATAGCAAGGCGCCTTATGCTGTCGTATATCTATGCAGGAGATCTACTGGTTCATTTTTATGGAATTGGGAGCTGCTCTTTGTGGTGTTGCCTCATTAGTTGGTGGTTTCCAAAATTTACCGCCACTAGTGTTACTTTCGAGTTGTGATTTCCAATTCCTTATGGCCCTTCTATTTTTGGGGTTTTTCTTGGCACATTATTCTCCAGATAATGTGCCTTGGCAAGGTTTAGGATTAGTGTTTCTAGGTATTGCCGGAGCATTGATTCTAATATCTCAGACAGTTTACATCTCAGAAATTTCGCCCTCTACCATAAGAGGTGCCCTCGTTAGTGTTATTTTCTTACAGATTGCAGGGGGGCAAATACTTTATCATCTTCTCAATTGTATAAGCTCTTCCACCACCAAGGTACTTTTTAATTTTGAGTACACTTTGGACACTTGATTCATTAAAACCCCTCAGCTATAATGTTGAACTAATAAGAATTATAATTAAACTTAATTTTTGCAGGAAATTCAGAAATGGCATTGGCTGCTTCCCTTAATTCTTCCTATATTCCATTTTGTTGTTGTCATAGCAGATGTGCTTCCCGAATCTCCTAGATGGCTTTATCGACAGGTGACTATCAAAATTTAACATGAAATATCTCAATTATTTCCCCACTTAGCCGACAAGGACATCTACCAGAGTGGGATTATTTACGGGGACTGTTGCAGTCATCCTGCAACAGCTTCTCGATAAGTTATTCATCCTAGGATTGCTCCCAGCCTGTGCACGCCTAAATTCAATGAGCTGAAAAGACCTCGGTGTGAATTTGGCAAACCACAGCCGCACCAAGGGTGTTACATGACATGTTCACTTGATATATGTATTTTAAAATTAGATGATTTATTACGCCCTATAAGTAAAGTAATTTATCAATTGACTAGACCCTGAGTTTAACAAGTCTCTCGTTTTCTTGATACATATCCTCAGGGTTACAAACAACAAGCGGAGGAATCATTGAAGATGATGAGGTCTTCTTGTGAAGTTTTTAAAGAAGTAACAGCCATGGAGTTATCATTAGCAGAAGAAGTTGAAGTAGCCAAAAAAGAACAAGAAAACAAAAAATCTCCGGATGTTATTTTGTCGTACATGGTTCTTGGTGGAAGCATGGTAGTTGGTTTTGGTTCTCTCGTGGCTCAACACTTTGTGGGTATAAGCATGATCACGCATTACAGCTACGCCATATTTTACTTGACGACCAACCGGTATAACAGTAAAATAATAAAGGGTAATGCAGATAATATAGCAAGTACGGTGTCCTCTTCGGAGATCCCTCTCATCATATCTTCCCTTGTTCTAGTTGGTACATCAATCTGTACCATTTTAGTTGATCGTTTTGGGAGGCGAAGACTTCTTCTTGTTAGCATATCTGGAATAATATCATCTCTCGGGTTATTATCTTTGTTATTCGGTATTGGTAGCATGGAGAATAGAGATTTTTGGTACAATACTGATGAAGAAAGAGCATCATGTATAGGATTGTTGGCATTGTTGGCGTTAGCAATATACATAATTTTCTACTCGATGGGTATTGGAACGGTTCCCTGGATCATAAACTCGGAGATATATCCAGTGAAATATAGAACTATTTGTTTGGCAATGACCAATGTGGTTTATTGGTGTTCGAAAATGATTGTGCAAGATTTGTTTTTTGACAGCTTGGGGCACTATCTTTCAGCTGCACAAATGCTCTTTTTGTTGTGTTTTTTTTCAACAATCGTGGGTCTTTTCATCTACTTTTACATACCAGAGACCAAAAGGTTACAACTGGAAGACATCGAGAAGGTTTTGCTGCGACAGGAAAAATGTATCGAAATGGATGATTATCACCAGGAAGATGGAGAACCCAAGGATTTATCCAAGGACAGTGCTATCATGCAGATAGACACTTAACTGTAGAAAAAACAGAATGCAATGGATTGATGCAATGGGCAGAGGAGATTGGACTTCAACATGTTAGATTTGAAATGGACGCGAAATTAGTAATTAAAACTAGAGAAGCAGCTAATAGAGAAACAAAGAAATAACTTGGGAGAATCAGTCACTTGCTCTAGAGTTAAACACTCGACTAAATTTTAGAACCTCATGGGCTTGCAAGTTCATTGGAAGGAAATGTAATAAGCCAGCAGATAAATTAGATAGGCAGCACGTAATAATCATCCTCCAAGTTTTATTGGAGGATGCAAACAATATGTGAGTTTTTTTGGTTACGTAATAAATATGCATTAATTTATTTATTTTTTGAGAAGCCAAGGTGTTGTTGTTCTTGTTGCTAGGATTTACAAGTATGGTCCTCCAAATTTTATTGTTGGGGAGAATGCAAACAGTGTCACTATTCATATCTCTTTGCATCAAAATAGCCAAACCCCCCAATTTGGCTTGTACAGGAATCGGGATTCTGTTAAGAAAAGTGAAAGAAGTAAAAGAATTTTAGGTGGCAACTCCATTTCAATTGTAGACTTGTAATTGTAATCTTATCAAATTAAACTTTCAATTTTATTTATAAGAAATAACATAATTGACATATTAAGAAGGTAGTCCGTTCCAATTGACAATTGTAGTCTTCAAATCAAAGCATATCGATCTTTGTACAGTTGAGAGATGTGGTTGTTGCATTCCGGCAAATGTACAAAGATTATCAGCAACATTAACCCCGGTATGCTCTCCGGTGCCGATGGATAGAGGGGTCCTGGCAGTCACGGGGTGTTCAAGCTTGGTGCCTCTGGTGTCTGGTCAGTTTTCTCTCCTGATTTTTCTACAGAGCGAAGAACAAAAACAGTGTTAAGATCATCAGATAGGACTTTGTAAAACTATTGCTCAGAGAATTTGGTAGGTCCTCTAATATTCTTTGTATCTAATCAGAAATAAAAAAATAAAATGCGACAACAGAGGCACAAAGTTAATGTAAAAGATTTTAATGAGAAACTGAGGTCATCGATCTCCCAAGACAGGAAACCTTCTTGGCGCAACTGCACATTCCATGGCCATATTGATCCCCTTCATGAAGTCATTCGAGAACCATTCTACATAATTCAGTATTTTTCCACCTTCTTGTCCAAACATCTGGTTCTTACCAAATAATAAATATTCGAACAAGGAATAAGGAATACAAAAAACTGTAAAAAAACTCAATACATATATACAAAATATTTAGAAGTGCTCTAAGGCTCTTATACTTAACACAGGAGCCCCGCATATCTGGGAGCTTCAGTGCTAAGGTGGTTCACCATAGGGGCAATTTCACTTCATGGACAAAGTGAAATGCGGTACACCGAATCAGGCCCAACACTATTCCTAATTACAAAAGCTGGATTTCGTACAGTTTTTTTTTACCTTTGTACCCTTTACTGTTCACAATTGGTGACTATTAAGTCCCAAAAATTGGTGACAATAGGATTATTTTGAATATTTTATTATCCAGTGTCATATTTCTGGAGTCATGAATTTGAGGAAAAGTAGGTTTTTTCGTAAATAACGGACATTTTTCTTTGGTTTAGGAGACGCTCGGTCCAAAACTCATGACATCCTGATGTGAGTGTCACCATCCTTTGTTCTCCAAAATCATGACACCATAGAGTTTGTTGCCACATAGGGTCCACATTGGTTCCACGTTGGATTACACCCTTGCATCTCCTTCTTCACTACATATACTACTTCGTCTTCTTCTCCTTTGAGCTCAATTTTCTTTCTTTTTCTTCTCGTTATGCATGACAGTTGCAGTGTAGCAGCAGCACCCCCTCAAATCATCCAGCCTCCTTCAAACAAATCACCACCACCTTAAATCAGTGGTCTTCTCCAACTCGATTCTCAAGTTTAGTTCTTTATCTTGGCAAGATCAGATACATTTTTCCAAATCACTTATGTTCATCAAAAAATCATTTAGATAAGATATCTGATTCATCTATTTCTCTTGGATTAATTTGTTTGTATTTCAAAAATATACAACCCCAGGCGAACATAACAAATTGATCATCAATTTCAATCAAATATAACCAGAAAAACAAATCACCAGTTCATATTGATCAATTTTTTACCAAATTCATTCAAAACCATAATTTCACAGTTCACTTCACTCTTAACAGTCTCAAAAAAATCCAATTTGCTTCAGATTCTATCAAATTTGATGACGTTATTTTCATATAACAATATCCATTTCTACCACGATTCCATTTCTTAAGGTATGTTCATCCCTAATTTTTTGAATCTTCTCTACGAAGTCAGAATTGTTGTTCACTTGTTGTTTCTTTTTACATGTTAATGGTAGATTAACTGTTTGTTAAATTGTCTCTTCCAAACATGTATAGCCAGTTCCCGTTGTGATTGTTTCTAAACAACTCCTTCAAGTAATTGAGCTTGCTGCAAAGAGTGGTGCTCGTCTCTCACTATGTGCTGCAGGAATGAAACGTTTGTGCTTGGTCACTTTTCTGAAGAATTATCAAGGTACTTTTTTTATTTTTTAAATCTTTTGGTTTGAGTTTGGCGTTTAGGTAGTTTTTCTTTGAAGAAATCTTAGATTTGGTCACTAAGTATAGCTTAACTGGTCTGTAAGTTGATTCAGTACAGAGGAAAAGCAGAGGAGCTTACATTGTTGTAGGAAGATGGTGTTCAGTTGGAGTTTATGTATCAGTCTTCTATTCAACAGTCAATCTAATTTACTTTTGGTTTGATTTGAACGAGAAAAAAAAAAAGATTAGTATTCAAAGTTTTAATTGTGGGTGTGTTGGGATTTCAGGAAATTACCCAGAATGGGATGAGGATCATCCAATTCATTTTGTTGCGCATTCGGCCGGTGTGCAAGTGGTTCGTGCATTGCAGCAAATGCTAGCTGATAAGGTTAGCAATTTTTTGTGATTCATGACTATTTGATTTTGAGTATGGTGATGGTGATGGTTTCAGGAATTTAAATTGAAGGCATGGTTAATTGTGTTATTAGGCTTTCAAGTGGTTGGGAATACATCCGAGAACTCGGTGTTGAGCACATCGCCTTTGTCTGGAGCGTTCAATGGAACAACAAGAACTTACTTGGATGGAATGCAGTGAGTGTTGTTTTGAATTTATTATAATGATCCGTCATGTGGATCTTATTTGTAATGTATGTAGATTAACGGTTTTGTTTTGTGACAGACAGGATGATGGGAGATCGATGAAGCCTATATGTCTACTACAACTGTGTAGATTGGGTGTTATAATTTACTATTGGCTTGATATACCATGGCTAAAAGCTTACTACAATTATGAGTTTGATCATTTCAATATGTCATGGAAGAAGTCAGGTCTTACGGGTTAGTTGATTTGTTATTGGGGAATACATGTTCGTTTGCATTAGGAGATTGGATCCTGCCAGACCTTACTATTCGAGGATCAATGATGCTCAATTCTCATCTACATACATTCCCCAATACATATATTTTTTCAGTTATGCTACTAAGATGACAAGAAACCTAATGGGAATTACGTTGCCTTCTAGCATACTAGGGATTCATCCTGGGCTTTTCATCAGAGTCTTGCAAATGAGCCAGTAGACACACCCGCCAGATGTGCCACTTCCGTATAAAGGATACAGGTATGTTGCAATTATGCAATCACTGATTAGACTCTCAACACTTACTTTTGGGATATATTTGTTCTTAAAAGCAAGATTCGGAATCCAGGACAGTGGCTTTGTAGTGCTTGCGAGGAGACCAAATCAAATGTTGCGACTCTCCATATTGCAATTTGGTCACATTTTTGACTGAATTTGTGCAGGGATGAAGATTGGCAAGACAATGACGGAGCACTCAGCACCATATCAATGACTTACATCAGACTCCCAAACCGAGCATCCCAACAAATTTGTTGAAAACGACTATGATTGCCATCCTTTGCAACCTGAAATCTGGTAAGCTGTTATAGCAGAAACACTAAGTCTAGCCATGGGCACAACCGCCTCCGTCATATCTGCCTTTTGCTTAGTATGTCCACGATTATCATATCAAAGTTATCGACTTCGCTTACTTGTCAAACACAACAATCTCTCATGTGTTTAATCAGTTGATTCTTTGTGAAAGATTTGCCGCTTCTTTGTTTCTTTTTTTGGGTTTCTCTTCAACTTTCCACGGCTGTTTGATTTAAGCGACATGTTGTTGATATCTTTAAGACTTTAAGATCAAATTAAAATAACTATTTGGTGTCTGATTAAATGCAGGTACCACAAGATTGTAGAAGGTGATCACATACTTTTCATTGTGAATCTGGAGAGAGCAGGTGTACGGTTTCATCTCATTTAGGACAGCATTTTTGAGCGCTGCAGAAAGCATGTACTTAGAACTAGACCAACACTACCCAATCAAATCCAACACTAAATTCATAAACTCTCTTTGTTCCTGCAGGTAGGAAGAAAAAAATTTGAATGTCACAAAATTGGCACATTTTTACACCCATTCTTTTTCCCCTGCTTGTAAACACGACAACAAAGTAGTCCAGTTTGAGCTTTGCTGAGAATTTATTGAGGCTTAGTTTATTCACCTCGCAGCTTCACCGAAATGTTAATGAATACAAATATCTTTAGACTGATATGAGTTGACTCTCCTCTCGCAAATACTTACTTTTTGGCAGCCTGATTTCATTTTTCATTTTTGAATTGGATGAATACCAAGTCTGTTTTGATGTTACCACAAGATACCCTATACTGTTACCGGGTTTGGTATTCCTGATTGAAACTGCTGTCATTCAGAAAACAACATCACAAATAGCTTGAGCAGCTGGTATTTATCCATGACCAACCAAACGCTGCCTTGTGCTTCAGCATGGCCAAGCATTACTTTGGACTCCACTGCTTATATAAGCATTACTTTGGACTCCACTGCTTATATCGGGGATGCGCATGAAAGTGTTACATTACCATTGGGTGCCACCTGCTTTCTTGAAAGAGTTGCAAGTCCATGAGTATCAATTGTACAGCAGTTCTGCACGAACCGCACTAAAAACAAGGAAATAAAACCGCTCCTCACAGGGGTTTGGAGTTTGTGGTCCCCGCTGGGCCCCACCCCTCGGAAGTTTAGGGGGGGCCATGCATATTGTGTCTGGCGGTTTTATTGTGTAGTTTTCTACACGGTCCGTCAAGACTTTTTGTCAATTGTACTGGTATGGTATGAATTCAGTTATTACGCTGGTTTCTTTTCGTTGTCGGTTTAAATTCCTAATTTGATTGGGGGCCAAACATTTAAATTGGGGCCAACAAATTTTATTTGCATCCCAAAATTATCAGTGGCCTATTAATTCGACTATGAAAATACTATTTTACCCTTACCTAAAACTAAACATTAAAAATAAGTTAACCTTAATTAAAAACCTTAATTAGCCTTCTCTTCTTCCTCTCCTCCCCGTTCTCTTCTCCACCACCACCATTAACGACTATTTTGAAGAAATTTTTTTTCTTCAACCGATTCATCGTGTAATCGTCGCCAAAAATCAAAACCCAAGAAAGCTATGTTTCCAATTAGAAGATATGTGAACTTAAAGCCACCTTGTATTCGTTAATATCGAAATTTCAGTGTAAGAGTCGTTGGTATCGAATGAAAACCCCTAACGACTTTTCATTTGCAGACGGATTCTATGAAAAATCGTTAGTGTTAGATGAAGATGACGCACCCTAATTCTGCTACTTCAACATTTTTTGCCCTAGAATAGAGTTGTTACCGTATTAGGTTGAAAATGACGACCCTGTTTTGACGACCCTTTGTTATTGGTTAACGACTCTAGGTGAACATTATAAATGGTTGGTTAGGGTCGTCAGTATATCAGAATATCCCTATGACGACCCAAACACACAAAAACTTGCCTTTTTTATACAGAGAGTTTGGATTCGAGAGTCATCTGGGTATTAAACGAATCAAATAACGACTCTAGGTGAACATTATAAACAATCGTCATGGTTTAACACACCACCTTGACGATTTTTCATCACCATTAAAAGTTGGTTAGAGTCGCCGCCATGTGTGTCAACAAGATGACGACTCTTTAGGGTCGTTGGAGTATACAACACCGACTATAACGACCCTCACTCGAGTAGTTCCATAGTGACCATCAATCGACCCCTTGGAGCACCATTCGCATAATTTCAAGAGTATATGAGGTTTACCTGATTGTTTTGAGGTGCGGGTTCACTTGAATCACTCATTTCTAAAAACCCTAGTTTTTCCTCTCAAAACTACTCTTCTTCTTCTCAAAAAAAAAAAACCCAAAACTAAAATTTCCCCAAATTTTAACCCAAAACCTGATTTTTATCTAAACAAAATTATCACACTAATCAACTTAATTAAATCTTAAAACTAATCACTAAGGGGCATTTTAGCCATTTAAAAACTATTTTTATAAGGGGTGACCCAAATTAGGATTGGGTGACCTTTTTTGTCCTCTAGTGCTTGGCCCCCAATTAAAATGTTTGGCCCCCAATCAAATTAGGTTTAAATTCTTTAAATTACTTGTGCTGGTATGAATTCAGTTTAATATATACAATGACTTCAAGTGTTAGTTGAATGGTGATGGTTTTAAATTTATCAATTGTAGGTTTAAATGTGCAATGAATTTCATTTTTTGGTTCAGTCAGCCTTATCTAGCTAGTAAGAAGAATGGCAACAACAAAACACTAACAATTATTCTTAACAAATCCTCATTGGTCTCGGTGGTACTTTATTGCTTGGTGCAAGACGTGATCAAAGTGAAAATAATTCTGGACCATAACTAATATCTGATCAATAGTGTCCCCTGTGTTTTTGTGATCTATGGCAAAGCCGCAAGCTTTAGATATTGTAATATCCTGCTTTGAAGTAGGATCTAGGATGTCTTCAATTCTATGTAATGTCTTTACATACTTGAATTTGGTTTGCTTCACGTGAGTTAACACTATACCAGTCAATGGTCACTATACCAGTCAATGGTCACTATACTTATAACTGTCTTGGACCCATCAGTGGTTGGTACTAACATCCAATTAAGCAATGCTGCTAATGGGGGTACCATTTTGCTTGGGGTGTACCAATTTGCATATAAGATGAAACAGATTTTGGTAAGGGATCGGTACACCCGAAGCAAAATGGTACAAGTCTATCTCAACCATGAGATTAAGATTGAAGGTTTCAGAAATACAAGTCTATCTCAACCAATTACATTCATCACTTGCCCACTGCCCAGAAAAAACAGAAATACAAAATAACATGACGAATCATGATACATAGTTACTAATGTTGGTGACCCTCGTTTCTATAATCATGCCACTGAAAATTTGGCCACACATAGGCTCCACATTGGTATTAGGTAGGGTCAAAATAGTTAGGAATATTTTCTCGTAAATAATTTACATTTTTTTTTTTGATGTCAGTTATACGGCTAACTTAAAATCATGACACAGAGTAGTCAATGTCGGTGACCCTCAGTTCTAAAAATCATGACACTGAAAATTTGGTTGCACATAGGCTCCACATTGGTATTAGCTAGGGTCGGAATATTTAAGAATGTTTTCTCGTAAATAACTTACATATTTTTTTTGATGTCACGGATAACTTAAAATCATGACACAGAGTTGCAAATGTCGGTGACACTCGGTTCTAAAAATCATGACACTGAAAATTTGGTTGCACATTGGTGTTAGGTAGGGTCAGAATATTTTCTCGTTAATGTTTTTTTTTCTTTTTTCTTTCTGATGTCAGTGACACGGCTAACCTAAAATCATGACACAGAGTTGCTAATGTCGGTGACCCTCGGTTCTAAAAATTATGACACTGAAAATTTGGTTGCACATAGGCTCCACATTGGTATCAGGTAGGGTCAGAATATTTAAATATACATTTTTTTTATGTCAGTGACACAGCTAACCTAAAATCATGAAACATAATTACTAATGTCGGTGATCCTCGGTTCTAAAAATCATGACACTGAAAATTTGGTTGCACATGGGCTCCACATTGGTATTAGGTAGGATCAGAATATTAAAGAATATTTTCTCGTAAATAACTTAATTTTTTTCCGATGTCAGTGACACGAATAACCTAAAATCATGACACAGAGTCACTAATGTGGGTGACCCTCGGTTCTAAAAATCATGGTTGCACATGGGCTCCACATTGGTATTAGGTAGGGTCGGAATATTTAAGAATATTTCTCGTAAATAACATTTTTTTTCCTGATGTCAATGACACGGCTAACCTCAAATCATGACACAGAATTGCTAATGTCGGTGACCCTCGGTTCCAAAAATCATGACATTGAAAATTTGGTTATAATAGGCTCCACATTGGTATTAGGTAGGGTCGGAATATTATTTAAGAATGTTTTCTCGTAAATAACTTACATATTTTTTTTGATGTCAGTGACATGAATAACTTAAAATCATGACACAAAGTTTCTAATGTCGGTGACACTCGGTTCTAAAAATCATGACACTGAAAATTTGGTTGCACATAGACTCTACATTGGTGTTAGGTAGGTTCAGAATATTTTCTCGTAAATGTTCTTTTTTTTTCCCCTAATGTACAGTGACACGGCTAACCTAAAATCATAACACAGAGTTGCTAATGTCGGTGACCCTCGGTTCTAAAAATTATGACACTGAAAATTTGGTTGCACATAGGCTCCACATTGGTATTAGGTTGGGTCAGAATATTTAAGAATATACATTTTTTTTTATGTCAGTGACACGGCTAACCTAAAATCATTACATAAAATTGTTAATGCTGGGTGACCCTGTTCTAAAATCATGACACTGAAAATTTGGTTGCACATAGGCTCCACATTGGTATTAGGTAGGATCAGAATATTTAAGAATATTTTCTCGTAAATAACTTTTTTTTTTCTGATGTCAGTGACACGCATAACCTAAAATCATGGCACAGAGTTACTTATGTCGGTGACCCTCGGTTCTAAAATTCATGGTTGCACATGGGCTCCACATTGGTATTAGGTAGGGTCAGAATATTTTCTTGTAAATAACTTAATTTTTTTTTCCTGATGTCAATGACACGGCTAACCTAAAATCATGACACAGTCACACAGAGTTACAATGTCGGTGACCCTCGGTTCTAAAAATCATGGTTGCACATGGGCTCGACATTGGTATTAGGTAGGGTTAGACTATTTAAGAATATTTTCTCGTAAATAACTTAATCTTTTTTCCTGATGTCAGTGACACGGCTAACCTAAAATCATGACACAGAATTGCTAATGTCGGTGACCCTCGGTTCCAAAAATCATGACACTAAAAATTTGGTTATACATAGGCTCCACATTGGTATTAAGTAGGGTCAGAATATTTAAGAATATTTTCTCGTAAATAACTTTTTTTTTAATGTCGATGACAAGGGTAACCTAAAATTATGACACAGAGTTGCTAATGTCGGTGACCCTCGGTGACCCACATTGATATTAGGTAGGGTCAGAATTTTTAAGAATATTTTCTCAGACACCCCCCTTTTTTGATAACCCCTTGCATCTCCTTATATATTGTTCTTCACTACATATACTTCGTTTCAGGAGCTTGCCAAATTAGAAGCTGGGAAGTAAATCAATCATCAGAAGACAAGTCCTATTGAATAAATCCCATACGTATAATGATCAGTTCTTCGTAACAAATAGTAACTTCAAGCACTCAGTCTGATCTCATCATCATGGTTGGCATGGCTCGCTTTCCACACCTTGTACAAACCTTATAAGGGACAAAACAAAGTTTTCAAAAATTGCTTCCAAGCAAGAAGATCCTGGTAGAATAAAAAACAAGCACACTGCAATCTTAAACCTTGCCTGTAAACAACCATCTTCGCATCCAACAGCCCAATCCAAGAAAAGAATCCCAAACCACAATGACACTACAATTTGGAGACCATTTAGCATCCGCTAAGTCTAATGAGTCAACAGGAAAAATCATCCTTAATCTCCCATGTCTGACAATACAGAAGACATGCATTCACAAATTCAATCTTACCCTTTGTTACTACATCATATGATATTTACATCCTCCTTAAGCAGTTGGATTCTGTAGCTAGCACATGATGTAATTCATGAGGGCCTTGTTTGGTAAAATTTATGATTATTGATAATCATAAATTGATAAATGATTTTGATATAATCATTTTAAAAATAAAATTTTCCAAACATTTTTTCCAGATAATTGATTATCTTAGAAAAATGATCTCAAAAAGGAGAGAAAGTACAATGATCTAGGATATTTTTAGTCTTATGTTGTTTTTTTGTCTCTCTTTTGATAATTTAGAGAAAATAAGAAGAAAAAATTCAATTTGAGTTCCTTAGAAAAAATAATTGATTATAATAAATTTTCAAAACAACTTTTTCTTGTTTATGGAAATAATGGATTTTTTCAATTATGATTAAAATAAGCAATTATTATAATGGTTACCAAACACATATAGAATCCATTATAATCTGCATAATGGATTATAAGTTGATAATCCATTAAAATAATGGTTACCAAACAGCCCCGAGATCTCTGCCCGTCATTCCGAGATTTACTCGTCTTAAAATGTTGAGCAATATCATGTACAATCTTATGAAATTAGACTAGAAACTAGTATTAGCATACTAGTCAACTCATTGAAACCAGCACCATATATAGTAATGACACAACATGTAGTTCATACTAAAATAGATTGAGAACAAGGAAATAGAAACACTCAAGACATCTAAACATTAATGACTTATTAAGTTATTATCAACTTGTGAGGCTAGAAGAGAGTCCTAGTCATGCTTGCCATATGCTTGACACCTCATGGCTACACTGGACGCCTCATATGGCATGTCAAGCTAAAGGACATGTCATGCTTAGACTCAACCTTATCTAGCATTAACCTTAAGCTAGTCTTTAGAGTAGGATTAAGCGATAAACATATCATAAAAAAGATTATAATAAATCATGATTAACTTAACCTAAACAAGAATTACTTTAAGCATATGGGATTTTTGGCGCAAAACACAAAAGGTCTAACAGGATTAACTTAAACAGAAACTCATAAAAAGGTAAAAGAGGACATCGAAAAACTAATCCATGCATAAGGATCAAAGTACACACAGTTCCTGTACTTTGGAGCTTCGTTCTGACGGTCTGATGCGGCTCTTAGTCTCCTCCTCAAAGTGTAGAACTGAATGGCTTGAGTGTCAACCAAGTCATCAAATAGCAATTTTTTCAGTGTTGATCCCATAACGATAACTGAAACCTTGGCCTCTAGAAAAGCATTGACATCCACGTGAAAAGCAGCTTCCCTGCAAGTTTTAATAAAACCATTATCATGTTAGTTCAGTGGATAAACAAGACACTATTTTTTCACTTTTTAATTCCAAAGAACGTGCATATAGTTTTTAAGCAATGTCGATATGAAAAAACTCAGTGTGTGATTTTAACATTGCAAAAGAGCATGTTTTAAACGGAAATCCTCATTTGGTCCTCTTCATTCATTCGATGAAGCAGGTTTATTCCCATCCAGTTTGGAAGTTTGTGACCACGCGGATTCTTCTTAGTAGCATCTTCTTCAGAATCTTGATTTTCAGTATCAGAATCCGCTTCTAACGAGGTAGTTAAGGTTTCTTTCATGCGATTGAAAATTTCATATAGATCACCCCTGTATTTATCTTTTGGAATGCGGTATCCACGAGATTTCAGACTCTCTAGCCCATGCTTTTTAGAGTGGACGAAATCAACAAAATCGTAATACAAAGACACTGTAGATTGCAATTCAGAATACGCTTCGTCTCTCTTCGCCAACAATTGTTGGGATATTAGCAATTGATTCTTCAACATCTTAATCGTTATGTCTAGTCTCATATCATCTAAGGCAATATATTCTTCCTGTAATTCTGTCATTGTGAGAATGATGTATAACAAGTTAGTGGACATTCACAAGAGTCAATCTTTCTCTTCCTCTAGCCAACCTTCTTCTATCAGGGAATGTGGCTTGTAAATGATTGATTTAGATAGCCAAATTTTAAAATTGAAAAATAAGATAGATAAGGGTGCACTTGGGAGGACTTGCAAAAAATCTATTATTAATCCTCTCATTTCAGCTAGTTTCTCTTAAGATTTTTCAGTCTTTTTAGAGTATAATAGATCGGTTGTTCTCTCTTCTTGGTTGGCAGAGCATATACACAGCTTTACTAATTCTCCCGCAAAATATTGGCCAATAAATTTTACGTTTTAAATTTTTTGGAAATAACTAAGAACTTAAGTAATAAATTATAAATGATAACTTGTTTTTTTTTTACCATGGACATCGCATTTTCTTCATATCTACTTTTTAAGAGTCAGTTAATCAAATTCTTTCCTTCAATGTCCATCTTGCCATCC
Organism: Papaver armeniacum; assembly: GCA_023531295.1. Classification (NCBI taxonomy): domain Eukaryota; kingdom Viridiplantae; phylum Streptophyta; class Magnoliopsida; order Ranunculales; family Papaveraceae; genus Papaver; species Papaver armeniacum. The sequence continues at coordinate 120,646 of JAJJWW010007308.1, forward strand.
TTGGGAACTTTTTGTTTTCTTGATTGAAGTAGTTCGAGTGTGATGCGAACAAGTACCAGTTGTTTTATTAATATAAAATAGCATATCGAGTTAAACATTTTTTCCCTTTGCATCTTATGCACACAAGAATATATATCTACACATGAATATACCCGCAAGTGCAAATACTTATGCACTCGGATATTTTCATGTATATTTTTCACGTTAATTTTTATGCAAATTTAGAAGAAACGTCGCACTTACCAAGAGATGTATCACACATCCATGTACGATGAGAGGACCGGCCTTTTGATTTCTAATGCTCGACATTAGATTCTCATGAATTAGATTTGGCCAATCAGTAATTTTCATCCTGAACAAAGTTACAAAATATTTTCCATAAACGTTCTTTGGTAGCGAATTTACAGCTCATGTTGTGAAAAAGACAGTGACACAAAGATACGGTGTAAGTAGCTTCGCTAGGAGGACACCGTTACTTTTAATTTCATACACATTTTGTGTCTCTGACTCGAGTATATTCACAAAGATAGTCTCAACATCGCTTTTTTAAACTCGCTCACTATCCTTAAAATAAGCCAAGTGCATCTATTTCTCCAACCATTTTTACTGTTCCTTGTTTTATAGCTGCCCCGATCCGGGTCTCCTAATCCAGTAGACGGCTAAATGATTTGCGGTGCTTCTCAAAGTAAATTTATTGTCACTGTCTTCAAAGACAAAACAGGTGATCTGTTTGCCGACTTCTTCATCGAGTTACCTTTACAGGATTCTTGTAAGTTCCTATTATTGATTCAATAAATTGTACACTCTTTTTCCAATCATAAAAAGCTCAGTAGAAAGCTCTTTGTATATAGTTTTGACATATTCTAGAAAGGGATGGTTTCTAAAACCTCCAACTGTTCGTCCTTGAACCAGAGTAACTTCTTTTCTGTTGAGCCCAAAAGTATCTCCTCATCGGGTTTTTTTCTTTTCGCCGGATCCGGCTCCAATCTTTTACATAGGTTGATAAGTGCATATATTGTAGCCATATCTGTAGGTTTTTGTTTTTGGTTCTGCAAAACCAAGGCAAAATGTTATACTTCAGGACATAAACAACTATTGAACCTTTTAAATAAGGTAAAATTTATTTTTTCGTACCATCTTTGAAGTTGACAATATCTGTTCCTTCTAGTTTCGATATAACCATAGAATTAAAGTTGACCATATCTGTTGATCCTTCTGGTTCTGGTATAACCATAGAATTTGGTTCTTCTGAAAAATCAAAACGAAAATTAGGGCACTCGAGCATACATGACCAAGATCTTTTTCACATCAAACATCGCAGGTATATACAATCAACGTAATTAATCACAATATCTCCAAAAATAACCAAAACTCAATGTGCCCAACGACGAAATAAAATTCTAGGAAATCAGTAATTTTGGATGTAAACATCTGTCCAACCATTTAAATTAGGTAAAATCAATTTTGATTACCTGGATGATGATATGGGACAACAGGTCCCGGAATTGGTTCCGACAAAACCACCATGGAAGTTGAAGTTTCTGCAGAAACAAAAGGATAATTTATGCACGTGTACACAAACAGATAAGGATTCAAAACAAAAAGGGTTTGAAATTGCAATTTACACTAATAACTTTTACAAAACAAAAAGGGCTGAAATGCATATAGTCTGGTGGAACCAGGATTTAAATTTGAAGCTATTTTAGTGTGTTTATGGTACTAGAAAGTGGGATAAATTCTCGAAATTATGTGGACTTAAAACTAATTTTACCAATAAACAAAATTCATGGTTAATTTGTTTGCTTCAATTTTTTTTTTCAATTGCATCAAATGATCTAACAAAAGAGACCATAAATTAAATCATAAACAAAGTCACACATTATCAGATCTCATTTCTTACCAAGAAGAGGAGGTGCTGCCAGTTTCCTTTTCTTTGGCTGAATTTCTTCTTCTCTTTTTACAGCTCTATTTTCCCTAATCTTACTGAAATCAATTGGAATTTATTGTTTTGATACAAGTTTTTTACCCTTGGCTGGTGCCATTAAAAATCTCTTGTGGTGAAAACCTCTGGGTTTTTCGATATCAAGGGTTTGGAATTTTCCCTCACCTGCATTAAACCAAAAGTACTTCAAATCTCTCATATACATCCATACTTCAAAAAATAAATTCATCCAAACTGACAAAACTGAAAATCAACTTAAAACAAAATGTTCAGGCAGAATAATCTGGATTAACAAAGATCAAGAAAATAATCATAATGACAAACAAAATGATACAACTAAACATAATAGGAAAGCCCCTTTTCAAAATAACCTAATACTCATACAGAAAATAATCAGTATTAACAGATCTGCTGTTGTTAGACCTAGACTCCACAGGATAGCAATACCTACACAAGAAATTGAAAATAAACCACAAAATCAATGCCCCTTGTCTAAAATCAATTAAGGGATTTTTTTTTTTTAAAGATAGCAATCTTACCTTTCAGTATTAACAGAAAAATCAAAAGATAGTGATGCGTGTCGTAACCACAACAAATTAGTTAATATTTTTCCACTCAATTAACAAGTAATATGGTGGTAGTTAAGTTCGTTCCCACGAGGATCAAGAGATTCTTAGTTGTAAAAATTGTCACAAAAGGGGGGATGTATAAAGCAAAAGAAAATAAACAAAGCAATTCAAAGTTAAAGTTGAAATCAATAAGAGAGACAAGACCAAGGAATCCTTCTTCGTTGCAAAACAATGATTCAAATTATTTTTTTCATCCACATGTCATTAGTCACAGATTATCACCAACCGTAGGTAAAGCAGCTAGATCAGTGCTAAACCCCTAAATCCCTTGTATCACCGGATACGGAAGTTCTCGACTACCGGATTCTATTTACCAAACCACCTAGTAGTAGATCACTCAAGATGTAATTTAAATAAACGCATTAAGATTTATGAACTTATTAGGTTGATATTAGTAGTTAGACTCTTAGATCAAGGTCTACTTGCTAACGTTGTTTTCACACACAATTTCTCCAAGGAATCCCTCCGCAAGGTCTCGTGCTTGCTACTTATGTAAAGAGAAAAGAAACGATTACTTATCCCCTAACTTTCACTAGCTTTAGATCAAATTAACAAATCAATTTAGCGTGCACTCTAAACAATCTATCAATCAACCATGAATGTATAAACATTCCTATTAGTAAAAACAAACGATAATCATGTGAAAAACTTCAAGATAGAATTGAAAACAAAACTCAAATCATATATTAAGAACTAGGAATTCATCCTCAATCAATAAGAAAATTAGCTACTCATGTTTTTGAAATTCACACAAATAATTAAAAGGAGAATTTTTAAAGTTCACACAAATAATTAAAAGAAGAATTTGAAAAGCAAGCAAAAACACAAGTATTGTGTGTGTAAAAGGTGTGTAGAGAGATGTGTTGAGAGATGTGTAGAGAGATGTGTAGAGAGATGTGTAGAGAGATGTAGAGAAGTGTGTAGAGAACTTCTCTATTTATAGGCTTCAATGTTCTCCAAATCTTCCAAGGAATAGAATCCTCATTCCATAATAATTCAATTTCCAAGTTCAAGTCTTTCTCAAATCTTCCATCTTCTCTTTCCAAATTTGAACCAAATTCTCCATCCAATTCCAAACCCAAGTCTTCACACCCATGAGAAAAACTCACACATAATTCTGCAATCTTGGGTCGCCGGAGGAATCCTGGTGCAACCGGAATCCGGCCTGAAAAGGCACCGGAATAGTGTCGCCGATCATCTGTAAGTTCTTTTTCGGTGACGGAATATTCCGTCCAGATTCTGTTAAAGTTAAATGTAAGACTGACGGTCTTCAGTTAGTCAACGGGTCAAGGGAAGAGGGAGTGGTTGAGTCAGGTCACTCGAGTGTTTGTCAAACTATGTCTTACCGGGGCTGACTCTACCGAGTTGTGGTGGATCGGTCATCGGACTCACTGAGTCGACTCATGTAATTGGGAAACCAGCCGAGTTCTAGCTGTTTACAGGACTTCCCGGCCGAATTCAGGCCTCACTTTTCTTCAATCCTTGCACAACCTGTATCCTAACATATATCTAGTTATATGCATTCAATCATTCCATTCTCGCATCAATTATGTCTTCCAATTTCACCACATCCTTGAAAATCAACATCTCCAACTTGAGTTCAAAGCTAACACAAATTGAACCCATATGTACTCTTCTCGATTACATCGCCAGCTCACCAATTTCAATCTCTTTTCGCTCAAAACCTTCTTCCCGTATTTCAACCATCTCCGTCTTTATCGGTTGTAGCAACGACAATGCAGATCCAGCCTCAACTCGTAATTTCTCAATTCGAACACAAAAGAAACCCTATTCTCAATTTCTTCATCTCTGAATCGCACCATCAGCAATGAAATCACAAACCCAAGTCATCCATTAACCCATCTTTAATCCAGTCTTTGCTTTCATCACCATAATTCCACCTTCTTGTTCTTGTAACAGATTCAATCTCATATTCAAACACCCATTCTTTATCAATCGATGGCAGAATCATCTCTGTCTATTTCTTCATCTCATCATCACAACAGCGATTGCATATCTTTCAATTCCATACTCAGATCGAACCCGTAATCGACGATAATAGCTTCAATTCCTTCTTTTCTGAATGTTCACAGAAAACCTATTTACTCACAACAACAGACTCTTCATTGTTTCTCGATTTCAATAAATTTCAGCAACAGGACTTGCTGATTCTTCCTCTCTACGAGCTATGAACATCATCTCTGCTCTTATTCCCTTCAATCTCCTTTACTTCTTGATGTCAACAGCAGCCTCACCATCATCTCACCGATTCGCACCTTCTCTTCAGATTTAGTTCTCTCGGTTTCATAACAGCAGCCACAGCTGCTTTTCAATTCAGGTGAAAATGAAGAATGAGAGAAATATCTCTCAAATTTAGGTCATAAATTAGGGTAAGGTTTAGGCAGTGGCAACCACAAGTTATAAGGGCTATCCTGATTGGCAGCCCCTTAACCTCAGATGGTATGTGTCTAGTATTCCTCCCAAAAGAGTTGCCCCTTAACCTTGACTGGGCTCCAGATAGTGTTCGCCCATGAAATGACAATTTTGCCCTTTTTGCTCAAATTGGATAATTTCTTCTTCTTTTCCTCCGTGCGACTCCATAGTAGCTATAAAACTCAAAACAAGCGTAAAATACATAATTTACAAGAAAATAGCAAAGAAAGCATAAACAATAGATAGTAAATAGGATGTATTCTACACCCTATCAAATTCCCCCACACTTAGACTTTGCTAGTCCTCGAGCAAATCAAACTAAAAACTCACAACTTCAAAACGTTCAAGCGTCCCAAGCATCCAAAGAGCTATGAAGACATAGAGTTTCTGCATGCTAGTAATAAGAAGTTAGAAATACTAAAGAACATATTCTCATTCTTAAATGTTGAGTGAGAAATAACCACACCATAATGAGAGAACGCGTGTTTGAGAAACGATCAATAAGCATTTCGCCTCGACTTCTGCCTCACCAAAAAGGATTTTATGATAATTGCACTCAAAAAGACGTACTTTTATGGTTCTCACATGTGTGCAGGTAGGAATGAAGAGAGAAATCCTGCAACACGTTGAATGGTGGGAAGGACAACTTCCGAAATATTTTAAAAACCCACATCTTTTAACATTTTAGAAAACCATTTTTCCGACGATCTCTAAGAAAGGAAATCAACCACTATTATCGAGGATGATATTACTTACTCACCTTCACATCCGATCGCCAATTATGATAACACCACTCTCACGGCATCCAATAGAAACGTCTTCCGCTCCTCGTCTTGATCTTCTTGGTCTTCGTCTTCGTCTTCGGCTTCAACTATTGGTGATAAACTCTCGAATTTCATAAATCCTTAACAATTTGTAACCTTTTTACCTTAAATCCTTGTTGCTTGAAACTTCCTTATAGATTTTCCTTCCCCACGGCTTATTAACTAAATAAAAACAAAACAAATATTTCTCTTGTCTCTTTTTTTTTTTTTTTTTTCTTTTTTTTTTTCTCTTTTTTTTATCATTTTTTTTTAAGATAAGAGAAATAAAAAAAAACATTGCCGTGGGAAAAGTACTTTACCGCTTGATTCTTCGCAACTTGTATTGTCTCGAAATCATAAACTTCAACAATTCTCACCTTTTGATTTTCTTCGCTCTTGTGAATAAGTCTTCATACTTGGATATATAATTACCTCATTGTATTGTAAGTCCTCAACATATATGTAAAAATCTGCACTTTGTATGCTGCTTTACTTGAATTTGAAATTTGCTCTTTTTCTCGTTCCGTTGCTTGTAAACCTTGAACGTGTTCAACTTTCCTTGTAGATTTTGATGTCGCTCCTTGTTGATGATGATGGTGTTTCTATGGACCCGTTGTTGTCGAGAGAGAGAATGGTGCTAACTGCAAATCGAACTACAAGAAGGAGGCTTTCATCTATAGACGTCACCCTCATGATTGACAAAATTAGCACTCAAGAGATCAAAGAGTAGTGATTCTATTGGTGGGAGGTTGGGTAGCTCACCATTCTACCCTAATTAACGTACAAATGACACACACTCAAAAGAAAGCTCTTTAGTAGATGGAAAAATTTCTGGTCGGTGCCTCATATGATATAAATACGGGTAGTCTCCACTAATGATTGATCAAAGAACTCTAATAATGCATTTCTCCCCGCACCAAATTTGCATCACCGCATGATTAAATCCATTATTTAACACTCTAACAAGCAAGAAATCCAAATGTAGTTCCCTAACACTTCCAAGTTCAATTATGTCGGTCAGAATTCTCTATGTAAACATACCTAGAAGTATGCTAGTGACTCTAAAATCTCTAAAAGTTGGAGGTTTTTTTTTTTTTTTTTTTTTTTTTTAAAACACATGCTTAACCACTCCCCCACACTTAAACCTTGCATTGTCCTCAATGTAATTGAATCGTCCTAGTAAAGTCAATGTGGGAAATTTTAACATGATATGGAACAAGAAAAAAAAAAACAACAAAAGGATAAGAAATACAAAACCTATGGGTTGCCTCCCATTAAGCGCTTGTTTTAAAGTCGACGGCCCGACTTAGCTCTTTCAAGATTCATTAGCCCGCATCAATCTCTTTCACGGGAAAACATGACTTCACATCACTAAGGCATCTCATTGTTCCAAAGATATTGAAGTGGATGAGTGTACCATCAAATTCCATAGTCAAGGTGCCATTTTGGACATCAATCTTTGTTCCGGCGGTGCTTAAGAATGGTCTACCCAATAGCAAAGGTGTAGACTTGGAAGAATTCTCATCATTCATGTCTAAGACATAGAAATCGGCCGGAAATACAAGCTCATTAACCCGCACCAAAACATTCTCAACAATCCCTTTCGGGTAAACATTAGATCGGTTAGCAAGTTCAAGAACTACCCCGGCCTCTTTAAGAGGACCAAGATTCAAAGAATCATATATCGAGGAAGGCATAACATTAACCGATGCTCCCAAATCTAGTAAAGCTCGAGTAAACCTTGTTTTACCAATTGTGCAAGGTATAGTGAAACTACCGGGTCCTTTAATTTTGGTGGGAGTTTCTTGAGAATGAACGCCGAAGCATTCTCCCCACACTCATGACTTCATTCCCTTTTAACCTTTTCTTCTTTATGCACAACTCCTTTAAGAACTTTGCACAACGAGGAATTTGACGAATAGCTTCAATGAGTGGAATATTGACTTGTACTTTCTTAAGGATGTCCCAAATATCCTTGTATTCCAAGTATTTCCTTGACTTAGCAAATCGGCTAGGAAATGGGGGTGGAGTTGTGAAAGTAGGAACCGTCTCCTTAGGTAGGTTGGTTGGGGATGTATTCTCCTTTGGTGCGGTTTCAATTTCCTCTTTCTCCTCATACACCTTATTTTGTTGATTTGGTTGCTCCACTTGTTTCCCGCTCCTCAAAGTAATCGCATTAACGCTCTCCCTTGGATTAACAAATGGTTGTGAAGGAAGCTTTGTGGACGCTTGAGATTTCAGTAAGTTCACATCGGTCGCCAATTGCCCCATTTGAGTTTGTAAATCCTTGATTGTCGAATCGGTCTTTTGTTGGCTTTGTTGTAACATAGAAGTAAGACCTTGCATGCTTTGCATTAACGCATTGAGCTTGTCATCATTCGAAGAATCACGCTCCTTTACTTGTTGTGGTTGAAATTGTTGTTGAGGTTGGAAGCGAGATTGTTGAAAACCACCTTGTTGCGTATATGGATTAGGAGCCGCCGCTTGCTTGTTTACGTAACTAAAGTTGGGATGATCCTTCCAACCGGGATTGTAAGTATTGGAATATGGATCGTACCTTGGCCTTTGATTTGGATATAAAGCATTTACTTGTTCGGTCTCACCATCCGGAATAATTACCGCGGCCATCCTTTGAATCATTATCTCCATGTTACCCATTCTTTGATCAAGATGTGATGATGAATCACTAACTTCATGCACTCGCCTAACCATTGGTTCATCCCTTGTGTAGAATTGTTGCGAGTTTGCAGCCATACTTTCAATCAACTCGGTAGCTTGGGTCACCGTCTTGTTCACTAGTGCACCACCACCCGCGGAGTCAAGAAGAGACCTATCACTTGGGTTGAGAGCTTCATAGAAGTATTGGAGTATCATAACATCGCTGAATTGATGGTGTGGGCAGCTTGCCACCAATCTCTTGTATCGCTCCCAACATTCATACAACGACTCTCCCACATGTTGCTTCAATCCACAAATCTCCTTGCGAATTTGAGTAGCTTTTGATGCGGGAAAATATCTATCGAGGAAAAGTTTCTTCATCCTATTCCATGTTGTGATACTTCCGGAAGGCAAATAATATAACCATTACTTAGCATTGCCAGCCAAAGAAAACGGGAAAGCTTTCAACATTCTCCATCCGCATTAGTCTCCGGTGGAAGCATAGCCATAACTATGGTATAGAAGTCCATAAGATGTTTGTTTGGGTCTTCATTCACCATGCCATGAAACTTTGATAACTCTCTAATCAACCCCGGCTTGATCTCGAAGGTTGATTTAGTTTGGATACACCATTGTTGTGTATCAAGCCTGTGAGAAGCTAGGTCCTTAAGTGTACGATCATCCATTGCTTCTTCTTCTTTGTCCGAATCTGTGAACTCACTTGATGAAGAAGGAGGAAGTGGAGTGTTAACCGCTCGAATGAAATCCTTTAGTTGAGTGCCGGATCGAAGACGTATTGACTCTGGTCCGCCCTTTTTAAGCATTCACCAAAGGTATAGCACCTGAAACAAGACTTCGAAAACTAAGTTAGATACGGGTATAGAATCTAACAAAGCAAGAATATAGCAAAAAGAAAAATAAAAACAACTAAAATCGTCCACGCTGCTCCCCTAAGGCGGGCGCCTAAAATTTGATGCGCGTCGTAACCGCAACAAATTAGTGAATATTTTCCACTCAATTAACAAGTAATATGGTGGTAGTTAAGTTCGTTCCCACGAGGAGCAAGAGATTCTTAGTTGTAAAAATTGTCACAAAAAGGGGGGATGTATAAAGCAAAAGAAAATAAACAAAGCAATTCAAAGTTAAAGTTGAAATCAATAAGAGAGACAAGATAGAGGAATCCTTCTTCGTTGCAAAACAATGATTCAAATTATGTTTTTCATCCACATGTCATTAGTCACAGATTATCACCAACCGTAGGTAAAGCATCTAGATCAGTGCTAAACCCCTAAATCCCTTGTATCACCGGATACGGAAGTTCTCGACTACCGGATTCTATTTACCAAACCACCTAGTAGTAGATCACTCAAGATGTAATTTAAATAAACGCATTAAGATTTATGAACTTATTAGGTTGATATTAGTAGTTAGACTCTTAGATCAAGGTCTACTTGCTAACGTTGTTTTCACACACAATTGCTCCACGGAATCCCTCCGCAAGGTCTCGTGTTTGCTACTTATGTAAAGAGTCAAGAAACGATTACTTATCCCCTAACTTTCACTAGCTTTAGATCAAATTAACAAATCAATTTAGCGTTCACTTTAAACAATCTATCAATCAACCATGAATGTATAAACATTCCTATTAGTAAAAACAAACGATAATCATGTGAAAAACTTCAAGATAGAATTGAAAACAAAACTCAAATCATATATTAAGAACTAGGAATTCATCCTCAATCAATAAGAAAATTAGCTACTCATGTTTTTAAAATTCACACAAATAATTAAAAGGGAATTTTTAAAGTTCACACAAATAATTAAAAGAAGAATTTGAAAAGCAAGCAAAAACACAAGTATTGTGTGTGTAAAAGGTGTGTAGAGAGATGTGTTGAGAGATGTGTAGAGAGATGTGTAGAGAGATGTAGAGAAGTGTGTAGAGAACTTCTCTATTTATAGGCTTCAATGTTCTCCAAATCTTCCAAGGAATAGAATCCTCATTCCATAATAATTCAATTTCCAAGTTCAAGTCTTTCTCAAATCTTCCATCTTCTCTTTCCAAATTTGAACCAAATTCTCCATCCAATTCCAAACCCAAGTCTTCACACCCATGAGAAAAACTCACACATAATTCTGCAATATTGGGTCGCCGGAGGAATCCTGGTGCAATCGGAATCCGGCCTGAAAAGGCACCGGAATAGTTTCGTCGATCATCTGTAAGTTCTTTTTCGGTGACGGAATATTCCGTCCAGATTCTGTTAAAGTTAAATGTAAGACTGACGGTCTTCAGTTAGTCAACGGGTCAAGGGAAGAGGGAGTCAGCTGAGTCAGTCACTCAGTCAGCTGTCAAACTGTGTCTTACTGGGCTGACTCTACTGAGTTGCAGGGCTGGATCGGTCATCGGACTCACTGAGTCGACTCATGTAATTGGGAAACCAGCCGAGTTCTAGCTGTTTACAGGACTTCCCGGCCGAATTCAGGCCTCACTTTTCTTCAATCCCTGCACAACCTGTATCCTAACATACATCTAGTTATAAGCATTCAATCATTCCATTCTGCATCAATTATGTCTTCCAATTTCACCACATACTTGAAAATCAACATCTCCAACTTGAGTTCAGGCTAACACAAATTGAACCCATATGTACTCTTCTCGATTACATCAGCAGCTCACCAATTTCAATCTCTTTCTGCTCAAAACCTTCTTCCTGTATTTCAACCATCTCCGTCTTTATCAGTTGTAGCAACGACAGCAGATCCAGTTTCTCCAACTCTGTAATTTCTCAATTCGAACACAGCAAAACCCTATTCTCAATTTCTTCATCTCTGAATCGCACCATCAGCAATGAAATCACAAACCCAAGTCATCCATTAACCCATCTTTAATCCAGTCTTTGCTTTCATCACCATAATTCCACCTTCTTGTTCTTGTAACAGATTCAATCTCATATTCAAACACCCATTCTTTATCAATCGATGGCAGAATCATCTCTGTCTATTTCTTCATCTCATCATCACAACAAATGATTGCATATCTTTTAATTCCATACTCGATCGAACCCGTAATCGACGACAATAGCTTCAATTCCTTCTTTTCGAATGTTCACGAAAACCCATTTACTCACAACAATGACTCTTTATTGTTTCTCGATTTCAATAAATTCCAAGAACAGTCTTGCTCGATTCTTCCTCTCTACGAGCTATGAACATCATCTCTGCTCTTATTCCCTTCAATCTCCTCTACTTGATGTCAACAGCAGCCTCACCATCATCTCACCGATTCGCACCTTCTCTTCATATTTAGTTCTCTCGGTTTCATAACAGAAGCCACAGCTGCTTTTCAATTCAGGTGAAAATGAAGAATGAGAGAAATATCTCTCAAATTTAGGTCATAAATTAGGGTAGGGTTTAGGCAGTGGTACCCACAAGTTATAAGGGCTATCCTGATTGGCAGCCCCTTAACCTCAGCTGGTCTGTGTCTAGTATTCCTCCCAAAAGAGTTGCCCCTTAACCTTGACTGGGCTCCAGATAATGTTCGCCCATGAAATGACAATTTTGCCCTTTTTGCTCAAATTGGATAATTTCTTCTCCTTTTCCTCCGTGCGACTCCATAGTAGCTATAAAACTCAAAACAAGCGTAAAATACATAATTTACAAGAAAAATAGCAAAGAAAGCATAAACAATAGATAGTAAATAAGATGTATTCTACACCCTATCAGATAGCAATTAAAAGATAGCAATCAATACCCCTTGTCTGAAAAATCAAAAGTTTGTTTGGGTTTTCTGAAGGGTTTGAGAGTTTAGGGTTTTCTGAAGATGGGTTATTCCATAGATTGAAAGCTTCAGAGTTCCAGAGCTCTGAGAGTTGAAGACATGGTGAGAGGGTTCTCTTTTTTTTTTGGTGGGAGAGTTTGTTGAGATGTTTTTGTGAAATTATTTTTGTTTAGTTAGATACACCGTGAAGTGCAGCACCGTGTGAGGGGTGGTGGGGCCCACTCATGCCCCACCCCTATCCCAATGCAGAGAGGGTGACATTGAGGCCATTCGATCCCCTCTCGGTGCACATCACGGTACTGTGAAATTTGGGCGGGTTGGGGGGGAAAAAAACTGGTGAGATGACACGTTGGGGTGGTCCAATAAAAAAGTATTGGCTGAAAAAGTAAGTAATTGAAAAAGTAAAATTGACCGGTCAAACCGAGATGGCTGTTCAATAATCGTACTGTTAGACCAGATGTAAGCACGTGTAATAAGTGGTTGAGGATGAACGGTCGACAAATGTGTGACATTAAATGTGGCGGGTGGGTAGATCTGTTTTGGATGTCTAGATAAGAAGCATTTACTACACTCATTTTATTTTAGCTTCACTTATCTCATCTCACTGTATTGAACTCAAACAAGAGGTTAGAGGCCTTTTATGATCCATTGTTCCAGATCTATAGAGGGTTGTCTTATTTGATTACATTAATGACGAAGAGGAAAGTAGCAAACTGGTAAGTGCATTCAGAGAATTTTGTTGCACTTTTATACTCTGCTAGCTACTAAGTTGTTGAGTATGAATGCTTTAATTTCAGGTTGTACAAATATTGCATTTACTAGATTCAGTTCTGCATATTGGGTTTAAGGTGGTATGCTACAGGTTATTTCATTCATTGTTATCAGTTAGTAGTTGGTGTTGATGGCAAGAAGAATATTCAGAGTTAGATGTAGTATTTATTATTTTGATTTTTTGGAATGATGATCCCATGATTAAATGATTGAAGATGTGTTTTCTTTTTGTTGGATCCCATGATTCAGTGTGATGTGTGTAAATACCAGCACCATTTTATTTTTTCCAACCCAAAAGAAACAAAAAATGAATTATTGACTTTGTTTGTTAGGTGCTCTGTTGGATGATGTAAAAGTGGGGCCCGTTTTAATTTAATTCTCAAAACACCGGCGAGTTCATTGTAGCAAACTACCTTAAACCCAACATTTGGTTGTCGTCTATGTTTTTTGGTCGGATCTCTTGATTTTTCAGCGTTGTGTCTTTGAAAAACTAAAATCAATAAAAGGTGATTTTTTGACTTTACTCAGTAAGTTGTCTTTTAGAAATACGAAATGGAGGACCACTTTAATCCATCGATATTCCTGTAGCACATGGGGGGTGTTGAACTTTTTTATTGTACTTAGATTTTTTTTTCTCTCAGGAAAGCAGTTATTTGTTTTGTTCTGCATCTTCCAACAACTTCTTTTATTTTGTTCCCTTGGTCCCCAACATCTTGGAACGGAATCAAAGATTCTCATGCCCCAATTCTCAACAACTGGATGTGGTGTGCCCCTTTAATCTGTTTCCTTTTCTTTGCAGCGACACACCCGAGCCTGATGTGATTTATGTGTACATCAGTGGTTCTGAATCATCTGATGAATCCCTTTCTCAAATTTCTCAAAGGCTGAAGAGAAAAGATAAGGAGAGTGTGAAGGATACTCACCACAATGCTGCGTTCTCTAGATCTCCTTGTTTTTCCAGCGCCCACCAGAATGTGTGCTATGATTCGCCAACGAGGGTGGTCAGTTCTTTCAGTTTCAACAGCAGTAACGTTAATGATATTATTAGGCTGAAGATTAAAGATAAGTATAGGGTGAAGGCTACTCAACAGAATGCTGCATTTTCTGGAAGTCTTGGTTATTCCAGCGTCGAAAATAATGTGTGCTTGTATGATTCTCCTTCGAGTGTGATCGGTTCTTCAAATTTGAACAGTAACAGTGATGATACTATAACCATATCTCAAAGGAAGAAGGGAAAAGTTAAAGAACATCAGACAAACCAGAACAATGAAAGTCCATGTATTTCATCATGTGTTTCCAAAGTTGAAGAACCAGTACCAGATATTCCCACCAACCCAGAGTATGAAGAACGTATCAATTATGGAGATAACCCGTCAGTGTGGGCAAATGAGTATTATGAAGACTATCCAAGTCCTATTGGTAACCCATATCTAATGGATCTCGATGATTATGATTTTTGTAGAGAGCAAAGGCTCAAGTCCGCTGAGGTGGACCATTGTGATACCGAAAAGGAAGTATACATTGATTACCCTTATAGTTCAGAGGGCAAGAGTATCCCAAGTGACGCCGAAGACGAATCAAGGGAAATCCCATCCATGAAACCTAGAAGGCTATTCTATGAATATGGAACATCGGGAATTATTGATTGTTTAGCAACAAATTAGGTTGCTTAGCGTGAGAATAATCGATTGAAGAATCGGACGAAGAAGAAGAATCACCAAAGAAAATAAATTAAGCATTTACGTATCCCTTGTAATATAATTGATTATGAATAACGATGTTCCACCTTTTCCATTCCCTATTGTGGAGAGCACCGCCCTTATCATCTCCCAGGTTGCCCCTTGAGGAGGGGCGAAACAGACCTCTTATCCCTTATACCTATGGGGTTTATCTGCAAGACTTGCCAGAATGGCCAGGTAGGTTCATCCATCCAAGGACCGTGTGCCTCGGCGCCTTGAGTGAAGGACCTCGGTCGCCCAACCCGGGTATAACCTACATATATAGTTGGGAATCCAAGGCACCTCTTAGGGAGCTTTCATGGGCCCCAAATTTTCATGGTTTCAAGCCGGGAGCGGTAACCTTCCCCCAACCAGGAACCACGCGAGAGATACCCCTTATATGACGCACTTTAGGTCTTACATTTGCCTCTTCTATGAAACGCGAACTAGGGTGTACATACATAAAGGTTCGTCCCATTCATTTGCGCATTTATATTTGTTAAATCATTCAATCATTCATGTTTCATTATTTGCTGATATTTGTTTTGGTATTCATTTCACTTGTTGTATTTCACTTTTCTTTCTTTAGTATTCTCATTTTAATAATTCTCGTTTACATCATTACTTTGCATCCACTATTATTGATTATTCACTTCTTATGCCTTTTTGTTCCTCATATCTTTTGCTTCTTCATGTCTACAGCATTCACCCTCGCGGGTAAATCTACCATCAGCTTTTTTCCTTTCTCTGTTCATTTCTCACATGTTGCTTCAACCCTTTTTCTTTTGGCATTTCTTTCTTGTGACTTTCTATATAGTAAGCTCCTTCCCGGATTAGATTTGGGTGTGCCTGATGGTAAGCGATCCCAAAATCCCATCATGGCCTCCCAATTAGTGCATTATCTAGATTCACATCAACTAAGAATAAAATATCGGTTGATAATCCTTGTGAGGTATCCTCATGTGAACCCCTCTCCCCTTGGATTTTTGTTTGCCGGTGCCATTAAACCATATATCTTGCCTTGTATGTCGAGGGAATCAAATCCTCATCTTTCCGCCCATCGTCTTGTAAGTATGGTAGAAAGAATATTCACCCGAACTTCCGGTGTGATTAGAATTCGGTTGATCGCCCAACAAGTCCTCGCCTCATCATCTTCTCCATCGGCTTGGTTTGAGTTAATCTCTGTGTTATCGTGTGTTTCCTTCCTTTTGGTACTTCCATCGGAGGAAAGAAATAGTCTTGTTTGCCAAAGTCATTATTTCCTTATCATTAGCGTCTCTATAAAGACTTAATGAGTACGTTGTCATGGAAAGATGGTGCGATAGGAGTGGACAATATGCAGGTTCAAATTCTTGGCTTTTGTTCCTACTTCTATCACAAATGTTTCTTTTTCCTTCGCCGACAGCATCTCTCGGTGGTGGTGGTAATTGAGGTTCCCCGATCCAATCATCCCGAGAATAATTCTCTTTATGTTCGTTTGTTTTTGATGCCCATGCGATGGTAAGAACAAAACTCATGACTTCTATTGGCGGTGGTTCCATTCCAACATTTGGGTACATTTTCATCCACAAGTATAGCTTCCCCAAATCTTTTTGTGCATCTTAAATGTCCACCTCAGTTTTCTTTGCACATGTTGCAGTTCAAATGTAAATGGTGCTTCGAAGTGCTGCCATCAGCACATGTGTCGAGGACAAGGATAGTGATGATGTTAAATCTGAATGGGTAGAAAGGAATATAAGAAACTATATTGATCGCCGTAACGGAACTAAGGATTCAACAATTAGGAATAAGATTATGAGTGATCAGAATATCATGGTAAAATACTCGATTGCATGCCGTGCAAGGATTAGATGCCTTGAAGGCATTCATGGATCTTTTGAAGAAAGCTTTAGGTACTTTGACGGACTTGTATTTATGAGTGTGTGTGTTAAGTTTGGCGCAAAGATATCCATATGTTGTTATTAGACTTTATGTTGGTTTAGCAACAAATTAGGTTGCTTAGCGTTGGGTTGGTTACTGTTTGTGCTTTGGATTATTAGATTGTGTTAATGGGCAGTTGTGATTGTTTGAATTCAGTTTATTACCTGAGCTATGCATGCAGATTGAAGACAACAACCCGGGAAGCATTATATGTCTGAGTAGCAACGCAAAGACTTACCAGTTTGAAGGTTTGTGCATAGCTTACAGGGCATCACTTGAAGGTTTCAAGAATGGGTGCAGACCCATTATAGCATTAGAGAGCTCGTCACTCCAGGTAAAGTTTGGTGGTGTCGTTACGTTTGGCATTTACTTCAATCGATGCGGACAATGGGATGTTTCCTATTGCCGTTTACATCTGCAGGAGTACATGTTTTAATACATGGAATAAATTTCTTTCTATAATTGCACCTTTTCTGAATAAATTGGATAGGCGAATTATATTTTTTCCGAGATTTGACCGCTATTCAAAAGGTGAGACATCATATCCTCCTATGTATTGATTACTATAGTAGCAATCATGTTTTAAATTTGTCTAAGGAACTTGAATGTTTTCCTTATAGGCTGCAATCTGGCTGTTGAGGCAAATTTCGTGAAATATACTCAAAGACTTTGCACTGATCAATTGTTAACGGTAATGAAGACTGTGGATTTTGGATATGACTTTTACCATTACGAACTGGTATGTGTAGCAGCAAAAGCTTATAATTCCCAAGGTTTTTCAAGTGCAATGGATGACCTCAAAAAAACATGTCCATTGGTAGTGGAGTGGTTGAACGCATATGACGAAGGATGGTCTAGACATCAGTTTGACGGTGCTTCCAATTGCCGGCACGTGTCAAACATCCTAGGTGCAACATTCAACCAGTGGGTAAAAGAGTTGAGGTGTTTGCCCATACACAAGTGGGTAGTGAGTTATGAAGCTTTGCTATCTGACTTGTTTGAAAAGAGATCTTGTTGACTTTCCTCTTGGCCTCCTTTAGTTCCTAGAGTGTGGAATGCGGTAAATAAACAAATACGGAATGTAGGGGGAGGAGGGTATGTTGTCCACTCAACTCTATCCCAAGATGTATGGTCCGTGGAGGAGAAACCGCTTGTATCTCCTTTTAAAGTTGATTTGAAACGACGAATGTGCTGCTGTGGAGAATGGCAAGTAGCAGGGATACCTTGTCTCCACGCAATGGCCGTTCTTGTTGAAAAAAGACCAGACGAGATTGAAAGGTAAGTCATGTTTCTTCTTTTATGTATTTAGTATTTCTTTACAGGTTAGATAGATACTAACACTGTTTTCTTTCTTGTTAGCTACGTTGACGAGTGCTTCACTGTCAAGAAGTATGAAGCAACATATGCCCATTCAATAAAGCGGACGGCCAGCATGTAGGGATGCCAATAGGAACTAGGAAGCATTGTCCATCCACCACCATTAAAGGATGCTAGAAGAAAGGGTTTCAAATAAAGTAGACCAGTTGAAGGACTGCGTGGGCGGTTGTTGTGTACCTACGATGTGTCAAATTTGTTAAGTCGTACATGTTGAACAAATGAATGGAAAGGTAACTCACAAGAAATTTATTGAAAACAGTTAAACTACGTTGTTTATTGAAACCAAATGATGATATGATACTAAAAGAAGAAATTGGATTTAGTTGGTGATCCCAGTCAAATGCACTCTTTTTAATTGGGTTAGAGACCTACAATATTTTTTGTTTGCTGGTTTCTCTTTGAGTTAATGTAACTGGAATTCGTGTTATTGGTGAATCCTATCTTTTTTAATCTATTTTTCCCTTTCTTCTGTCTATACCTGTTTATGATATGTTACCGCCTCCAGAAGAGGAGCTAGTAACTGAGGTACAACTTTAGGTCCGGGGTTCGATTCTTATACCTTTCTTTTTCTTACTGAATTTGTAATCCAACCATACAGGTCAAATTGACATAGTCAAAGGTAAACAAAAGAGTCAAATAATGCGCGTCAGGTCCTACGTCGTATATTTTTCTCAATCTATCTGTAAATCGACGATATAAGTCAAATCGACATAGTCAAAGCTAAAGTCAAGTTGACCATACTCAAAATGGTGTTGTGCAAAAGGGTTGTGTATACTACCAAACAACCTGCACAGGCCGATACTGGTGAATCAAGGCCTGGACACAAGGCTTTTGCAAAGGAAGAAAATTGACCGTCGGCCGGGCTTGAACTGGGGAATCCTCAACCGTTCGTTAGTGGATCGCATCAGCCGTTGGATTAGAAACCCTAGATAAGACTATAAGTACCAACAACTTACCAGCAAAAACCCTATTATTTTTGTCTTCTCCTTTCTCGCCGCATCTCACTCCATCCTTCTCTCTCTCTGCAAAAAAAATCATTTCCTTTTATCTGAAGATTAACAAGAATCTATTGCTTTAATCAAAATCACTTGATCTTAGATTGGAAGGTGAAATTGTTGGTTTTTGATTGTTTTGTTTTTGAGAATCTTCATTCATTTCTGCTTAGGGTTTTCAGTTTATTGATTTTTTTCAATTTCTGGTGCAGGTATTGCGTTACTTTGGAGTTTAATCTTAATCGAGCAAGGTAATGATATGTTAAAACTTTTTTTTCTTTCTTAAATCAGACTTGATATGATTTAACTTAATATGATGATTCCATGGATTGAATTCTGATCCTAAATCACCTTGACCCTAACTTCAATTGTAGATAATAGAAACATTAGGCTTATTTAGATTTTAAATCTCAATTGGTCATTTTGATTGTTATGTTTTTGGGATTCATTTCTGCTTAGGGTTTTAAGTTTTGTGAATATTCATTCAATTGTAGATAATAGAAACATTAGGCTTATTTAGAGTATAAATCTCAATTGGTAATTTTGATTGTTATGTTTTGGGATTCATTTTTGCTTAGGGTTTTAGGTTTTGTGATATAATTGATACTTCCTAATTACATGGATTGATTTCTGATTCTAATCACCCTGACAAGGTGAATTTGGTTTCAATTTTACATTAGGTTTAATTTGTAGACTAAGCCTCAATGCTCATTTTGATCCTTTTTTTTTGTGTGGTACGGCCCATGAAATAGAAAGACATTTCATAGGTCAATGTTTAAGTTGAAGTTTTGTTATGTATGTTAAAAGTTCAACTGAATCAATGTTTGGTTTATCGGTTTATATTAATGCTTGGATTGCATATGCAGGAAATTGAATAGGTGGGTGTTTTCCCTATCAAGCAAACATGTATCGGGATCTTTCGACAGGGGTGCTCTATTTGGATACAGGACAACTAGGTATAATATTGATAAACTGCCTGCTCCTCTGAGTGTTGATTAGAATTATGCCTTCCCATCTATCTTTGAACCTGACATGTTTTTTACTTGCATCAGCCGTGATGATGATGATGCAACTGTTTTCAATTGCCAAGCTAATTAGGAATTTAAAGGTCTATATAAAACGCCATGTTGGAAGTAAGACTTCAACAATTAGGAAAATGATTTTGAGCGAGCATAACATCAAGAATCGATTGCACGCCATGCAATTGTTAGATGTTTTGAAGGCATGCACGGATCTTTTTAATAAATCTTCAGGTACTTTGACTGAAACTTAGTGATCTATATGTTATTATATTTCATCAACAAATTAGGTATCTTAGTGTTAGTTATTTGGTTGTGTTTTGATTATGAATTTCCATCTAAATTTGAATTTGACAAGTTTTTTTACTTTCCACAGTTGCGACCATGCAATATTTTTCTATCACCGGGATAATCATGTACCCTGGTCCGAAAGACAAACAGCTTATCTTACGCCCTGGTCTGAAAGACAAACAGCTTTATGTGTTTTTAACTCAATGATAATGGATGCAGCTGAAAATGCCAAAGACAACAAATTTAAGGACCAATGCAGCGCAAGAATCGGATAAATGTGACCAATGCAGGCGCAAGAATCGATAAATGTTGCCAGAACACATTGAATATGATGTTGCCAGAACACATTCAATATAATGGTGCCAGATCATAATCAATCTTGCCTTGCTTTCGCTTCCTCCTGTCATATCAGGTTTGGACTCGACTTCTACATGTGGAGGTTTGCTTGCTAATTATTTTTGTTTATTGTCTTATATTGAAGAAGGCTTATCTATAAATGATCCTTACAAGTTGAATGTTTTTTTCATTGGCAGAACCCGACTACTTGGCAAAGCAACTAGTGGCCTAGAAGGATTCTTTTCGGAGTCTCCACTACATGCTACCAAAGAGCATGTGTAACATTTTCTATGGTAATTGTTCGACCTACATTGCAGCACATTAAAAAGTTGACGAAAGAATACAACAGATTAGTGATGAGGTTTTACAACATTTTATGTGGTAATTGTTCGACCTACATTGCAGCACATTTATAGGTTCACGAAAGAACACAGCAGATCAGTGATGAGGTTGTGCGGTTAGAAGTTATATATGACAAAGACATGTTTTTGAAGTTATAGATTTCATTGGACAAGCTAGGTTATCTCTGTATGTTATTCGTTGAAGATTTGGCAGTACAAATCAAGCACCTTTTGTGTATCTACACCGGTTCATGAAGTAGACAATTTGGTAGTACAAATCAAGCACCTTGTGTGTATCAGCACCAGTTCATAAAGTAGACTATCATGTTGATATTGATTTTTGTTTAACTTGCTAGATCGTATTTTGATTGTAATGAATATTGAAGATGCAGATGTTCTAATTGATTAGATTAGTTTAGTCTGTTTAAAGACAATTGGTCTACTATGGTGTACTTGATTGTAATGAATACCATTGATGTTCTGATTGATTCATTCAGGTTATTCTTAAAAAAAAATTGGTCAACTTTGGGGCACTTAAACTGCGATATACTTTACAACAGATGTGGGTCTTATCTTCGAAATATAACTTTTTGGAACAGATATGTAGCCTATACGATCGGAACAGTAGAAAACTACCAGAACTTGACCGAAAAACTAAATTCAAGTATGTAAACTGTAAAGCCTCGAGTATACTTTAAAATCAACAGAGATTTGATTATGACCAAAAGACAATGTTGATTAACAATCACACTGAGGGATAGGACATACAATGTTGATCAAAGTCGCACTAAAATTTATGACAAGCCATACCAGTTACCATCCTCGTCATACTGTGCTGGATCATCGTTGTCGTCTCTGAAGTATCTGCCATAAAAATATTCATCTTCTTCTTGCAGTCTCCGATTCTGAGCTTCTTCTTCCTTTATCTCATTCAAATCTTCTTCATCCATCATCTCATTGTAGGTTTCTTGTTCCATCATCTCATTCTCATCTTCTTGTTCCATCATTTCATTCTCAACTGCCATTTGACCTGCAGTACCATCTATAGGGCACTGATATATTAATTCTTTTATTACCTCCTTTTCTTCCGAGTCAGGAATGCTTGACTACCTGACTCGTCCTCAATATTATTGTGTTTATCACCTTGGTTATCTTGGTTATTATTAGTTCCTAAGAAAAATCGTAGCCCAGAACTTGAGATGTCATCTCCTTCTCTTACAAAAACTTTCTTTCCTTTATCTCGCCATTGTTTCTGGTAGAGCCAAAATCACAAAGGTTATGTGGCTGGCCAAAAATCAACTAAACATTTGGAGTATTTAACGCAAAACCAAAGATATCCAGGCATTGCGGACCCAAGAGGGTCTTTAATGAAAATTTGGGGAGAGATTCCTTTCACTTATCACCTTTAATTACATTACATGATAACGTACAAAACTGGGGAAAGATGCAAACTAATCTGACACCTGCATTGGCTCTTGTTGAATCAAAGTAACGCGTATTACGGACTTAAAGCAACTCGAAGACACTACACTAGCTTTTTCAGGTGGTAATAAAGTGGACGTGTACTATATCTACTTTTTTTGGCTAACAAACCACATTTCACATGTATCTAGGTAAAAGGGTGGAGATTTGACTTGTCGAAATAATGTCGATGAAGAAATGAGCTGGGAAACTATCAAGCCATAAAGGCATGATAATAAAAACAAGTCTACTGATTGTATGATGACCAACTTCTTTACACAAAATAGTAAATCCTCTGTTTCTAGAATGGTCCCTGTTTTCTAATAAAACATCCACCAAAATAAAAACATTGTCTACCAAAAATGGAATGAACACCACAAACCTACTGAGATATAAAGTAAAGTATACAACCGACTAACACGTAGAAGTGGCCCTCTATTGTCCTTCCCATATCAAAGAAAAATTAACAAACTAACACAAAAAAAAATGTCAATGAAGCTGTTGGGATCATTTACATCAAGTCGAGTGCTTGGACTCCTTCCTTCAATGTGGCATTTCTTTCCTCGTTAAAATTCCAAAGCTCCTCTTTGCCATTGTCCATCTTAACTCCAATTCCAATTGAAAGGATTGACAGGTTGGAATTTCTCAGTTTCTATATTAATGAAATAAATTAGTCTTTTTTTGAAAGAAAAGCAATGGAGATTTTCCAAGTGAAAAGTTGAAGCAAATAGAGACTGCTCACTCTGATCAGATATTCTCGAAATTCCTGCAGCTCCAGCCGGGTTTCCATAATCTTTTGGTTGCTAGTAGATACCTGTTGCTTTTCAACAAGATTTAATCAGACTCTAAACATGTTTTTACAACTCCAATATCTTCTTATAAATCAAAAAATGATGAATGAAGCTATGAAGATCCTGAACTATCGTGTCAACTTTTTGGGATTATGTATTAGTCAGTCATACAATGAATAATCAAGCTTCAGACATAAAAGTGGCCCTATGCCCATGTGGCTATGCCAAACTATATATTATATTTTCTGTTCTTTAAATATATAGAATGTCTCTGTTATCTTATGATAATCATATATATTTATCCGAGGACCAGAATCTATTATTGTGGGATTCCAATATTTCAATTCCTATGAATGAAATAAGACAGAACTGAAAGTGAAAGCCTTGTGTAAACTCTTTTTCTTGCAACGAATGAAATCTAATCTTCAAAGAGAATATTAATTTATTTATTTTTTTACTTCTCGTCATGCTTTAAGTTAAGAGGATATGTTACCTTTTCTTTCTCCAACTCGATCAATTCTTCCATACATGACAGAAGGGTTTCCGATTGCGCGAGAAGTCTCTTCATCTCTTCATATAACAAGCAGTAAGTTAATAGGGTATCATAATTGTTGCACTAAACTGAATACAATACGGTAACAAATATCAATCGTTGCATACCTTCCTTCAACCTATCAGTATAAGAACAACCCATCTCTGAGGTTACTTCGGTATCACAAAAATTTTGGTGAGAAGAACCGTAAGAACTAAGAACCCATCTCTGTAAGTGGATCTATTTATATTGAAATTGCCACGTGGTAAAGGAAGGTTCGACTACCTATACTCTGGATGTCCACATATGAAATTTCCCGATGTCAACACATAAGAGCTTATCAATGGTTGTTTATTTCCTAGGTACAAAGGCATTCACCATTTTGGTAAGGGATTGGTACACCCCCAAGAAAAATGGTACCCCCCATTAGCAGCCATGATTTTTCTTCCGTAGAATGTTGAAGCAATTGACTGGAAATCAGATAGGTGGTATTCACTATAAAGTGGTTGATTTAAAGGTATAATAAGTGTCGGGCCGTCGGAATTTTCATTAGAAAAACAACTCCGTCAAAGTGTTTACTTGTATTTTTAAACTTATTGTTATTCCCTTTCAGTTTCAATGAAATGCTATTAATGTGTTTGTTCAACTTTAAAAAAATGGTTTTCTAAACTCATTTTCTTGATTTGGCTGATTATGATACGTTTTGCACGTACTCCGTATTTACTTGTGTTTATATGCGACACAAATACACTGTAGATAGCAGCTGCACACTAGAAAAACACTGCAGATAGTTGCTGCACACAAGAACTCATGCGCGGATAATATCTGCACACTATAAGAACCCTTAAATTAAAGTAAACCGGATTCAAAACAATGGGAAAGGAATAACCTAGGAGATAAACATAGGGTTGTCTCAAATCTCAATATTAAATT
Organism: Papaver armeniacum; assembly: GCA_023531295.1. Classification (NCBI taxonomy): domain Eukaryota; kingdom Viridiplantae; phylum Streptophyta; class Magnoliopsida; order Ranunculales; family Papaveraceae; genus Papaver; species Papaver armeniacum. Next base: position 145,368 of record JAJJWW010007308.1, read on the forward strand.
CACTCATTTGTAAAGTTAAAACATAGAAACTTATAGATTATATATATATATATATATACCTTGGATGGATGCATAAAAACCAGCCTAGTTGGCCAGAATCTAAATGAACCAATTTGACAGGTACCTCCTCAACATCCATCATGGTGATACTATGTATTTTGATCCTATATCAAACAACAAAAGAAACCCTCCTATATAATTCCAAAATAAGGAGAGAGATATTCCTTTCACTTATCACCTTTAATTACATTACATGATAACGTACAAACTTGGGAAAGATTCAAACTAATCTGACACCTGCATTGGCTCTTCTGCTAAATCAAATCAAAGTAGTAAAATCAAATCAAAGTAGTAACGCGTATTACGAACTGATATGTCACTTCAGTGTAAACCTGCAAAGTTTAATTGATACTTGATAGAGACTTAAAGCAACTCGAAGACACTACACTAGCTTTGTCATGTTGTAATAAAGTAGACACATACCCACGGGTACTATATCTACTTTTTTTTTGGCTGAAGCATATCTAATTGATTGCTATTTACAAACCACATTTCACATGTACCTAGGAGAAAATGCTTTTTACCTCCTAGGCATCCAAAGTAGGTAAAAATGGTGCAGATTTGACTTGTCGAAATATTGTCGCGGAAGATATGAGCTGGGCAACTATCAAAGCCATAAAAGCATGAAAAAAGAAAAGAAAAAGTCCACTGATTGTATGATGACCAACTTCTTTACACAAAATAGTAAATCCTCTGTTTCTAGAATGGTCCCTATTTTCCAATAAAACATCTATTACTATATAGTACTACTATATATAAAGGGAACACCCCTTAGAAACATCTATTACTATCTATTACTATATAGTACTACTATATATGAAGATGCAAATTTTAAAAACCCGAACATGCCTTTGATTTTACAACACTATCAAAAATATCATCCAAATTAAGTGAGGCTAAAATAGTAAATATGAAAACTAATCATAGCTAAAGCGAGAATAAAGAGAAAATATGTCACGTGTTCAAGGGTCCATGAAAGGCAAAACCAGACCACGTGTGAAGCGAGTGCAGGCATACTTGTCCACCAAAATAAAAACATTGTCTACCAAACTTGCTGCAAAATAAAGAAAAATAACAAGCTAAAATTCTGTGAAGAAAAAACAAAAAGAGATAATGGCAATGCAGTTGTTACATCAAGCGGAATGCTTGAATGCCTTCCTTCACAGTGGCCTTTCTTCCCTCCGAAAAATTCCACAGTTCCTTCTGTCCATCGTCCATCTTTACTCCAATGCCATTTGGCAGCATTGAACGATTGTCTTTTTCCAGCTTCTAGAATCATGAAATGATTTAATTAGTCTTTGTTAACATTGTACATCAATTTTCCAAGTTACAGGTCTATAATAGAAAGGAGAAGAAAATTTAGACTGCTCACTTTGATTAGATATTCTTAAAATTCCAGCAGCTCCATATCTTTTTCCATAATCTTATCGACGATAGTACGTGCATGTTACATAAGCAACAATATATAATTTACAAATATCTTCTCATAAATCAAAAAATGATGAATGAAGAGGTAAAAATCCTGAACTATCACGATTCTTTGGGAAATCATATTAATGACACCGACAAATCAGTATGTTCCAATGATATAATCATATTATTAATGATAAGGAATAGTTGCAGGGAAGGATAAATAAAATATATCCTGTGAAGAAAGTCTTCTTTTCATTATAAACTCATAAATTTACTAATACCTTCTTTTTAGTATATACTTATGAGTATATATATATATATATATACTCATAAATTTAATAATTATAATCCCAAAGTTTTATTTTTCTCCCAAAGCAAAATAAACCCTAATTCTTAATTTACTCTAAAATAATTTTTTTCTTGTATATTCTAATTGTGCATTGCTTATATTTAAACCGACAACCTTGTGTAATCTCTTTTCGCCTCAATGAAGTTTAATTTCAAAAATAATATATAAAAAAAATTGCTTCTAATTGTCAATGCATGAATAATGCCATTAAGAAGATAAACAAAATAACTTGTTCAAAAATAACTTCTAATTATGCTAGCAGATTTTTTTTTAATCATTATGTAAACATGTTACCTTTTCCTTCTCCGTGTTGATCCTTTCTCCAATGGATGACAGAAGTGTTTGCGATTCCGCGATCAGTATCTTGATTTCTTCATAAAACAACACCAAGTAATGAGTTTATATTAATAATCATTTCAAAAAAAGGAAAGTTAATATCATAATTTTCGATCTAAACCGAATAAAACAGTTCGAAATATCAATTGTTACATACCGTTCGCCCTAGCAGAAGAATCCATCTCAGAGATTTTTTTGTTTCGAACAAACAACGAAGGAATAAGATTGCTTGAAAATTTTTGTGAGAAAAAACTCGTAAGATTGCTTGAAAATTTTAGCCAAGGAATAAGATTGTTGCTTTATAAATAGATTTAAAATTGAAATTCCCCAACAGTCATGACTCCTCGTTTATGCAACTCAAATTACATTCATTGAATTGTGACTTTTGACATAATTTCCATAATTTGACTACTTTGAAAATTGGCCCCGGGGTAAAGGAATCTGGAAAACTCTTGACAACCCAAAGACTTCAAAAAACCGTAATTAATAACATACAATGTATCGGGTGTATCTACAAACCCTAATTAACCTAATGCAACTACAACATTTAACCTACTATCATAAATTTGCAATTTTTATTTAAATAAAAATTAGCTACTGCTTTAGGTCCGGGGTTCCATTCTTAACTTTTTTTTTCCTTACTGAATTTGTAATCCAAACATACAAGTCAAATTGACATAGTCAAAGGTAAACAAAAGAGTCAAATAATGCGCGTCAGATCCTACACCGTATCTTTTTCTCAATCTATCTGTAAATCGACGAGATAAGTCAAATTGACAAGACTCAAAATGGTGTTGTGCAAAAGGGTTGTGTATACTCCCAAACAACCTGCACAGGCTGATGCGGGTGAATCAAGGCTTGGACATAAGGCTTTTGCAAAGGAAGAAAAATGACTGTCGGCCAGGCTTGAACTGGGGAATCCTCAATCGTTCATTAGTGGATCGCATCAGCCGTTGGATTAGAAACCCTAGATAAGACTATAAGTACCAACAACTTACCAGCAGAAACCCTATTATTTTTGGCTTCCCCATTCTCGCCGCAGCTCACTCCATCCTTCTCTCTCTGCAAACAAAATCATTTTCTTCTATTTGAAGATTAACAAGAATCTATTGCTTTAATCAAAATCACTTGATCTCAGGTTGGAAGGTGAGATTGTTGGTTTTTGATTGTTTTTTTTTTTGAGAATCTTCATTCATTTTTGCTTAGGGTTTTCAGTTTATTAATTTTTTTCAATTTCTGGTGCAGGTATTGTGTTAATTTGGAGTTTAATCTTAATCGAGCAAGGTAATGATATGTTAAAACTTTTTTTTCTTTCGTAAATCAGATTTGATATGATTTAACTTAATATGATGATTCCATGGATTGAATTCTGATTCTAAATCACCCTGACCCTAACTTCAATTGTAGATAATAGAAACATTAGGCTTATTTAGAGAATAAATCTCAATTGGTCATTTTGATTGTTATGTTTTTGGGATTCATTTCTTCTTAGGGTTTTAAGTTTTGTGATTATTCATTAAATTGTAGATAATAGAAACATTAGGTTTATTTAGAGAATAAATCTCAATTGGTAATTTTGATTGTTATGTTTTGGGATTCATTTCTGCTTAGGGTTTTAGGTTTTGTGATATAATTGATAATTGTTAATTACATGGATTGATTTCTGATTCTAATCACCCTGACAAGGTGAATTTGGTTTCAATTGGACATTAGGGTTTTAATTTGTAGACTAAGCCCTCAATGCTCATTTTGATCTTTTTTTTTTGCCAAGCGGCCCATGAATCAGAACATTTATCTATGTTTAAGTTGAAGTTTTGTTCTGTATGTTAAAAGTTCAACTAAATCAGTGTTTGGTTTATCAGGTTATATTAATGCTTGGGAGGCAAATGCAGGAAATTGAATAGGACGGTGTTTGCTCTATCAAGCAAACATGTAAACATGTATCAGGATCTTTCGACAAGGGTGCTCTATTTGGATACAGGACAACTAGGTATAATATTGATAAACTTCCTGCTCTTCTGAGTGTTGATAAGAATTATGCCTTCCCATCTATCTTTGAACCTGACATGTTTTTTACTTGCATCAGCCGTGATGACGCAACTGCTTTCTATCACCGGGATAACCCTGTATACCCACTTGCTGGGTAAATAATTTTTTGAGCTATTTGATTATTCTATTTCCAGTAATTTTTTCCAATCTTTGTGAACTTAAATGGGATATCTACCTCTGATAATTGGAAATCCTCCTTAAAATGGTCTAGTAGCGCTATCAATTTTATTATTAACAGTTTTTATTTCTGTGTTTACAGTAGACTTCAAGAGGATACATCTGAAGCTGTCACAACCAACTACAAAGATAAAGCTCAAGGAGTTGCTGTGGAATGCAAGAGAAAAAACTAGATGTTATGTCTGATAGAGAGGGGACGACACAGGAAAGAAATGCTTACTTGGAGCACATGGGGCAAGGTAGCATCATCACATTTTTTAATTTTGTTTAAAATGAGAAATACTTTTCTTTTAATGTAGTTTAATCCTTGCAGGAATATAATGTGTAGAGTAGTCTCACAACGGGTTGGGGAGTTTCATCGGCCAACGGACTCCAATAGGTGAGTTTCATCGCCTATTGGAGTTGATGAACATAAGTTCAAAACCAACTTTAAAGGCAACACATCAATTCAGTGATCCAAGGTGGATTTTCCATTTGAAAAGATTGCTCTCTGTTGTTGGTTGTTGTAGAAGATGAGCTTAGGTTAAAGATGGTACATGAAAGAAATGCTCACTTGGAAGATATAGTATGAAACTTCAAATGGGCTAGCACGTCTGGCCAGGGTTGTCCTTGTGATAGAATAGAATTAATTTTCTTCTACCACCGGGTAATCCTGGCTGGAAATGCAAGTCCCTAGAACTATATCAATTTGTTGAAACACTTTACTAAAACCCTGTGGATGTTTCCTACGCTTGCTGGTGTGAGTCTACAACCTCCATTGTTAATTCCATTATCGATCCTGAAAGGATTAACAGTTATTTACAAATCAAAGTACTGATTGCATAGGGTTTTGTTATGTTTTGCAGAATCACATTCAGGTTACCGCAAAAGTAGACGCAATTTTGGAGATAGTATTAATTGAGTGGTTTTGATAATATCCTTGTGCAGACTCCCAATAATTTTGTGGTTGATTTAAAGGTGTTTTAAGCGTCTGAATCGTCATTAGAAATACAACTCCGCAGTGTTCACTTGTATTTTATTCAACTTATTGTTATTCCCTTTCAGTTTCAATGAAATGCTATTAATGTCTTTGCTGACTGCATATATTTGTTATATGGTTGGGTTGTGCTACTTTTAATCTAAACCAAACCGTTTAAACTAGATAGTTTACTTGGAAAATCGATTCAAATGGTTAGGATTCTGCATTGGAATTTGTAATGTAACTGTGTTGTTAGGTGCCTTTCCTATGTTGGTTGTCTGTTTGAAATTGTTGTGATGATTGGAAACTCCCTGGTCAGTCCTGTAACCGATCATAATCATGTAATCTATCCCGTCTCTATAATGGTGTGTCTTTTTCGAAAAGAAAAATTAAAAAAAACTTTAGAAAGTCGTTTTCTAAACTTATTTTCTTGATTTGGCTGATTATGCATTCTTTTTGCACATACTCCATATTTACTTGTGTTTATACGCTACACAAATACACTGTGGATTGCAGCTGCACACTAGAAAAATACGGTGGGTAGTTGATGCACACTAGAAAAACACTGTAGATATTATCTGCACACTACAACCATAGACAATAGTCTTTAGTTAGACCCTTTAATTGAATTAGACCGGATTCAAAACAATGGGTAAATATGATAACGTACAAACTAGGCAAATATGGGAGGTAATCTGACAACTGCATTGGCTCTTCTGCTGAATCACTTCCGTGCTGAATCAGCTTCCGAATCAAAGTAAGGCCGAAAGTGTAAACCTGCAAATTTTAATTGATACTTGATAGGGACTTAAAGCAACTCGAAGACACTACACTACACTAGCTTTGTCAGGTGGTAATAAAGCGGACGTGTACTATATCTACTTTTTTTTGGTAATAAAGTAGACGTGTCATATATCTACTTCACATGTATCTAAGAGAAAATGCTTTGTATCTTCTTGGCATCTTGAAGGGGGTAAAAGGGTGGAGATTTGACTTGTTACATTCACAATAGTGTTGCTGAAGAAATGAGCTGGTAACTGTAAATTATTGATGAAAATAAAACAAGTACACCCCACTTTTTTCTTTTAAGAAAAGGAATATTCCCCCAGTTATGCTCAGGATGTCCACATACTGAATATCTCGATGTCTACACATCGGGTGATCGAACGTAATTCCCCATCCGAAGGTGAGAAAAACGTTTAGCGCGACGCTACTCATACTTATTTTTGAATAGGTTATAATGTTTTAAGAAAAGATAATGATGAGGCGAGTGGCAGGCACACCCACCTTATGAGCGCGCTATGGATCATCTTCATATTACTCACCAGATCTAAGACTCTGTTTGTTTACCACTGACTCATCTGTGTCATATGGATCTGACCGAAATCACCCGGCTTGAGTCGATTGACTCAATATGTTTATTTTGAGTCAGATCTGACTCAGCGAACTTAAAAAAAAAAAAGTGACCCAGCGGTTTGATCCCTTGAGTCAGAAGTACTTTATTACCTGACTCAAACGAGTCCGAGTCAGGGAGTTAGGTCTAAGTCAGACGTCGAGTCAGATCTAACTCAAAATTGAAAGCAAACAACCTGACATCCGACTCGCGACGAGTCAGGGGTTGACTCAAATTAAATGTCGCGGGTCACATGCAAACAAACAAACAAACACGGTGTAGGTCCCCATTTCAGTTGATTAAAGCATAGATAATCCGCGAAAAATTAATATAGGGTGCATTTTACCTTGTGGTCATGTTATGGATCATATTTTTGGATAAAAAACCGCAAAAGGTTGAAAGGTTATTCATGTCATTTGTTTTGTGTTTTTACCGGGTCAATGTATTTTATCCCATTTGGGAAGTACAAATAATTTCATGTCGGTGCATGAATGATGATCCGGGCGCGGCATGGTGGTTTCGACCCTCCTTAGGCACATCCCAATGCCCAGGAGGGAGGACAAGGGTTTGAAACTCTTGGAGTATTTTATTTTTATTCACCCCCCGTTTTTTTCTTAAGAAAAGGAATATTCCCCCAGTTATGCACATGATGTCCACATACTGAATATCTCGATATGTACACATCGTCTGATCGAACTTAATTCCCCATCCGAAGCGTAACCGAAGGTGAGAAAAACGTATAGCGTGGCACGGTTTATCCTTGTTTTTGAATAGGCTGTAATGTTTTAACAAAAGCTAATGATGAGGCACCAACAAAAAAAAAGTCCATATAACCCGCCCGTGGAAGTTGATTTGACACAGGTACATTACAGTTCTTGCGGCGCGCGAGCAGCAGGTGCACCTACCTTATGAGCGCGCTATGGGTCATATTCAAATTACTCACCCGATCTAAGACCCTATTTGTTTACCCCTGACTCATCTGAGTCATATGGATCTGACCGAAATCACCCGACTTGAGTCAGATCTGCTTCGATATGTTGTTTTGAGTCAGATCTGACTCAACGGACTTAAAAAAAAAAGTGACCCAGTGGTTTGATCCCATGAGTCAGGGCTATTTTGTTAAATGACTCAAACGAGTCCGAGTCGGGGGTGAGGTCTGAGTCAGACGTCGAGATAGATCTGACTCAAAATACGGTAAGTCGTGTTACCTTGTGGTCATGCTATGGATCATCTTGATGAATAAAAAACCGCAAAAGGTTGAAAGGTAAGTCATGTTATTTATTTATTTTTTTCTAGGCCAAGGTATTTCATCCCGTTTGGGCAGTACAAATAATTTCATGTCTGTGCATGGATGATGACCCGGGCGCGGCATGGTGGTTTCGACTGGTTTCGACTCTCCTTAGGCACATCCCAATGCCCAGGAGGGAGGACAAGGGTTTGAAACTCTTGGAGTATTTTATTTTTATTCACCCCCTCGCTTTTTCTCTTAAGAAAAGGAATATTCCCCCAGTTATGCTCAGGATGTCCACATACTGAATATCTCGATGTGTACACATCGGCTGATCGAACGTAATTTCCCATCCGAAGTGTAACCGAAGGTGAGGAAAACGTATAGCGTGGCACGGCTTATCCTTATTTTTGAATAAGTCGTAATGTTTTAACAAAGGCTAATGATGAGGCACCAACAAAAAAAAAAGTCCATATAACCCGCACGTGGAAGTTGATTTGACACAGGTACACTACAACCCTTGCGGCGCGCGAGAAGCAGGTACACCTACCTTATGAGCGCGCTACGGGTCATATTCATATTACTCACCCGATCTAAGACCCTATTTGTTTACCCCTGACTCATCTGAGTCATTTGGATCTGACCGAAATCACCCGGCTTGAGTCACATCTGCTTCGATATGTTTTGTTTTGAGTCAGATCTGACTCAACGGACTTAAAAAAAAAGTGACCCAGTGGTTTGATCCCATGAGTCAGGGCTATTTTGTTAAATGACTCAAACGAGTCCGAGTCGGGGGTGAGGTCTGAGTCAGACGTCGAGATAGATCTGACTCAAAATACGGTAAGTCGTGTTACCTTGTGGTCATGCTATGGATCATCTTGATGAATAAAAAACCGCAAAAGGTTGAAAGGTAAGTCCTGTTATTTATTTTATGTTTTTCCTAGGCCAAGGTATTTCATCCCGTTTGCGCAGTACAAATAATTTCATGTTAGTGCATGGATGATGACCCGGGCGCGACATGGTGGTTTCGACTCTCCTTAGGCACATCCCAATGCCCAGGAGGGAGGACAAGGGTTCGAAACTCTTGGAGTATTTTATATTTATTCACCCTCCGCTTTTTCTCTTAAGAAAAGGAATATTCCCCCAGTTATTCTCAGGATGTCCACATACTGAATATCTCGATGTGTACACATCGGGTGATCGAACGTAATTCCCCATCCGAAGCGTAACTGAAGGTGAGAAAAACGTATAGCGCGGCACGGCTTATCCTTGTTTTTGAATAGGTTGTAATGTTTTAACGAAGGCCAATGATGAGGCACCAACAAAAAAAAAAGTCCATATAACCCGCTCGTGGAAGTTGATTTGACACAGGTACACTACAGTTTTCTTGCGGCGCGCAAGCAGCAAGTACACCTACCTTATGAGCGCGCTATGGGTCATTTTAATATTACTCACCCGATCTAAGACCCTATTTGTTTACCTCTAACTCATCTGAGTCATCTGGATCTGACCGAAATCACCCGGCTTGAGTCAGATCTGCTTAGATATGTTTTGTTTTGAGTCGGATCTGACTCAACGGACTTAAAAAAAAGTGACCCAGTGGTTTGATCCCATGAGTCAGGGCTATTTTGTTAAATGACTCAAACGAGTCCGAGTCGGGGGTGAGGTCTGAGTCAGACGTCGAGACAGATCTGGCTCAAAATACGGTAAGTCGTGTTACCTTATGGTCATGCTATGGATCATCTTGATGAATAAAAAACCGCAAAAGGTTGAAAGGTAAGTCATGTTATTTATTTTGTGTTTTTCCTAGGCCAAGGTATTTCATTCTGTTTGGGCAGTACAAATAATTTCATGTTGGTGCATGGATGATGACCCGGGCACGACATGGTGGTTTCGACTCTCCTTAGGCACATTCCAATGCCCAGGAGGGAGGACAAGGGTTCGAAACTCTTAGAGTATTTTATTTTTATTCACCCCCCGCTTTTTCTCTTAAGAAAAGGAATATTCCCCCAATTATGCTCAGGATGTCCACATACTGAATATCTTGATGTGTACACATCGGGTGATCGAACGTAATTCCCCATCCGAAGCGTAACCGAAGGTGAGAAAAACGTATAGCGTGGCACGGCTTATCCTTGTTTTTGAATAGGTTGTAATGTTTTAACAAAGGCTAATGATGAGGCACCAACAAAAAGAAAAGTCCATATAACCCGCCCGTGGAAGTTGATTTGACACAGGTACATTACAGTTCTTGCGGCGCGCGAGCAGCAGGTACACCTACCTTATGAGCGCGCTATGGATCATATTCATATTACTCACCGTTGGCTTAGTATATTAGGGTCCCACTGGTTATTTAAAAAACCCACCCCTATAGATCCTGTGGTGGAGGGGTTACAGGGAATTCCCTATTTATTCTTACTATTATTATTATATGTTAAGATGTCAATTCAATAAATTATGTTTTTGAATTTGAAAATAGTTGTGCATAGTAGGAAAGAAAGTTGCAATAGAATAATAATAGCAGTCTTTTAGAAGAGATGAAAGTAGAGTTGCAATAAAATGATAAAAGTAGTCTTTAAAAGCAAAATGATAAAAGTATTCTTTAAAAGCAATAAAATGATAAAAATAGTTTTTAAAAGCAATAAAAAAGCAATAAAATGATAAAAGTAGTCTTTAAAAGATTTCAGTGTATTGTTAGCCAGTGTAGACATCGCCATATTCCGCAGTCTCCAGCATTTTTGCCACCACTTTTTGCCTCATACTGTGGCAGATGCTTCTAAGTTTTTCTTCATTCATTTCAATTTCCTTGTTTTTCTTTGAGCATATTTTCATGAAGTAGCAAGTGTACATGAGGCAATCTTGGTGGCTTCCTTGTTGTGGACACTTGATTGGCTTCACATGAGTGTTGTCTATTTGCTTTTTCCCCAAGGTCAGTCTCTTCTTGTTTAATTCCGCTGTCACTGTCGATGCCATTTTATTTGCATCATCGGTACACTTATCTGCATTTGCAGTCAGTGAGTTGTAGTAGGTCCATTATTCATTATTAAAATCGAACACCAAGAGGGTCCAGTGTTTGCCAAGGTTGTTCATGGGTATCAGAAGACGATCCAAATTATCAGCCGTTTTTCTATGAATTTGTCCACCAAATCCTCCTTGCCACCGTATCCTTTGATCACTATTTCCTGCAAGCAAAGTGTATCTATTATTAATATTTTTTCGCAGCATCTTAATTATGTAATTTTCTTGTTTAGGTTTTAAGTGCAACTCAAAATATAGTTAGTATTACTTTTCTCAGAGAAATTTACCCATGCAAAAGGATCCATGTAAACACAGTTTAGGTACTTGTGGTCTCCCTTGTGTTTTCGATCATTCAAAGTTCCCAGTTTTCTCCTTAAAATGTATAAATGGACTACCGCAATGTCCAAATATTCTTTGAAGAGTAGGTCCTCAAGTACCGTGCAGAGAATTATAAGTACTGGATTACCTAATCCCCTAAAATTTTCTTGCACCATAAGAGCTATATCTTCTCCGTAAATGTTAATAAGAAAAACAATATTATTTACCTCAAGTCTTTAATAATCTAGTGTATTTAATTCGATTCAAAGTAAATTTTGTAAGATTACCTCGATTTGGAGCATCACAACTTTTCAACTCTTAATTTGTCAGCAGGACCCATCATGTCATATAGTTCATTTCCTTCGAGACTCCTTAACTTTCCTTGTTCGGGCACATGAGGGGTTTGTTTTTCAACTCGTTCGCTTTCCTGCTTTCCTCGAACTCTTTTCCCTTCTTGCTTCTCATCTGGCCTCATTTTTCTTTTGATTGAAGGGTTCTCGTCATTACGAGTAATGAATTTTAAGGTGCTTTCTAGAAGATCCTTGTATTGAAAATCAATAAATTTTCCTCTCTTGTTGATTTTCTTATCTTGCAGGTCCTTTATTATGCTTCTGGCATGTCCCAAAATTGTTTCATATTTGATTTCCACTTTCTGCAGTTTTTCAATCACAATATATTTTTGCAGTATTTGTTCTTCTAAACGGTTAACTTCTTCTTCCAGGGTAGTAAATTTGTTGTTGTATCCTCCTAAAACACCACAGGAACAAAAACAAAAACATCGTTATTGCACTACTAAAAAAATTTAATCATGGTTAAAATCACAAAATGGCATACTAGTACATCTTATTGTTTCCAGGTCCGTGAAACATTATAGCGTACAAACTTGTGCACCTCACTAATAATCTTCTTAAAAAAGGAACATAATAAATTTCATTACAATACTTACTTTTCTTCGGTTCAGTCTTTGATCCTGTCATTTTTCGCTGGTTCTAGTACCCTGATGTTCTTTTGTTTTTTTACAAGGGGAAATGAACAGTTTTTGAAGGCTTGATTGTGTCTGGTTTTTCCGCTAACTCTCTTTGGTTTTTGGTAATTTGAAACGAGAAGCAATACTGAAAGGTTAGAATTTAGCCATTTATATAAGATTTATAGAAGATGAAAGGACACAAGGCAAAAGATTTTAATAGAGGCAAAAGACGCAACTCAAAATTCTAACCGCCAAATTCATTTACATAACTTTGCCGAAAAGACGCAACTCAAAATTCTAACCGCAAAATTCATTTTATTTTATACATCATTTTGCTGAAAAGACGCAACTCAAAATTCTAACTGCCAAATTCATTTTATAGAGGAATTTTCTTCCTATTAAGTGCGTCAAATTCATTTTATGCATTCACCCGAAATTAAATGTTTTTTTATTTAATCATGAATTAAGGGGTTTGAATCTAACTGCCTACATCATTTTCTTCCTATTAAGTGCGTCAAATTCATTTTATGCATTCACCCGAAATTAAATGTTTTTTTTGTTTAATCATGAATTAAGGGGTTTGAATCTAACCGCCTACATCATTTTTCTTCCTATTAAGTGCGTCAAATTCATTTTATGCATTCACCCTAAATTAAATCCTTTTTGGATTTTGTTTATTTTTGATAAACAAATATAATGAAAATAGGGTTTAATTATGAATTATGGGGTTTGAAGTCTGAACACGTTCACCATGTGTACTGCAACCATGTGTTGATTGGCCAATCTCTTTGAGAAATCAACAGTTCACACCTTGTTAATAAAAAAAATAAACGTTACCAAAGTAAACTGACAACGAAATAGAGTCAGATGCATTTAGAAATCGCTAGATTGGAAATTTAAGTTAAGAAAAGAAATTTAAGTTTAGACTGGGTGTTGCTATTTAAAAAGGGGTTGGTACCCAGCTTTTCGCTCGGCTGCCAACTAAAAACTCCTTTGTGTAGTTAATAATAGTTAGAAAAAGAAATATTTATTGGGAGATTCGAACTTGAGATTTTCAGTTTATCGTACCAAAACCCTTTTAAGAGAGCAATCTCATCCAGATTGACATAGTCAAAGCTTAAGTAAAATTGACATAGTCAAAATGTGTGTATTATTGAGAGCCTGCACAAGGGTTGTGTATAGTCCAAAACAACATGCACATGCCGATGCGGGTGAAATAACTCTTGGACACAAATCTTTTGCAAAGGAAGAAAATGGCTGTCGGCTGGGCTTGAACTGGGGCATCCTCAACCGTTCATTGGTGGTTCGCATCAGCCGTTGGATTAGAAACCCAAGATATAAGACTATAAGTACAAACAACTGGAGCATAAACCCTATTATTTTGCTTCTCTTTTCAAGCCGCAACTTTCTCCCTCCTCCTCCCTGCTCACTCTCTCCTTCTATCTGAAGAGTAACAAGAATCTATCGCCTTACTCAAAATCACAAAATCACTTGACTCATATTGAAAGGTGAGATTGTTGGTTTTTGGTTGTTTTGTTTTTGAGAATCTTCATTCATTTCTGCTTAGGGTTTTCAGTTTATTGATTTTTTTTTCAATTTCTGGTACAGGTATTGCGTTAGTTTAGAGTTTAATCTAATCTCCATCAACAATAACACCACCAAAAAGAATCAGTGATTTTGTAAGGTAATGATATGTTATCTTTTTGTTTGTTTTTTTTATGCCAGATTGGATATGATTCAAATTTAATTTGATGATTACATGGATTGATTTCTGATTCTAAATCACCTTGACCCAAAATTCAATTGTAGATAATAGAAACATTAGGCTTATTTGTAAACTAAATCTCAATTGGTCATTTTAGTTGTTGTGTTTTTGGAAATATCAATTCATTTCTGGTTAGGGTTTTAAGTTTTGTGAATATTCAATCAATTTCTGGATTGATTGGATGATGCTTATGATAATTTATGATTACATGGATTGATTTCTGATTCTAATCACCCTGACAAGGTGAATTTGGTTTCAATTGTACATTAGGATTAATTTGTAGACTAAGCCTCAATGGGCGTTTTGATCTTTATTTTTGTGAAGCGGCCCATGAATCCGAAAGACATTTCATTTCTCTATGTTTAAGTTGAAGTTTTGTTCTGTATGTTAATGTTCAACTTAATCAGTATTTGGTCGGATTATATTAATGCTTGGATTGAAAATGCAGGAAATTGAATAGGTGGGTGTTTGCTCTATCAAGCAAACATGTATCGGGATCTTTCGACGGGGGTGCTCTATTTGGATACTGGACAACTAGATATAATATTGATAAACTGCCTGATCTTCTTATTCGTGTTGATAAGAATTATGCCTTCCCATCCATTTTCGAACCTGACATGTTTTTTACTTGCATCAGCTGTGATGACGCAACTGTTTTCTATCACCGGGATAACCCTGTATACCCACTTGCTGGATAAGTTGTCACAACTGCACTACTGGAGTTGTAGTTTTTTTTTATCAATAACTGGCGTTGGAGTTGAACGAACACAACTTCAAAACCAACATTAAAGGCAACACATTTATTAAAGAGCTAGATGTTATGTCTGATAAAGACAACACAGGAAAGAAATGCTTACTTGGAGCACATGGTTCAAGGTAGCATCTTCACATTTTAATTTGGTTTAAAATTAGAAATAATTTTCTTCTAATGTAGTGTAATCCTTGCAGGAATATAATGTGTCGAGAACTCTCACAACGGGTGGGGGAGATTCATCGCCTAACGGACTAATAAGTCCGGCCAGGATTATTTTGGCGGTTGAATAGAATTAATTTTCTTCAACTGACGAGTAATCATGGCTGGAAATGCAAGTCCTACAATAATTAATTTGATCAAACACTTTGCTAAATCCGTGTGGAGATTTCCTGCACTTAATGGTATGATCTTTATCCTAATTCAATTATTAGTCACCTTTCTAAACTAGGTTCTGACCTCACCTATTTTATGAAGTTGTAAACGTTTAAATCAGTTTATCATAATTTGAATAGGGCATGCCTTCTGCTGTTACTGGCAATGGGATTACCAGAGTTTTTAATTGTTATGTTGCACCATTCCTTCACTCCTTCCTCCATAATTCCATTTACAACTATCCCATAGATCTTCACATCTCTTATCTTTGTTCTAATTATAACAAATGAATGTGCCATGTTCATTTATATATCATTACCTTTTTAAAATTACTAAAGAAAACTTGGGAGCTACCAGTCAAACAACCAAAAAATATGAGCATACCGCTATACAGATTGATGTTTAGTATCATCAAAATACCATAAATGCCAACATATACCCTTGTTACAGAATTGTTCAACCCAAAAAAAGTTCCCAAAATAGTTGGCCTAAAAAACACTTACCCACTCCACCATATGACCAAAAGCTAATACAACTTCCTCCGGCTGCGGGTTCTTTCTGCTACCGGAGCTGCATCCTCATCCATGCGCCGCTTTGCACTCCTTGTCACCCTGACAGGAGGACCCTCAATGTGTTTTGCATGTGGCTCTTCAGTGTCATTTGCAGATTGTGCAGCATCCTCGAGATCAGGAACAACTCCAGCATTTGCAGCATCAATTTGAACAGCCTCACCAGTACCCATTTATGTATCAACATCCAAGTTGGAACAACGTTAGAGTCCCATTAACCAAGAGATCCCAGTGTCGAGTCTCATTAGTCTTTAAATTTTAATCTACATAAAAAAAATACCAATTTCTGTGACCATAACATCAGTACTAGCAACATTGTCAGGAAATCTTACCATTAAAATGTTTAACATTGTCAGGATTCTCTTGAAATCCAGATGTTGACCCCAATTCAGTAGCAGGAGGATAACCGGGAGCAGTAGAAGCAATTGCAAAAAAAAAAAATTTGATTGCTCAAGTTCCGTCCATGAGAATAATAGCCAATAGCTGCATCACCCACCACAAAGCTGCTTGGGAAATCAACATTACCCCCATCAATTGCAATTGCAAACTCAGCAATTCTAAACCAACTGTTGATTGTACCAACAAGCACGAGCACTTGATCAGGATCAATAACGTCTCTTACTTCGCCTTCGGGAGCTCGGCTTGTTTCTCCGTCCCATCTTCTTTCAAACCCATACTCAAAATTAGCGGCAGGGATCCTTGCATGTTTACCTCTCTTCTCCTGCTTAACCTCTGGATATACCATCTTACCCATCCCCTTCTCTACTCTTGCTATTGTGTGGGTAAATCCAGGGGGGCATCTTTTTCAAGATAAGGCTCCAAGAATCGTATCTCATCACCATCTGCAGTCAAGTCTATGATGGGATGATTAGGATCCTCTACATCGAAGAGGGAAGGAGGATATGGTGGAAGATTTAGTAGTTCCACATCACCCTTGTAATCTTCTATAAAATGGCATTTGAAAAAATCGTCTTTTGGAACCCTTTCACTGAAGATTTCAGCCTCATTTAACAATTCTGGAGTCTCATATCCCACACCGTAGTGATTGATGAAGAGTATAATTGCCACTTGTCTAATATGTTGTCTAACTCTCTCTCTGTTTTTTTTTCTTCTGAAGCACTCTGTTTTTTCCCTTTGTTTTTGTTAGAGTTGGGGAGAAGATGAACAGAATAAATTATTAAATTAGAGATAAGATGGAGTGTTAGATGGAGTATAATTGCCACTTGTATAATATGCATGATGTGTGGCTCAAAAATCTAGTATAATCGCACCATCGGTTCCGACAAAATCAAATCAAAATGCCTGCAGCCTGCTCTAATTAGCATATGATTTCGTAATGGTATTGTCTGTTCAGATACCCATGATGAACGGTTATGATCTTTTAAAAGATGGATGATCCACAGATGAAGAGCAATAAACCTCTCTCTCAGTGCACGGTGGGTACTGGATCATTATTCCACAAAATATTTATCAAGTCCAACTAAGAAGCTTTTATCTAAAATAGAAAATTAATGTTTAGATTTTATTTTTCTGAAAATCGATTCAAATTTTAGTTTGACAGTAGTTTATCCGATTCTTGACTTCTTTTGACCAAGGAAAAAAAAAGAGGATTATATCGAAAACAAAAGATTAATGTTTGGAAGGCTTGGCTAATGATACTGGTTTTAGGTTTAAATTCTTTTTAAGGGCGTTATGTTGAATCTTTCATAAATCGTTAGTATGAAAATATTTGATCTGATCCTTGACTTTTATTGACCAAGTCAAACAAAGAAGCTTATATCGAAAATTCCAGAGCTAATGAGACTCGTAAGAAATTTTTTTTGAAGGCTCATTGATTGAGAGCCGATCATGAGAGATCAAAAAATTTAAAGGCTAAAGAAAAAAATGATTGACTGATGAGAGAGCTCTTGGGTACGACTGAGTTTGAGTGGACCCTCTAACATGGTACCAACTTAATACGATAACAATCACCATTTATCAAAATATAAAACTATGTTATCTGGTTAGGATTTAGTTTGGTTCAATCTTTGTCATGTTGAACTTTTTCTGGGGAACACAAAAATGCTACGTACATGCTAAACATTTATCCGGAAGGTAAGAAAATTATCCACTAGGTGGCTTACCTGCTGCTCCATCAAACAGCTAATATAACAGTGTGACCAGGACCTGCTTTGTACCTCTTGGATGGTGACTTGTCTCCATTGGAAGTAAACAGTGCAGAGATTTCGAAAAAGCCATCCTAATAGAACCGTGACCAATTTTTAAATTAAAACTGCTTGCCCTGTAAGCTTTTTCAAACCTTTATGGATACTTCTTCCTGAAATTTTAGGTCAACTCCTAGTACTCAACATATTTCTCTTCAGGGGCTCCTATAAATGTTGAATCTTGATGTAGATACTACTTGAACGAGTGAAATCCTGGATTAGTGTGTTGTTTGTTGTAAGAGTTGTATTGAAAAAATGTTTGATTATCTTGAGGAGGTTTTGGATTTAGTATTTCATTTCCTTACATCACAGAAAGACCGGAATATTGTTTCTATTGTTTGTAAGTTATGGTTTATAGTAGAAAGACGGACTAGGCAGAGAGCTTCTATAGGAAATTGTTACTCCATTACTCCTCAGACATTGATTAAGATGTTTCCTGGAGTTAAAGCTCTTACTTTGAAAGGTAAGCCTTACTTTAATGATGTTAGTTTGGATCCTAATGTTTTGGGAGGTTTGGTATATCCATGGATTGACGCTATGGCTAAGAGTTATCCGGGGCTAGAGGAGCTACGGTTGAAGAGAATGCATGTCTCTGATGCTAGCCTTGAACTGTTATCTCGTTCGTTCCCCAATTTCAAGTCGATTGTACTTATCAAATGTGACGGGTTTACTACGGATGGCCTCGCTGCGATAGCAGCTAACTGCAGGTGAAATATCTTTGTGCTTCTTGTCTTAATTTTGTTTTGTTTATCTGAACGCGGTTGTTGTTGCTGAATGCTCATATCATATCCAAAATTATGCGTGGTTATATCTTATTGAATGTTGCCTCTTAGGGAAATTGCATTAAAATTATGAATTCATATGCTCAATTAGTTCGAGTCTATGGTTCCCGTTGTTTCAATTGAATTTCGAACTTCAGAAATGGGTCTCAAAATCCATCAATTAGACAACCATATGGGTAGATGTAGATCCAAAAGGTGTTCCTTACACCATGAAAGGTGGTTCCCTTCTAGTTGCTTATACAAGAAGATTCCTGTGTGTTGGAATTCAGCACTTTAAGCATTATTACTTGGACCTAAACATGATACTAATAACCCAACCGTATGTTGAAAACAGAACATGCACCTGTTCTGTCCTTGTATGGCATTCACACTATGCACCTTTTCATGCATACCATTTGTTGTTAACAGCTTTTAACTAATAGCCTCTACATTTAAATTGCAATATGCTAAATGTTCCTTAGGTGTTAAAACTTGATTCTCATGGCCTTGGGGAAAAACCGTAGGAAACTTATAATAAATGTTTTGTTTTTATAGGGATATTAGGGAACTAGACTTGCAAGGTAGTGGAGTAGAGGCCCGGGGCCACTGGCTGAGCTCTTTTCCACAGACATGCACTTCTCTCATGTCTTTAAATTTTGCATGTCTAAACGGAGAAGTTGATGGGGAAGCCCTTGAGATGCTTGTTGCAAGATGCCCAAACTTAAGAAATCTGAAGCTAAACCTCTCTGTGCCCCTTGCGAGACTCCAGAGAATCCTAACTCTTGCTCCTAATCTCATTGACTTAGGGATCGGTTCATATGTGGATACATTCAAGTTTGATACCTATGAGAAATTCTCTAATGCTGTCCTCGACAATTGTAAGTATGTCAGGAGTTTGTTAGGGTTTTTAGAGGTTGTTGATAGATGCTTACCTGCTCTGTATCCTATTTGCTCAAACCTGACTTTCTTGAATTTGAGTGATGCACCGGGAATCTTCAGTTCGGAACTCAAGACAATGATTCTTCGCTGCAATAAACTTCAAAGACTATGGGTTCGATCTCTTAAGACAATTTTGTTCATGTTATACTTGATTTCTATTCATTATATTGATGATTAAAGTTTACATTTCATATGAAGATACTAGATAAAATTGGAGACGACGGGTTAGTATTAATTGTAGCTACTATTTGTAAAGAGTTGCGCAGGAGTTGAGGGTCTTTCCATCCTTTGCATATGGTGGTGGTGTAACGGAACTTGGGCTGCTTGGTGTGTCCAGATGTTGCAAAGAGCTTAATTCATTGATATACCACTGTCAGCAGATGACAAATGATGCCCTCTCCTTAGTTGCCAAGAGTTGCCCCAATTTGTTTAGCTTTAGATATGCATGCTTGACCCTAGAAAAGCTGATCATGTCACATTGGATCCACTAGATGAAGGATTTATAGCAATTATTAAGTCTTGCAAGGGGCTCCGGCGTTTAGCACTTTCTGGTCTTGTGACCGAACTGGCTTTTAGGTACATTGGTATGCATGGGGAACAATTAGAGATTCTTTATGTCGCCTTCGCTGGCGACGGTGATAAAGGAGTGCTTCATGTGTTTAACGGGTGCAATAAACTCAACAAGTTGGAAATCAAGGATAGTCAGTTTGGTGATACGACGCTTCTGACAAACATGGGAAAGTATGAAGCAATGAGATACCTTTGGATGCCATCTTCCGATGTTACTCTTGGAGGCTGCAAAAGTTTCGCAAAAAACATGCTGAAGCTTAATGTGGAAATCATGAATGAAAATCAGGAGAAACTTGATGACAGTCAGAAGGTAGCTGAGCTGTATGTATACCGATCCCTAGCTGGACCCACCGGCGGAGCCTACGCATGGTAAGGGTAGGCAGTTGCCCTCAAGAGATGCTCCAGATGCAGAAACTTTCCAGATGAAGAAGAAGAAAATAGTCGAAATATGGGTATTCACCCAATATCTTTTGTTTTACTGAATCTTAGCATCATCCAAAGACAACAAAACATGGATGCTTTCAATTTAGCACTATTTTGTAAAAAACAATCTTTGGCAAAGTTAAGTGGCACTTCTTCCACCAATGCCAACACAAACTCTATGTTCGGGTCTTAAGTGCCTTCTAGGCCTAAGATTTTTCTATAAAAACTCTATGTCACTATTTTATAAATTTTCCTTTTCTAAGTCAGTATTTTATGTACCATTTTCCGCCTGCAAAAGCTTGTGTAGGCATTTTGTTAACTAAAAGTCCGCACGTGCCTACGCATGTGCATAAAGTCTAGGTCCATTCTGAACCCAATCCACGTGAATTTGGGTCCTCTTTAGCTCAGATTTTTTTTTGCAAACCTGTATTACTAATTTACCCTTATTTTATTTTTAGAACATTTATTACCTATGCAAGATACGGGGGCAAAATTGTGAAACACAATTTGCAGCTTCAACAATACTATACTAAGGGGAGTTACCTTTATGTATAGAATAAAATAATAGATATACACATTTCTCGTGTCAAGGTTTTATCTCCCCTTGACTTGGTCAAAGCCGAGTCGTCTGTCCAAAGCTTTGAATTCTACGCCTCTTATTTTCTCTCTCTCTTAAGTTTGTAAATGAACGAGACCAAGTTGACCTAGTCAAAAGTAATAAAGATAAGATTTACAGTCACAGTCATTGTATAATCTTTTACAGAATTTCGCTTTCAGAGGAGAGTGAGAGAGAGAAAACAGAAAATCAAAGAAGAAACAATGGTGCACGAGCAACAACAAGAGGAAACACTGTTAATAAAAGCGGCACCGGTACGAAAGAAACTAGCTTCGAAGAAACCCAAAGAAACAGAACAACCAGAAGATGAAAATCCAACGAAGAAACGAAAAGAAACAGAACAATCAAAAGATGAAGATTCAACCGCTAGCACAACAAAAAAAGGTACTACTATTTCTACTTCCTTGATTTCTGTTTGAATTTGAAGGATTACAACTAGATTTTTTACTAGATTTGATTTCTAATTCCATGATTTCTGTTTCAATTTAAAGGATCACAACCTAGGTTTCTACTAGTTTTGTATTGCTTGAAGTCTGCGCACAAAATACATATATTGATTTGATTTGTGCTCCTTGCGTTTTCTGTAGCCAAGCGAAATACTGGATCACAGGATATGAAGAAACGAAAAGAACGTGGAAACGAAGAAGATTCAACCCCCATTACTGTGAAGAAAGGTACTATTATATGATATTCATTTCCTTGATTTCTGTTTCAATTTAAAGGATTACAACTTAATTTTTTACTAGATTTGTAATGCTTATTGTGCAATAGGTTTGTTAATAGGTATGCATGTATGATTTCATCCATGATTTTGTACGACTTTGTATGAATTTGGGTATTGTTTGATCAGAACAAGAAACAACCAGAAAAGTGCTAGTTCTGTATGAATTGGGGTACTGTATGAATTTGTATGAATCGTTAATTTGTGCTTCTATTGTTTTTGTAGCCAAATCAGATTCAACAAAAAAAAAACAAGATATAGGTGCAGTTTTAGTGGCATATGTTACTTTGTGAATAAATATTTTGAGAAGGATGAAGAAATCAGAAAGCAAGATGAAAGTTTAGTGTGGTTCACTAAACTGCAGTTAGAGAAGCTTATGGATAGCCCATTTTGGAATGTACAAATTTTTTTATTTATGGAAGAAGAACCAATGGAGAAGATTGGTGGGGGATTAATGATGCCATAATGAAAATAGTGACAAGGTCTGACTATATCTGTAGAAGAACATGCTTTTGTTTTTCACGATTGTAAAACAATCTGTGATTGTAAAAAGCACATCTAAAAAATTAGCTTGTTTTTTGGATTGAAAATTGTGGACTTTGGAATCGATTCAAGTAGAGAATTACAAACGCCTTCTGAAATAGAGTCCGATTCAGTGGTAGATAGGACACAAGCTTTGATACCAGCTGACAAAGATAATACTCAGATGCAGAAATTGTTAATAGAGGAGTTAATTCTACATATAATGCGAGTCAAACCAGAAGAACAAACTGAAAGAGATGCGAGAAGATTTGGCAAAATTATTTACTCTTTAATTGTGCGTAACAATTTTCTTCACTCAACTAAATGGGTCATTGAGTTATAAACAGTTTGGTGGATACTTTAAGACATTGCACAAAATGAATAGAACCTGCTGGCCAGATCTTATACACTCTTATCTCATGCAAAGCATAAGAGATCACATCGAGACACCAGGGAACGTTTCTGGATGTGGGATGTATTTGTTGGTAAGTTTCCTCAACCTTATGCAATCCTTTATATTACTTTAAATAAAGGAGCAAAATTCTAACCCAAACTGCTTCTTCTGCAGTATTTGTTTACTGAACACTGTAATGTTATAAAACCAGACTACACTGGATTGCCAAGGATGGTGAAGTGGTCGATGGCTAATATTATTACTACAATTGAAGATGATGTGGGTGGAGCAATGAAACATGTATGTATAACACTTATAATAGTTATACAATGTGCACCAGTTATTTACGCGTGATTTGTTCGCAAAAATATTCTGCACTTGATTATTCACAAAAATATTTTTATGTGCAGATGTCGCGGACGTTGGTAACACCTTACCTAGCTGAAGAAAAAAGAAACATAATGTGGCAGGAGGGTTATTTTGAATTACTCAGTAAGTATTCAGAGCTAGTTAATTTCATTGAAGAAAAATCAAAAGACATGAAGGACAAAGATAAGCCATACTCGGACTTGTGTAATAAGTCCGTACAAATATTGGAAGCAATTTTTGACAAGAAAAGTAAACTAGCAAGTACTGATAAGCAGAAAGAAGCTGCTGCTAGTTCAGTATTTAATGAACAACCTGATCTTCACACATGAGAACAAAGTGGTCTTTGCAATGCTGATATAAAGGAGAAAGAAGAAGATAAGAAAGAAGAATAGAAAAAGGAGAGAAAGATGAATGCGAAAAGAAACTGATGGTGGTTTAGTACCAAAAAAAGTTGGTAATGTTTCTGATTTTGAATATGACTTCGAGGAGGATGCAAATATTGGAAGTAAGATGGTGATGGATGTACAAGATCATCCCGATTTCCATCCAAAGAAGATGCATTCACTCTTGGAGAAGAAAATAAAGAATGCAAAACTAATGTGATAAAAATTGTTTATGAATCCAATGAGAAAATCCAGGAAGATGTATCTCGAGAAGACATCGAAAGAGGAGAAGGTTAACCACATACCTAAATGGGCTAGACGACGGTGGTGGTGGTGGATTTCGGTTTGCTTTTGAAGAGGACTTCACTATTAGTTGTAACATAAAATTACTGTGGATAATATCTGCACACTAGATTTGCATGTGAATCGCGTTCAATTTCTTTCGAATTTTTGTCTTTTTTTTCCCATTTAAAAAATCTGATTTACTGTTTACTCTCTCAAATTGTTGATTATCAATTGATGATAGAAAATGACGGCAAAAAAGATGACAACGAAAAAGATATACAAAAGGAGGAGAGAATGAATTTGGTTTTTGAATTTTTTTTCTTAGAGAAGTAGTTATAAAACTGTAATAAAGTTAGAGCAGACGTGTAGAAGACAAATTCATTTTTATACCTTTCTTTTTCTCCCTCAATTTGTACTTGTACCTAGACGAGATAAAGTTAAATTGACATAGTCCAAGCATAAGTCAAATTGACAAGACTCAAAATTTCTACAATATTGGTGTTGTGCAAAAGCGTTGTGTATATTCCCAAATGACCTGCACAGGAAGATGCGGGTGAATTAAGGCTTGGACACAAATCTTTTGCACAAGAATAAAATAGGGTCATCCTCAACCGTTCGTTGGTGGTTCGCATCAGCCGTTGGATTAGAAACTCTAGATAACCCACCTCTTTTTATAGAGTTTATATAAGGACCTAACATTTATATATAAGTTTGAAAAATCAGCCATTAAGAGACTCAACCATATTGGTCCAAATCAAAAAAAAAAAAAAAAAAATTGATTCTGCTAGGAGTCCATAATTTATTTTTATAGAGATCCAAAAAACTTTAACTTACAAAGCAATTGAAAGGATTGAGGTTTAGGTTCATCTAAGAAAATTGTCCATGACACTGAATTTTAAAACACAGTTAAAACAAAGCATACGACGGATGAAAAGTACTGCTTAGAAAGCTACTGGTTTCACAATTCAGGACAAGTTTTAACATAATGACCTGGCTCATGGCAGTGACTGCAGGGCCTTTTTTTCCGACCTTTGCCTGTTTTTTCACCAATAGAGATATATCGCTTCCTTTTTGGACGACCCTTTTTGGCGCTTCTCTGTATGGAGGCAACACTATGAGCCCATTCTCTGGCACAACCCAGCGTTCTTGACTCAGTACTGGGTTTATCTTAGGAGCATACATTTTTCTCCATCTAGATCTTGAATAGTAATCTCCACATAACGGAATAATATTAATCTTCGTGGTGATAACTACTGCAATGGCGTGTGGACATGGCACATGCTCGAAGTTAAAGACCTTGCAAGTGCAAGACTTCTGCTTCAGATTCACATAATGTTGATCAGTATTAACTACCTCATCCACTTTGAATTCATCATCACATATTTTTCTTGACATCAAATGAATGCGCCAAATCCCACCGATCTCTAATTCTTTTTCTAGCAAAGTCACTCAAAGCATACCTACCTTGCTGAGCTAGTTATCTACATTCAGAGAACCACAACATGATTTGTGACCGTATGCAATCGACTAAATGGGTGATTGGTAGCATTCTAGCCTTCAAAAGAAGGGCATTCCAACTCTCACAGAGGTTTGTTGTCATGAAAAGATAACGGTCTGTTCTGCAATGAATCCTAGCCCAATGCCTTTCTGAAACTTTCCGTACAAAGGCTAAAACATTCGGATATTTTTTGACTTCTGACATAGCCTTAGGTAATCATTAACAGTGTATGCTAGCGCAGCGTTCATAAACGCCGTAGAAACTTTGGCATTGTGATGCTTCGTTCTGATATTCTCTGCATTGTGAGAAAATGACAATCAATCAACCAAGTATTAAATATTCCCTCAATATAATATGCTCTTGAGATTAGCCAAAGGTTAGTGCTACATAAATCTAAAGATAAGCTCAAGGGTTAAGGGAGATGAGTTTCTAACAAATGTAACTCGACCGTAAAGTGTTGTTGCTAAATACCTTTAAGATGGTATGCGCAGTAAACATGACATGCCTTGGTAAACACTATTGAAACCCCGTGTTCGATGCTTTGCGATCGGTCTGAACACACAACTAGATCCTCTCTTGATGAAAAGTCTTTACCAAACGCATCGAATAACCTGTTGCATGAACCATTCACAGGATTCCTTATTCTCAGAATCAACAATGGCAAACGCAATATGGAACATTTGATTATTAGCGTCAAACACAACTACCGAAAGTAGAGTTCCATAGCCGTTCCCAGAGAGATGCGTACCGTCCACAGCAAATGCGGGTCTACACCAAGTTTGAATCCATGTAGACATGCACCCAGTGCAAAAAAAATAATACATAAAAGCATCATTTGCATCGGTATGAATCGTCGTTTTTGTGCCTTCGTTGTGTAGTTCAAGCATGTGGCTGTAACCCACCAAGAATTGGTATGAATCGTTGGGAGAACCCCTAACCGCTCAGGTTCCCCTCTTACAACCAGCGTATGCCTGCTGTAAGTGATGGTGATACCATGATCTCTCCACATGTCTTGCATCAGTTGTTTGGGTGTATACACACAGTCACACTTGGCAAATTCCTTACTGAAGAGTTTGGCCATTGCACGAGCCTTTGCTTTTTTCCTGAGTGCGGGGTCCAAGTTGTCCTCTCCACAACAAGTGTGTGGAGCTGCGACTTTAGTCATTTCCCACCAGGTAAGGGCTGGCAGCTGTCTTGCCCACACAGCCCACCTGCACTGCTTAGTGGGATCCTTACATACGAAGCGCATAGAATGTAGCTTACTAACTAAAACCTCGGCCTCAAAAAAGTCTAGTATTTGGACTATCCCAACAGCCAGTTTCAGCTGATCCTTGGTTTTGAATCTTTGATTCTCACACAGCTCATACCACTGCAATTTCTTGTAGGTTTCGGGAGGTGGAGAACTCCTCACAGGTTTTGGATTAGATGGAGCATCATGTAGGCGGGGTAAATCGATGGCAAATGATATGTCCCAAGTTGATTCAAGGCTTCTCCTAGCTTTGGAAATATATTCAGTCCCTGAAATAGATAAACACAATAGAGATTAGTGAGACTAGATAATGTAGGAATACATCTTTGGCATGACCTATTTTAGTGTCGTGTGTAAAAATATATACACAGATTGCTAGCTATTACCAGGTTGCGTAAGCAACATAACAAAGTTACGAGTATTCTTTACAAGGAAAATACAGTAAGATCCACATGCTAGGATACAGAGATTTGGAAATGATAACAGTATAACAATTAGAGGGAGAAACGAGATAAAATTATTACCACGCAGTATGACTTGGGCGGTGCTGCCGTACAATGCTGGAGTTATCATTGACGGAGGAATTCACCCTGCTACCACTGGTAGGAGCTAATAGGGTTGAAGGTGTATTCCCTGTTGAACACACTTGAGTAACATTCTTGCTAAAGGGAGTTGTGGGAGTACGATCTACTGTTACTTGCTGAGATGCCTCTTTCCGAGATGCTATTATGAAAAAAGATGGAACTCCTGGTGCTTCCTCCACATAAGAGTTCAAGGTTTCTTGTCCGGTAATCAATATCCGTTGTCTACACCCTGTAACCTGAACCAATACCAGACCATAAACTTCTAAATCAGGTCCCTGCTCAAAACCAGGTAGACCCGCTACTTGCTTCTTTATATCCTCCGGAGTAAACATTTCCTGGAAAACCAGATATTGTAAATGAACCCCGATATATGTATCGTTACCGCTTTTCCGTACCCAATATCCATTTTAGTGCACATGGACTTTCATATCAGGCATCAAACAAAAAAACCTGCAACTGAAACATATTCATTACAACCCTTACAATATCTGAATATACAGTAGAAAAGTGAAAATTGCACCGAAGGAACGCAAATTCAATGAATTGGTCTTGCTAATGGCACTAAAAACACAAGTTTGCGCACTGTTCTTTTTGCCATGTGCCACTCCAAATTATGAGACGACTAGTACCCCAATAAGGGCCTCCACTGAATAAGTAGATATGGCTTCAATAACTACTTCAATAACACGCTTACACATTGAGACTAGTATTTCAGGAGACTGTCTAACACGATGATCCACAATGATATTAATCTAACTCTTCTGCTTAAATC
Source organism: Papaver armeniacum (assembly GCA_023531295.1). NCBI lineage: Eukaryota > Viridiplantae > Streptophyta > Magnoliopsida > Ranunculales > Papaveraceae > Papaver > Papaver armeniacum. The sequence continues at coordinate 173,384 of JAJJWW010007308.1, forward strand.
ATCTTTAAAAACCGCACTACCAAAATCAAACAGTAGCATTCGCAATCAGAATCCGTATCCAACCCACTAAGAAACTTCCTATTAACCCCTATTTGAAACATATTTCATGAAATCAAAATGAAATTTTTTATCCAATTTTACATTATCATCATTTGTTAAAGCAAAATCAATATCGACAAAGTACCACAATCAACTACATCATAACCTAACATGACTTATTTTCGATCTATATGGAGAACCCTAATTTCCGATCAGAACATATTTTTGATCTACATGGAGTTCAAAATCTAAAAAAATTAGAAATCAAATTTCCAGGGTTTACAAAATCAAACATTATTTTGATTTCTGAAAAAACGGGATTTCCCGTACCTGATATGTAGATCTTATAGATGAGCTTCACTTTAGGAAAAAAGGAAGAGGAATAATAAGAAAGATAGAAGTCTTCCGAAGGTATGTGGTGTGTTATGTGGAATGGGAGAGCTGAAGTCGAAGATATAGAAGTGAAACCCAGATTAAATCAATGTCACTATTAGCCTAATAATTCTTCTTTAATCCCGTATAATTCTTGTATAATCATTTATTCTTGTACAATACCGTATAATCTTTCTGTAATTATGATTAATCTTTTTGTTATTATGATTAATCTTTTTGTTAATCATGAACAGTGTTCGATGTGTAGAAGAAAGAAACATGGATGTGTACACTTATCAAACATCATATTAACCCTAGCTAATAGATGTCTACATATCCTTACTACACATCCACGTGGCGCCAAAAATGGTGGGGTCCCAGTAAAAAATAAACTTACTTTAACATTAAAAAAAAAAAAAAAAGTTAATATAAAAATCCGATGCCCACACATCACACGTACGGATAGGATAAAATCAGGTATTTCCAGAAAAGACTAGGTTATACATGTCCGTTGACCGTTCATGGTCATAGTTTTGGAACAAATTTCAATTTGGTCATAGTTTTGGAAGAAACCCACTTTTCAGTCACATTTTTGTGTAAATTCTCGCTGAGCACGGCGAGCAAAAGCTTTAAAAAGTACTGAAATCGCCATCGGAACTACAAGTAACTTTTTTCTTTTGGTAGGGTTTTAAGAAAATGGAGAAAGGGATTTAGGGCTTTAGACAAACAAGGGTTTTAAGGAAAGTGCTGATGTACTGGCAGATTCCATTGGATGGAAGCTGAAAAAGGACACTGTACAATCAGGCATGGAGTCAAAATTGTCTTCCAACTGGGAAATAGAAGTATTTTCGAAAATCCAGAGGGAAAAAAAGAAGAGAATCAATATTGCTTTCGAAAAGCCAGAAAATTTGCCCGAGGCACGCTCTTTTCGATTAGTTGATGTGCATGAGCATGACTCTTCGTAAGTTGTGGCTTTTTGTTGTTGTTGTTGTTGTTAAGGCCAGTTCTTAGATGTCCCACTTTAGCTGTTTAATTGGTAAAAATAATGAGCTAAGCCGCTAAGTGGTTAATATAGCACTTAGGCCATTGAGGTAGAATCCAGACTGCTCGGTACAGTCTTCATTGGGCGATCAAGTTTATGTTGCCAGCGAGTAGTCTTAATCGCTCGATGATATTTATGTGTTTCAGTGTCTCCTCATGCAATGCATGTAAGTGATTTTCTACAGATATTTAATATATCATACAATTCACGTAAAAATTTCACATATTGGACACACTAACTAGGGGTACACCGAATAAGACCCAGTACTATTCCTATTTACCAAACCAGGCCAAGCAGGACAAAAAGGGTTAAATACATTCCTTAATTACGGTCATATCCCAAAGTGAGGAGTCGATTTTGTGCACACTCCTTTAAAGAGTGTGCACGAAACAAACGAATATTATTGGTCCTCCAAAACACATGGTTATCTTATTAAGTTATTGAATTAATTTTAATTTAATTTAAATCTAAAAAAGGCAAACCGTATATATTCATATCTACCTCTCCTAATTTGTGGGGTCTTCAATGGAAGAAATACGTAGGCACGAAATAAATGTTAACCATGCCCTGTATTGATAATGGCATTACCATGAAATCGGTCTCATGCATCCTTCTCCGTAGGTTTCTCAAAATCATTCTACAAAATGTTACAGTAGGTGTGTTTTCGAATCTAAAGCTATAAAAATTGGTTTCGTTAGTAGTCCTCAGTAAACATCAGGAGGACATAATCCATGGAATGCAGACACAAGTACATGTCCATCACATCCATCCATTATCTTAAGCAGGAATAACCGGATTTAGTGAAATGCAAATCCGGATTAAGTGGAGAAGGAATAAACTCATCTCACGGTGAGATTCTCACCACCATCACCAGCAAATGCAGTATCTTTTGGTTATGTGGCAACAATAATATCATAGCAATGTTTCTTACAATGGCAATCTCTAAACATTTAATGAGACAAAGAAAGCAACACCTTGCTATTCAGGCACATAATACTTCACCAGCAAGCCATGATCGTGGAAAGGATTGTGTTTCCAGCACTTCTAATGAAGAAGAAGAAGTTTATTGAACGGAACCCACAAACTGGTAATGCCTAGGTGTCAATCATACAATAAGAAAAAAGGGAAATGGGACTTACTGTTGAATGTTGATATCTAATGCTACTAACTAGTATGATGATCAACATCACATTTTTTTTGAAAACAAATTTGATTCATTATCACGTTTTTTAAGCAAATTAAGAGATTCGTTTTACATTATTTTAGGTATTATTCGATTGTGCACAAAATTGGACTCAAAGTGTCATGACACTAGGTGGTTATAAATAGGAACTGTGTCCAACTCAGCTGCTACGCTGGAGGGCCGGATCATAAATAGGAAATATTTTCTATTTCCAATACCCCCTAGTTACTGTGTCCTAATCAGCTACCACGCTGGAGGGTTAGATACTAAATAAAAAATATTACTTATTTCCGATTCCCCCCTGGAATGTTTCGATATAACCGATAAATCTCATTCGGACGATTATTAGGTAATACAAAATTTGCCTAATTTGATTGGGGCCAAACATTTTAATTAGGGGCCATAATATTTTATTTCCACCCCAATTTTTTGAGGGGCGTATTAATCCGATATTGAAAAGACTGTTTTACCCTTTACTAAACACAAATCTTAAAAATCAGTTAGCACTAATTAGAAATCATAATTAGGCCCTCAATTCATATACCCTAAACTAAACCAAAAGAGAAAATCAGTTTCTCTTTTTTCTTTTCCTCTCCCTCCCCTCCCCTTTCTCTTCTCCACCACCACCATTAACGACTCACCACGATTTTTTTTTTTCTTGACCGATTCATCGTTCGTTTCATCGTCGATGTTAGAAGAGAATCGACGATTAACTTCTTCTTCAAACATGGCTCGTACAAAGCTGCACCGCTCGCAAAGCACTTCAAATCCCCAATCTAAAAACCGACACCGTCAAAGGAAAGGTTATCGAGGACGAACTCCCAAACCCAAAAAAATCGAAACCCAAAGAAGATATGGGTCCAATTAGAAGGTATGTGAACTTAAACCCACCTTCTATGCGTTTTTTTGTTGTGTTTTGATTGTGAAATTGAGTCTCGGTAATCGAAATTTAGCGATTCTGAGATAAAGGGTCGTTAGTTTCGTAGTGGATACCCCTAACGACTTTTCATTTGCATGCTTATTTTATGAAAAATCGTTAGTGTATTAGGTTGAAGATGACGACCCTAATTCTGCTACTTCAGTTTTTTTTGACCTAGAATTGAGTCGTTAATCTTTTAGGTTGCAGATGACGACTCTCGTTTGCCGACCCTTTTTATTTCTTAACGACTCTAGATGGAACTCGAACAGCCCTCTGTTCCAAAAACTGATAGTGTCGTCATCTCATTTCCCCTAGAGTCGGCACTTAACTATATGCCCTAGAGTCGTCAACCCAAATCGTAGGATCGTTATTGACTTTTTGACGACCCTTTGTTTTTGGAAGGGGCGTCATCATATAACTTTGAGTCGTCACATGGTATACAAGGGTCGTTTGTTTTGTAGCTTATTTGAGTGACGACTCTTGATCTGATAACCATAAATTTGATGTCTTATTGTGTTTTTTTTGGTTTGTTTGTTTTGAAACCAAATGCAGAACCAAAGACAAGGTTCCAATGACGATAACTCCTCCTTCCAAAGCTCCCCGCCACGATAAATACTTACTTGCCGGTCCATTACGCCGTAAAAAGCCGAGTGAGGTATCATTTTCTATCACCGAACCAAGAGACAAAGGTAATGAGTTGTCGGATTCATCAGAATCAAACTCTCCTGTTATTTCCGCTAGCAGTAGTGGTGAAGAAGAAGAAATCCAAGAAGAGGAGATACAAGAAGATCCTCCCGTACGAGGTGAAGAGGAAGTAGAGAGTGATAATGATGATGAAGATAATGTTAGTGGTGATGATTATGATGATGGTAATGGTGATGATGATGAGCAGGAAGGGGATGAAGGTAATAATGGTGGTCATGAGGAGGAAGAGGATGAAGGGGATGATCATTGGTAAGGATGATGAAGAGGATGATGGTAAACAAGATGTAGAACATGAAGAACAGAATGCAAAGCCGAAGCCGGTAAAGAGGGTTAAGAAGGATGGAACTGATATTGCACCAAGCGCGAGACACGTTCCCGCTACTCATTTGATGTTGGAGCCTCTTCGAAGTGGTAAACCAAGAGGAGAACCTAGAGATGGGGGCAAAGTTCTATTTGGATATTATGGATCGTGCGCTCATACCATCTATGAGACAATCGTAAGAATCCCAACTTTGCTTGCTATTTGATTAGTTGGTTGATATTAACTTTCTAATATGTTTTTTAATATTTATTTGTTTATTTTTGTAGGATCATAAGAATGCGCATACGTCTTTTCGGGCACCAATCTTCTTTTAAGAAAATGGAGTTGTGGCCGCTAATGGTGAATGTACAAGAGTTAGAGAATATGTTGAAAACTCGGTTTGTACAATGCCGTTGTGAACTCTGTGATTGCGTATGACAAGGTTGCAGTATCTAGTTTCGTGAAAGGTATTATCTTTGAAGTCGACACATTCCAACTTCCTTTTGGCGAGATGGCATTGACTCGATGATGCGGAAACGATATATTAGGGGTGCAGGTCGAAGGTAAATCAACCAGTGACAATTTCAAGAGAAGGCCTAGTTGGGATGAAATTTATACATGGACCAAGAACTTGTTTGGCTGGGATAAAGAGAAGACTAATGGGCTTTTCGTGCCGGGCGCTAAGTACCCGAAGAAAGAGTTCAAACTTGTGGACATTAGGCAGATGTTTGCTGGTACAAAAGAGAAGGAAAAAAAAGGAGGTATCTCTGATATGGAATGTCGTTATGCGGCGGCTGCGTATTTGTTGTACATCCTTGCGTCGGTTGTATTTCCCGACAAACAAAGGTTACAGTGGTCGGCGCCAACCTTCTTGACTTTTGGACCCCTTAGAAGATGTGAACAAGTACTCTTGGGGGACTGCCATAGTTGCACATCTGAATGGTCAGCTTTCCCAGGGATCTCGCGAACGAACTTCTCAAATTAATGGGAATTTGGCTCTAATCCAGGTATTTTGGATTGATGAAAGTTGTCTTTTTTTAGTATGTTTTTTTCCTTTGATATATTTTTATGTTTATTTGATTATTTTACAATATTTGAACTTTGGTTGTTGTAGGTGTGGATTTATGATCATTTCCCGTAACTGTTCAAAGACAATGAATATTTGAAAATCAACCCAAAATGGAGCCCAGGTAGTCAACAGAACCCGTTGGTTGTACTCCGGTTCTCAGGATAGGGAACAAAATGATGCGTTGATATAAATGCGTAAAAAACTTGACAACATCACGGCGGAAGAGGTAATCTTTACTCCTTACAAGGATGCTAGAGTTGGCACAATGGAAGATGTCGTGTATTACCATGGCCCTTTGTTTCACCTAACGGTTTTTCAATGTACAATCCGATGAGAATCATACGTCAACTTGGGTTTATTCAGGATTCGATGACGACTATGTACCTCCGTTCAAGCACAAATTGAACAAATGTGAGGCCGACAAGGATGACATAAAAGTGGTTTATGAACCTGCAACCGATGTCAAGCATTGGAATAATAGACACTCTAGCCTCGTAGACATCACATTTTGGGTGCATGTGCATGAAGGTTACGAGGCAACAACGGATTACTATCAATGGTATGAAGGCTTCTCTCATGGTAGGGTAATACTGGCAGATCGGACTACGGGTAGGAGGACCAATGAGCATCCACCTCTGCTTCTCAATTTTGACGGTAGAGATGATACTACCATTCTTAAACTAGTGGTGAGTATTTATTTATGTGATTGTGTTATTCATTTACATACAAATATACGTCGGTTCATGTGAATTGTTTTTGAATGCATATAGAGGGAACGAATGAAGCTTTTTGTCAAGGCTTTTTGTTGCTCGGCTGACAAAGGGAAGTGTTTGATCCTGCGAAGCAACGTACAGCTGATTCTCGCACGCACATTGAAAATCCCAATGCAAAGAAGATGTTTGTTGAGTGGCTAAGGAAGGTAAGAGGACCCGGAAAACACGTAGCCAACTAGCACAACAACGTGGTGAACGGGGGCAAAGTAGCCAACATCATGATGAACAAGGTACCGAGAGAAGATGGTGGTTCCCCGTGGGCGATGATACTCGGGGTCCTCCTCCTAAGAAAAGCCGGAAAGTTTCGGTCGGGGAGGTAAAGAGGAGGTCGAGGGTCGAGATGGTGGTATTGAGTGAGGATATGTTACCGTCTACTTGAACTTATGTTTATTTTACTTTATGACTTGAACTTATGTGTTTGTTGAAACTACTTATGTGTTTGGTTTGGATGGTTTGTTGAAACTACTTGGTTTTAAGAAGGGTTTTAAGAAGGATGTTTACTAGTATGTTTGTTAGAATAATGTAGTACTCTAATGCGGTCAAGATTATACCTTTGTGGTAGATTTAGGGTCGTCGCCTTTGTTCTCAGAAAGCGGAATAACGACCCTATTTCGATACGTAGTCGTTAAGTGTTTCAATTAGATGTCTAACGACTCGGAGGGAAATTAACACAGGTGATGGTTTTTTTCTTACGGATAGTGTCGTTATCTGCGGTTATATTGAAACCCGTGATGACTCTTTGATAGCTAAACACCCAGAGACCAACCATACTTTCTATGGCTAGAGTCGTTATTTATTATATGGTAACCAATGACGACTCTAGGTCAGCAGAACATCCAGGAGATGAACCACATTTTATATGTCTAGAGTCGTTATTTATTATGTATAAACCAATGACGACTCTAGGTCAGCAGAACATCCAGGAGATGAACCACATTTTATATGTCTAGAGTCGTTAGCGTGATCATATAGCAGGTTAACGACTTTATATGTGTATTAAATCCAGAGAACACCACTTTTAGGTATATAGAGTCGTTGCTTTTATATGGGATATACTGACGACTCTTAGTTAAAATAACATCCAGGAGAAAGTCCAACATGGGTTTATACTTGAGTCGTTATGTTAATAACGTAGCATAGTAACGACTCTTTGATTCTATTTAACATTACATCAATCTCGAATTACATAAGAGTTAATATGGGTATTCTTGAATTTGACACATCAAATGTTCGTCAATGAACCTTCTCGCTCAACGATACAACGTTGTATATTCTTTGTGGTGAATGAACTTAGTATCCCCATTACGTATTGTCCATAACCCATTGAAACGTTCCAGCTGAAATTAAACGAGGAATGTTATATGTTAGTAAATTTGAAGCATGAGAAAAGTATAAATATTAACGAATTACTCACTTTTTCCTTAAGAGGAGCTCGTGGATGATGGTCGTACACCATATTTCTAACTTTTACATACTCTCTCATTGCACTTTTAATGTAGTTGAATCGAAATGCCAAGTCTCTCCATTTGCGGTTATTAGGATTCGCAGTACGCCCGTAGAAGAACTCCTTAACTCTCTTCCAAAACATTGAATAGATTTCATTTGGACGTTCACGAAAGGTATTATCAAACGATTTAACGAGACACAAATCTTCATACGGTTCCCATTCAGCCATTGCAATTGAAAGATTACGTAGTTTGGTGGAAAAAAGAATGGTTTTGGGCTATTTTCTCAAGAGGATGGGGTGGTATTATATAGAAGAAAATCCCAACGGTCGTTTTTTTTTTTGAAATTCACAACATGGGTCGTTATATATGTGATTAAATAAGTTGACGACTCAAGAGCAGGTTGTGGTAAAATTAATTATATGACGACTTAAGGTATAGTCATCACTGAATTAATAAACAGAGATAACGACTGTTTATTAAAATAAATTGAATCTCGATTGAAAGGAAACTTGGAATAGTAGCATATTAAATATGAATTAGAAGGTGGAAATTCCTTTGAACACATTACATGTTATTTTTGTTTTACAGTGTAGATTCAACTAGCATTGTGGATTCGATGTGATAAAAAGTCTCTCCTCTCCATTTGGTATATGTGGCCTGGGCAGCACGCCTATCCCCTTTGTGCCTCGCGAGAAACTTGTTGTACTTGGTGCACCATTTCATAACAAGAATCGTCCTATGACTAATGTGGGATGACAAGTAAGGATATGCTAGTTTCTTGTTGTTATTAACGAAAGGACCCGAACCAACTTGGCTCCAAAATTTAGTATCATGTTGATGTTCTTCATGGAGATCCCCTGACGATGTAATAATTTTTAACCCATTCCGGTTTCTTCCTCGATTTGCTTGAATCTTTCCGGAGTTGGGATTGTTCTTCGGCTCGTTTTTTGGCCCCGCGCAACTCTTCTACTTCCTTCGTAGGATATGGCGTGAAAGTGTATGGTTTTTTAGTAGGTCGCATGTTTTTTTTGCGTATCTCTTCTTCCATTGCCAATATTGATTTGGTTGGTCGCTTGCATCTTCTAAGTATGTTATCAATTGAATTGGTAGTTGATGAAGGATTTGCCATTTAAAAACTAAAATTGTGAGTTTGTTTTCAATTGAATTTGCTCCTGGATGTGTTCCTCTATATATACAATAATTACCAACGGCTATTTTTTTTGGGAAAAAGTGTATACAAAAAGAGTCGTTGGGTTTTTTTTAGAGAGTCGTCCATGTATACACTATAAAGATGACGACTCTCAGGCATATGACTAGAGTCGTTACTTTGTATGTATATAGGGATCACGACTCTAAGTTTATAAACATCCAGGAGACCATCAAATTTTTACAGTTAGATTCGTTAATGGGTATGTATATATGGATGACGACTCTTCGTTGGAAAAACATCCAGGAGAAGAACAATATTAGGACCATAAGAGTCGTTAGGTTGTATGTTAATATGAATGACGACTCTTAGTTTAATAAACATCAAGGGACTGTCAAATTTTACAGTTAGGGTCGTTAAGGTGTATGTATATATGGATGGCGACTCGTAACATAATTCAAATTACCTATGAGGGTCGTTTGTGGTTTAATCCAATTAGGGTAACGATTTGTAGATAAACAAGAGTATGCCGCAAGATAAAACGCATTGTATTCATTAAGCAGTCTTCAAAATACAAATATCTGGGTACAAGATATACAACCATTATCAAAAAGTATGCTTCAAAATGCAATGCATAGTTGAGAATAAACATCTTCTCTCACTAAACATATTCATTTGGATGTGCCACATACAAAGAAAATGTTGAGCAAGTGGAAAAACTTGACGAACGACACTCATGACTGCAAAATCCCTATCCATAAATATAACTCGCGGTGTCTCTTCGCCTCGGTAAATCAACCGAACTTATTCCAAAGCCCAAACATAGTCCTCTATTTCTTCCTTTTCCATAAATCACCATGCCACAGTGAATGATTGCTTATCCGAAGTATGACTAACCACGTTCAACAACGGCATGTTATACTTGTTGGTCTTATAGGTGCAATCTATGAACAAGACCTGGTAAAAACACTGAGCCAAATCCACCATCCTAGGATGGGCAAGAAAAATATAAGTCACTTTGTGCCTAGGACCCACCCTTGTTTGCATGGCGTAGTTAAGTTTTTCTGCCAACCACTCCGATTGTTGCATAATTAATCTACCATCCCATTCAGTTCTCCCGATCGTTGCTTGGCAGCGTAGATTGTGGAAATAATAGACAAGTTTGTCTTATCTTCCGCCCTTATTGCATTTAGGATCTGAAGGGGCCTACATCGCTTCATCTGCCAGACCTTTTCCATTTGATGTGGTTTCAATCTGGCATATGCTGGGTGCCCTAAAAGAGTACTAGGTGGAGGATGGTTGTGACGACCATCCGGAATACTATACAACCTCCATAGATTATTTTCATGATGCCTTTGAAAATAATCCTGAAGGGGCATTGTATCTTCTTCGAAGAAGTTTTGTAGACCCTCGTCGTCTTCTTCTCATACTTGTAGTTCTTCCCTTTGTGACTTTCTTCCTTATCCCCCGCTCTCTCGCATACCATCTCCATTTGCTTATAATCAACGTGTTTGCTTTGAACAACTACGCACATCTTCTCTTTTGCCTTTGAAATAATCCATTCCTTGACCTCAGCCTTTGTTTTCCACGTCTACATTAAAACCAATGACACGTTCATGATTCAACACTAATTAAACAATTTTCATAAAGATATACATCGATTCAAACATTAAAAACGTACCAAATCGGTCATATAGTGTTGGGAGGTATCTGGACCGATAATGGAGACGGGTTCAGGTTGAGAGCTCGCCCGTACAACCAACTACAGAGAAAATAAAAAAATATCATTCAGCAGTCGTCAATTTCCGAGATGTCGAAATGACGACCCTAACAGTCGTCATCTTTATTTATAGGTTGACGACACTAACAGTCGTCAACATTAATTTTGCAAAACAACGACCCATTCCTCGATAAATGACGACCCTCTTTATACGAAGACGACTCTACACTCCCAAATATAAACGATGCTGCCCAGTTTTCACCTTGGGTCGTTATTGTTTATATATCAAGCTTGACGACTCTTAACGAAGTTATTGCAGACTTTAAAAATCAACGGTAACTTTGACTAGTAGGAGCAGTTATTGCGAAAGTAACCGTTTTTTTTTTTAAAAAAAAAACTAGCCGTTGGGTACATTTTTGCTATAAATAGAGACCTATCTCTTCCAAACTTATTCACCCATCACTTTCAATCTTCCTAAATCAGTCACCCATCACTTTGAAACACTAAAAATGGCTCCAACTCCATTCAATAATCTAGAAGATGTTGCTATTGTCAGAGCACACACCACTCTCACAAAGCACTCCGTTGAGGAAGCGCAATGGGTGGCCAGTAACGAAGACCCAACCGGAGGGCCTTACCTTGGGCATGATCAAAACACCAATGCTTGGTGGAAAAGGGTGTTTAAGGTTTTCAAAGCACTAAACAAAAATCGTTCAAGGAGGACACTCACGCAGATAAGGGAAAGGTACGCTTATTTATACAATGAATGCGTACTGCTGAGAAACGAATTGAAAGCTCGTAAGGACGCTATGCCAATCGAAGACCGCATGAGTAGAGTAAGTTTTTGAATCAATAGGCCGTTCATCAAAAATTATTTATTTGGTTATGATTATTCAACAACGCTGACTTATTAAAATAATTGTTTTTCCAGTGTTCTTTGGGTCGGAATCAATACGAATTAAGGTACGGTCATGAGTTTCTGCACGAGGACTGCTACACTCTCTTGGAGGAAGTTGAATGGCAATTCGCCCAACATAATTAAACTCGTATAGATTTTCTACCGCAATGTATTGAACAATTTTATGTGTTTTCCTTCTATTTTATTTCAACTACATGTATGTTTTTTTTCGATTGATAAAATGAGTGACTTCAAATATTGGTTCAATAACTATAGTTCATAAAGGGTCGTCATGATTTGTAAAAACACAAGTAACGACTTTAAAAATTGTTAGAAAATTTTGGCATGAGTCGTCATTTTTGGAGAAAAACATATTAACGACTCTAAAGGTCACTTAACACAGAGACTCTTTGACGGTAGAGTCGTCAGTCAGTAAACAAAACGCATAGACAACTCTTTTGATCATCAAGAGTCGTCACTTGGTTAATATATATAATGACGATCCTTAAAGCAGTTAATGTGGATTTTGAATTCACCAAATGTGGTTGAGTCGGGCAACGGTTAAAAATTCAAAAAAGTGATTGTTGGGTCCTTAATCTCTATAAATAGAGACCCATATCTCACCCATTCTTCACCCAAACCATAATTCTCAACCTTCACATTCATTCTCATTCATTAATTATCCAAGATGAAAAAGAAGAGGAAACACCATGACTAGTACTTACACTTCGGAAGAGAATTGCGCTATTGTGAGAGCTTGGAAAACAGTGAAAAACCACTTTGAAGATATAGGAAAAGACATTGATCAAACATCGGATGCTTGGTGGAACCGTGTATTCATCGTTTTTGTGGCATTAGACGGAAATTACAAGTCAAGGTCTTTGAAACTTGATAAGTGGTTTATTTACATATATTTGGTGCCAATTCCATGCTAGTATTTGTTGGTTTTCCTGCAAATTATTGTATATTACGCTTGTTTTCTCTTATTTGTGTTTTGTTAAGGAAATCATCCAAAAGAAGTGAATTTGTACTTAATTGTGCAAGGAAAGAAGCTAGCTACAAGTGGAGAAGGGCCAAAGACCAATTGGAACTCGTTCAAATACAAGATTTCTACTTTTCATTGTGTAGAGGACGAGAAGATGAAGATAATGGCGAAAGAACGGAGTCATTCAGAGCTCGTATGAAGAAGTTATGGGCAAAAGAAGAACTCGGAAGACTAAAAGGGCAAAATGGTCATTTTCTAGGCCAAGTGCTATTGCCACGCCCACCGTACGTTAAGGGGCAGTCATTCTGTTAAGGGGTGACCTGTTTTAATGGAACTGCTAAAGGCAGTCGAGCTATTTAATAGGGGGAAGCTTAAATTCAAATATTGTTAAAGGCGCCTGGCCAGTAACTCTGGGCACCCCACCTTCTTCCTTAAATCACGACCAGTTTTTGATAAGTGCCAAATATTGCATATTTATACACCTATTTATTGGCATTTAACTCATCTTTTGTGTTCAGAAATCAGATATTATCCCAGATTCTGTGTTTTCTTTATTTTCAAGAATAAATATTTGTATTAATTAATTTTGTGTTTTTAGGTAATAAATAAAGCTCGGAGAAATTGAGGAACCAAAAGAGCAAAGAATTGGAGACAAGCGTCTATGGAGCGAAAAGCCAAAGCCGCGCGCGCATCAGAGCAAACCAATTACAAGACATGGACCCAAGCTATCCAAGACCCGCGACCCGGATCCGAGCCCGTTCACCCTGAGTCGTTGAGATTTCTATCTCCCACATCCAACGGTCGCTGCTTCCACGCGCATCGAAGATTGCTGCTCCCGCTCAACACCAAATCACCCCGATTCTTCCTCAGCCGTTCAGATCATCTACTCCTCATCCGACGGTCGCTACAGCTGGCGCATCATCTCTCGCCACTTCCGCTCCACAGCAAAACCACCTAACCCTATACCCTCTCGACCAACTCCCCCATTTTCTCTTCCATCTTCTCTTTCTTCTTCCCCCATACCTCTGCAAAACCCATTCCTCCTTCACCCGACCAGCAGCCATCACCACCACCTCCATACCCTGCCACAGCCGCACAACCACAACAGCTTCTCCATCAGAGCCTGCTCCTCCCCTCTAGGTTTAGTTATCTCTCTTTTAGCTTCTCCATAACCCTAGAAGCTAATTTAAAGATAACTAGAACTAGGGTTTCATCAAAACAGTCGAAGCATGGAGCTCTGAGCCGAATTGACAGAAGAGACGACTCGATTCGGAGAGTATGGGCGATTGGGTACTCTTTATCTTTTCAATTTAAAATGAATTAGGGTTCGGAGTGCATGTATAAATAGAACTGAGGTGAGGATGTTAGAAGTTTATGCCTGGGCTAGCAGGAGACGACAATTTAGGTTTATTTTGTTAGTTATGTTCTAAATCAGAGTTGTGGGGTTTAGATGAAACCCTAATTTATGACTGTGTTCTTCATGCTTCATGTATTGTTCTTGAGTGCTTAACTATTTTTAAGATAGACTTTAATCTAAGCATGTCAACCCTTTGCTCTCACAGTGTATGCCTTGTATGCACTGTAGTTAGAATATCTCTGTGAAGATGATGCTACAACCCAAGCTCAATTAGATTATTATTGATCCTCAGATTATTTGTACTCTAACTAGACAAGTAATGCTTGGGAAAAATACTTTAGTTGTGATTAAACTATCAAGCGGAGAAACACTTTAGATTTAGGGAAGACGACACCTCTCCCTTATCTCATCATAGGAACAAGAATAATATCATGAGCCAAAGACACAGTGTAGGCTAGTGGAGGAATTGAAGACCCTAGTACCCCATTGTCACTAGTTACATCTTACTTCACTATCTCAGTCACTAATGCAAACTCAGTCGCATCGACAAAACTCATAATGGTGTTACACCTCTAGGAATTCAGTAGAAGAAAGCTTAAGATCAACCCAGCACCACAAGTCTCTGTGGTTCGACCCGTACTTGCCATTGTCTACATTGTAGACGCCGTGCACTTGCGGTTATCACAAGTAGGCTAAAACATAAACCACATTTCTCAGCCTACCAAGTTTTTGCGCCACATTGCCACGGACTCAAGCGTGTCTTTGTTTCGACTATTGGCTTATCTTCTTGAATCCGAAGTTACCCCTTGTACATATTAGCTTGCACACTATATTTTTGCAATCATTCTTAGAATAACTTAGTTGTAACTTATTATAATTCTGCTTTGTGCATCTTTATTTTTCTGTTTCAATACATGCTTTGAGTGTAGTATAACTTAATCTGTTATTTGCATCTTAGCTTTTTAACGAGCTTTAAGCATCATTGCTCTGTAGTTTAGTGTCACTTGTAACTATTATTTTTTCCCCGTGTCACCCAAGATACTTTCAACAGTTTGCATATGCAGGTGTTAGTATTCAAATCCTTTGCTTCACCTGTACATTTCGTGAACTTGAAACTCTCTCTTGAGTAACGGTGCTTGCTGTGCTTGTGGTGCTTTGAGCAAACCAAGGAAGGGAGAGAAAGGGAGCAGCAAAGCCATTGGTGGATTTGCCTAAACCCGGTGTTATCTTTGGCGGTTTGTATCTCAAACCTTGCACGAATGAATGATGGCATGCTAGACCTTGAAATGTGAATGAACCTTGCTGAACCTTGTATTGCTCGAGCATGTTCTTTTGCATCCGTGTATGATTCTCGTGCATCTATGCATTGGCTAACTTGTCACATGCTAAGCCTTGTTCATATGACAACTTAGCTTCCATTCCCATTGTTACTCAACATCGTGCTTAGCCGCAAGCCCCCGTAGTCTTGATGACTTGACCTTGTGCACACAACCCGTGAGCCATCCATTCCCCCCGTGGTAACCTATGTTGTGTTGAATGCCATACCTCACTCACCTGTTGAATTAGACACCTTGCCAAGCATTACCTTGACCGCATGATAGCCTCGCTCCCTTGCTAGCCCCTGAAGCTACAAGTTTGAGCCACCACCTTTGTGTTGTGTGCATGAGTCGTATTTTTAGCTTGGATAGCCAATTGAGGGAGTGATATCTCATGCCATGTATCCTTATGCATGTTTTAAACTAGTGCTAGACCTTGACTCTCGTTAACCATTAGCCAACTCGTGCATGACTGGAAGTGTCTTTGGAAAAGATTGTATTTGAATCGTGTAACCATATTGCCCTGTCACATGTGAGTTTGAGCAAACCCCGAGCTTACCCAAGTGTATTGCTCTACCATGTTAACTTACTAGCCCCCCGAAGCTGCAAGTTTGAGCTTAACCCGTGAAAACCAAGTAAAGTCAACCGAGTGAGTTGACACAACTTAGCCCCGAGCTTATGCATACTTTTCTTTGTCAACCATATCGTGAGATTTTACGTGAGCTTGCCAAACCTTGCTTGAAATCTGTTGAGCCAAGTGTTGCGGACCTCTCGCATCTGGTGCAACTTGTTGTGATAGCTGCAACCCGTGACTACTCAACCCCGTGAAGCTTTGCATACCCCGAGCTAGTACTAAATCATACAACCCTCGCCCCGTGTCTGTGGTGCAATAAATTGTGAGCATTGAAGTCCTCTCGCAGCCCCTCATAGCTGCCGAGTTTGAGCTATAACTTGAGGTTTCAAGTCTCGTACTTGTGTGGCTCGAGCATAAAGCTTGTGCGCACTTCTGTGTAGGCCTGTCTTTGTGTAGGCTGCGAACTTATGCAAACCTGTTGATTGGACTTGAGTAGCTATTTATGGTGCATAAATGAAAATTTGTTGATCTTGTTGAGCTATCTCGCCTTGTGGGTTTAAATGCATTGGTAATTGGCTGAACTAGCCATCTTTTCACCGAGAAGCCGAGCTTTGACAAGGCTCCTCGAGCTCCCCTCTCGACCTCGAAGCGTGAGTTTGAGCTACTGAGATACCCAAGTTTTTGAATCAATCGGGCTGGTTGATATCAACTATCGATTGACTCCAACAACTCGAGCCTAACCCAATCGCGCCCGAAATTTTTGTGCATGCTTCGTGAAATTGAAGGCAATCGAACTAGTTGACATCTTGTGGAATGTTAGGGCTGCTATAAAGTGCTTCAATTGTTCATCTGTGCATCTGTGAAATTTCGTATCTTCATTGTGCTCTATACATTGTTGTTCTGCACATAAGATGTGATGTGCTGTGCTGTGCATGCACTAGAGTGCACTTAGAGCTGTGCTGTGTGTCTTTTGAGAACCTGTGCATCAGCTGTGCTGGTTTCTCTGTGTTGTACTCATGTGCAAACTTGTGCTGTGTGCAAACTTGTGCTGTCATTTGCAGTCTGTGCCCTGCCAGAGCTGTGCACACAGCCATTGCAAGAGACTTGCCAATCTCTGCACAAAATAAACCGGCCCACATAATTTGAGGCTGCTGGCTTAAACCAAATCGAGCCCACACCCACTAAGCTTTGCAAACAACCTCGGGCTCTCGTGAGTAAACCAGCCCACTTAAACCAAACTTGGATCTGCACACAACTGGATCCCAAATAAACTAAATCCCTCTTAAACCAAAACACATTGAAACCAAAATCGAGCCCACAACAACTGGGCTTTGCATAACCTTTGGCCGTGCATTTGCGTCACTTGGGCTTAGCTTCCTTTGTTTTGGAGACTTCATTGGTCATTCATGCTTTATGTGTGCTAGGCTATTTGAGTTGCTAAATCATGTCGGGATTTTGGTGCAAATAGGGATGAAACAAATCCATTAGAGAGCTTGCTTACGGGCATGCTTCACGGTATGAAATCCCCACGAGTCCATGATGATTTTAGGGATTATTATGAGCCATCTCGGGGCCCGACCTTGAATATTCATACCTTAACCATCATGAGCACATGTATCAGTCACCACAGTGGGGAGTTGAACAATTTTATACTCCCCGACTCCTTGTTTACAATCACTAATGGAAACGCTCATGGAACAAAATGCTAGGCTTAGGAACCGAATGCAATGCATGATCATCCATATAGCAACATGTCCGAATCTCCTTCTCTAGTGAACCTCATGCACAACCATGCGGTGAATATCCATATGAGGCATGCATACCCACTATTGAAGACTCTCCTTCCATTGAACAATGTTACATGTTCTTAAAGATGAACCTTATTCATTTAGAAAAGGAAGAATGGAAGGCGGTTCATGATAGGATGATTATTGTCCCTAATAAAGTAAATCTTGAAAATAGTGTTTCTATTCCTACTCATGCAACTAACATCGAATATGAACCTAATCTAGAGGTAAATGAGTATACTAGAAATGCTAATAGGGAAATGCATTTTTGTTATGATGATGATGATGATGATGATGAATATGATATGTTAGAAGAGCATGTGCATTGAGAAAATATGATGGAATCTTTTGGTTCGGAGACGTTAGGCGTCTCTTCAATGAACCCTATGAATGATGCTTCTTCTAATATTCATACATGTGATGCGATTTGGGGCCTGTGCAATTGTCCTGTGAAAGTGAGCATGCTATATCACCTGTTTCTTCGATTATGTCATACATGAGAATGAACTTTTGAGTAATGATGATTATGACATGGAGATTGATGAACTTGTTTATGCGGGTGAACATGATTTACCTTCTTCGACCTTAGGAAAGTATGTGACAGTGCAAATACTCTTATACATGAAAACAACTTAGATGTACCTAATCTCTCTCCTAAGTCTGATTGAAACTCCTCCACCAAACCTAGGTGTAGTTTGTAACAAAATTGCAAAACCAACTTTTCCTAAAAATGCCTAATTTAGGCCTAGAGCTTTGTGCTTCCCAAGTCCTCTTGGAATATTTTGCATCAAAGTATAACACCTTTAAGGAGCCACAGGTTGGAATATGTATGTCTGCTGTTCTTAGAAAAACTCATTTTGAGTTAGACCTTGTGCATGATGTATCTTTAAAATTGCAAGATTTTGTGCTCACAAACACATCCGTTGACAAGTTTAGGGTTGGGGGAAAATCATTCTCCTATGCAGTCTTACTTGCACTCTCATATTATATTTGTGTAAGACTGTTGATGTTTCTGCATACCGTCTTTTGGGTTGATCCTCAACTCTTTAGACTGTTGATGTATGGTGAATTTTCATTGTATATAATCCAGTAGGACTTGTTAATTTTCCTTCTTGCATCGGTTGAGTCTTCTTGTACATATATTGTGCTAATCCGATATGATCTCCATTCGAGAATGTTGGATTCTAGCCTTGACAAATGAAGCTCTAACCTTGCTCCCGCCGACATCCGGTAATCTCTTCCTTTTCTCTACTCAACATAGTTCTCTTGGTATGTGATCGTTTAAATTTTTTTCTATCCGTCGACACATTGAGGACAATGTTTGATTTAGGTTTGGGGTGCATTTGCATATAGAGTTTTATTCTTTTTGTTTCACTTAATAAAATTTTTTAAAAAAAAAAAAAAAAAAAAAACTCTTTTATTTAAAGGGTATAAAAACCATGTTGATTAAACTACAGAACCTTTGGTTGGTAGCCGAGCAACAAGCTGAGCTCCAACCCCTTTCTCGAATAACAACACCCAGTCTATGGAAAATAAAACTCCCTAGTCCACTACCAGCGTCATTGCTAACTAAACAATTTTTCAGACGCTTGAAAAAACAAATAAAATCCTCACTAAGCTCTCCTAAAGTAGTAAAGGCTAAGACACCCAAACCGTAACCATGAGCAACACAATCAGATAGATATTTAGTACGCTTGCGCGAAATTGCTTTCGAAATAGCCTGCCCCGGAATAAAGGCACGAACACCATCACCAGTGAAGGGAGAGACCCCTGTAACTCTTTTTGTAAATAAAAACCTCCAACTTTTAGAGATTTTAGAGTCACTAGCATGCTTCTAGCTATGTTTACATAGAGAGTCCGACCAAATAACGAACTTGGAAGTCTTTGGAGAACGTAATCGGGTTTCTTAGTTGATTAGAGCGTTAAAGTTGGATTTAGCCATACGGAGAGCGAATTAGGTGTTGTTTAGATATTCGGTAGTAGAATTGTGATCACCCATAGTGGAGACTACCCAATTTACATCAAGTGAGGCACCAACCTTCAATTTTTGCAACTTTCTAGAAAAGTCGTTAAAGTGTGTGTCACCAAATACGTCAATTAGGTAGGGAATGGTGAGCTACCCAACTTCACACCATTTTCAGCACTACTTTTGATCTCTTTAGTGCTATTTTCTCAATCATGAGGGTGACGTTTAAAGATGAAAACTCCTTCTAAATACCGATTTGTAGTTAGCATCACTCTCTCCCTCTCAACAACATCAATGATTCATAGAAACACATCATCGTCACAAGCGGAGCAACATCAGAATATTTGAAGGAAAAGTTGATATAGTCCAAGGTTTACGTGCAAAGAAAAGAAAAGAAGATGAGAATTAATGAAGTTTGTGAAAAATTAAGTTTTATTGTTTTATTGTAATTCAAAAAAAAAAAAAATAAAAAAAAAATGTTTGTCAAGTTTTTGTAAAGTTCAGAAGTTCATCATCAACATTTGAAGACCGAAGACCGAAGATTGAAGACGTTTCTATGAATGCTGAGAGAGTGATATTAATTGCCGATCGGGTGAGAAGGTAAGTGAGTACTCCCATCCTTGCTAATGGTTGATTTCCTTTCTTAGAGATCATCAGGAAAAAGATTCTTTTTGTCCACATTCGTGGAGTCTCCAAATCATTTCGGAAGGTTATCCTTCTTACCTACAACGTGTGCGCAGGATTTCTCTCTTTATTCCCGCACCGCACACATGAGAGACTAAAAGCAATCTTTTTGAGTGCAATTATCATAAAACCCTATTAGTGAGGCGGAAGTCGAGGCTTATGATCACAATCGAATCCGAATTCTTTCATATGGTATGGTTACTTCTCGCTCAAAGACTTAAGGATGAGAATGCGTTCTTTGGTAGTTCTAACTTCGTTACTAGGCATGCGTAAACTCTATGTCCTCATAGCTCCTTGGAGGCTTGAGACTCTTTTACACTTTCGAAGTTGGAGAAGGTTTTGTGGGTACACCTCGGCCAAACCCTCACGAGACTACAACTCGTCCACTAGGGACACCTAGCGGTTTAAAGGCTTAGTGCATACGCTAAATGCATTCGAGACTGCGACAGTGGTATAGTTAGGATTTCTTAATTTCTGTTTCACTTGAGGACAAGTAAAATTCAGGTTTGGGGGTATTTGATGAGTGCCAAATATTGCATATTTATACACCTATTTATTGGCATTTAACTCATCTTTTGTGTTCAGAAATCAGATATTATCCCAGATTCCGTGTTTTCTTTGTTTTCAAGAATAAATATTTGTATTAATTAATTTTGTGTTTTTAGGTAATAAATAAAGCTCGGAGAAATTGAGGAACCAAAAGAGCAAAGAATTGGAGACAAGCGTCTATGGAGCAGAAAGCCAAAGCCCGCGCGCGCATCAGGAGCAAACCATTTACAAGACATGGACCCAAGCTATCAAGACCCGCGACCGGATCCGAGCCCGTTCACTTTGAGTCGTTGAGATTTCTATCTCCCACATCCAACGGCCTTTGCTTCCACCCGCATCGAAGATTGCTCGCTCCCGCTCAACACCAAATCCCGATTCTCCCTCGCCCGTTCGGATCATCTACTCCTCATCCGACGGTCGCTCTAACCGCGCATCATCTCTCGCCACTTCTGGCTCCACAAAGAAACCACCTAACCCTATACCCTCTCGACCAACTCCCCCATTTTCTCTTCCATCTTCTCTTTCTTCTTCATACTCTGCAAAACCCATTCCTCCTTCACCCGACCAATGACCATCACCACCACCTCCATACCCTCGCACTTGCCGCACAACCACCTAGACTTCTCCATCGAGCCTGCTCCTCCACTCTAGGTTTAGTTATCTCTTTTAGCTTCTCCATAACCCTAGAAGCTAATTTAAAGATAACTAACTAGGGTTTCATCAAACAATCGAAGCATGGAGCTCACGAGCCAATTGTGAAGAGCATTCGATTCGAGAGTATGGGCGATTGGGTACTCTTTATCTTTTCAATTTAAAATGAATTAGGGTTTGGAGTGCATGTATAAATAGAACTGAGGTGAGGATGTTAGAAGTTTATGCCTGGGCTAGCCGAGCAGCAATTTAGGTTTATTTTGTTAGTTATGTTCTAAATCGTAGTTCGGGGTTTAGATGAAACCCTAATTTATGATTTGTGTTCTTTATGCTTCATGTATTGTTCTTGAGTGCTTAACTATTTTTTAAGATAGACTTTAATCTAAGCATGTCAACCCTTTGCTCTCTAAAGTGTATGCCTTGTATGCCTTTGTGGTTAGAATATCTCCGTGAAGATGATGCTACAACCCAAGCTCAATTAGATTATTATTGATCCTCAGATTATTTGTACTCTAACTAGACAAGTAATGCTTGGGAAAAATACTTTAATTGTGATTAAACTATCAAGCGGAGAAACACTTTAGATTTAGGGCAGACTGCACTTTGCCTCTCCCTTATCATGTCGGAGGAACAAGAATAATATCATGAGCCAAAGACACAGTGTAGGTTAGTGGAGGAATTGAAGACCCTAGTACCCCACTGTCACTAGTTACATCTTACTTCACTATCTCAGTCACTAATGCAAACTCAGTCGCATCGACAAAACTCATAATGGTGTTACACCTCTAGGAATTCAGTAGAAGAAAGCTTAAGATCAACCCAAAGACCACAAGTCTCCGGGTTCGACCCGTACTTGCCATTGTCTACATTGTAGACGCCGTGCACTTGCGGTTATCCCAAGTAGGCTAAAACATAAACCACATTTCTCAGCCTACCAGTTTTCCTGGTACATATGAAGCTGTGTTGATGGCAGGAGGGGTCGAGAAACCAAGACAAGATGGGTGACGGAGCTGTGAACATATGCTACGGTATTGTTGCTGGATATGATGGTGAACAAAGAGAAGCTCGTGATGATCACGTTGGTGCTGTCGATGCTAGCCTTTGGACGATGATGCTGCTGTGTTCGATTGATGAAGACAGAGTGGTTTCTGTTCGAGCTTGGTATGATGATGGTGCGGCCGGCTACTCAAGGTGCTGTTGTCATTGCTTCTCGACAACCAAGAACAGAGGAAGGTGTTTATAGAATGATGATGTTGGCTTGATGATCCTAGCGAGAAGTTGGAACTCGGGATTAAAGTGATGACGAAGAAGTTTATGGAGATTCGAGCTGTAAGCAGAAGAGATGGCTCGAGTCTCTGTTGTCTGCTGTTGTTTCCATGGTGGAATAGGTTTGAGCTCGAGAAGAAGTTAATGGAGATGGCAGTGATCATATTTCGGTGGTGGTGTGTCTAATAATCTCCGGAGTCCGAGTTTGGTGTGCTGCCATGATCGGATGATAAAAAGAAGAACTCGAGCAGAGAAGTGAAGATGATAACTCATTGGCAGTGATGATCATAATGGTGATGAGAAGAGATGTTGCTGTCATTCACGATGAAGCTGAGTTTATTAAATGCATGGCATCGAGATGAAGAAAATGGGTTCTCTGCGAGTATGGGTGCTCGGGGTTGTGTTGTTGTCGATGAATGATGCGACTTGCTAAATTTGCGATGTAAAGGTCAAGATGGAGCAAAACTCGACACAGGGTTCAAAGTGAGTCGGTGTTCTTTGTCACAATGAGATAGGACGAAGTTGAACGGGATACGAGGCCGAGAATGGGTGAGAGTCCCTTACCGTGGAACTAGCTGAAGTACGATGAATATGGAGATTTCCGAGCAAGATTAAAAATATGAAGAAGGGTTTCCTACAACAAGGAGTACCGAGTTTGATGTATACCCGAGGCTTAAAGGAAGACACGCCACCCGTTCGATTCCCCTTAGAATCCTATCCAATCGAAGCCGTCTTCACTTTGTAAGGGCATTTTGCAAATCAGGATCGGTGCACTTATAATCTTAAGCGTGAAAACTACATTTTGAGATAAAGATTGGCTAAGTCGGTCAACTATCTCCTAATCCTTTTCCATTACGAATTTGTTGGATCGGGAGAAAGCCTATATAAGGCTAGGTATCGGGCAGCTTTGGAGACAACTTTAGGTGGAGAGAAAAATACACAAAAATAGGGGGATCTCTTTTCTCATATCTTTGCCTCTACTTTTTTTTCTAGGGTTTAGACATGGAAACTCTTCTCTTTCTTCTTGTGATGAACTCCTTTAACATGAGTTAGAGTTTTCTTTTGGTTATGGATTAGTTGGATTTCCAAACATGAGTTTTTGTTCAATAAATTAGTTTTCTCTCATATTATAGATTTTATGATTCACTATTAATATTGTTACATGATTTGAATGCTATTTCGCTTAGTCATGAATTCGATTGAGTTTGTTTTCATCTCTCTTGCTAGATTAGATTTATTATACGCAAAAGTGATAGATTCCTTATTACAAGTAGCATAATTGTGATTATTGCTTGTAGTGATACATCCTAGTAGTCACATGTGAGTCATAACTTTTGTTAAATCGGATTAGTGCTTTTACACGTTCGATTGCTTTGATTAACCCGATTTCATAGAACTTAATGCATTTAGGGAATTAAACTTGATTAGTGCTTTTACACGTTAGGTTGTTCCTTTAGATAGAATTGATTCGCATCTTTTAATGTGTTTGTTGATGACAAGAGGAGATTAGCGGGATATTCTTTGCGATCAAGGTATTCTAGGGCCTTTGATAAAAGTTGAGATTAAAATATCAATTCTAATTATTGTGTTGAAAACATGTTTGTGAATGAAGATGAAATCCATGACCAATACTTTCTCATCCTTGATTTGATTTGTTTGCTTATTTCTTTATTTGTTTTTATTTTAGTTTGCTTTTTGATAGACACATTTTTGTGTCTAATTTGTCTCGATTCTATATATTGATAGTGCTCATTTTTGTACTTATTATGGTGTTTTATGTGTGTGTAGGTATTTTTGGTCAATAAACATTTTTGGAAAAATCGGCTCGAAAAGTTGCGCCCGGAGGACATCTACTATTCGGACCCTCACTACGGATAAGGGGTACCCAAATTACTAAGGGGCACCCTCAGGACACCCAAGGCACCTGCTATCGGCACCCCTACTCTGGATAGGGGGCGCCTCATCTTCATCGTTTAAAATTTTGTTTTGGCGGGAAAAACA
This sequence comes from Papaver armeniacum, assembly GCA_023531295.1. Lineage (NCBI taxonomy): Eukaryota > Viridiplantae > Streptophyta > Magnoliopsida > Ranunculales > Papaveraceae > Papaver > Papaver armeniacum. Next base: position 198,136 of record JAJJWW010007308.1, read on the forward strand.
TGAGCGGCGCGAGAACAGTTTTGGAGTTGGATTTTTAAATGGATTAAGGAGATTCAATGGCCTGGATTTAGCTTGGTTGGGCTCCGTTAACACTAAACAGGTTTGGTATAGTTATTGGATCGATCAAATTGGGCCGGATGTAGGAAAAAAGGAAACAGAGGTGAATAAAGGTTGGGTCAGCATGGAGTTTATTTTTGGAATTGGGGAGACTAAAGGCGAGATACTCTTTCCAAAGATACGTATCTATCTAAGGAAGAGTTTTAGAGATTTGGAAAGCAAAAACGCGTAACTAAGTCGGCGGGAAGAAGAGAAAAAGAAGGAAAGTAGTGACTTTCTCGTGTGCAAAGATAAACAAGATTTGATCGAGTTTTTTGAGAGTCTTTGTGTATATAGGATTCTCGAGAGGTCAAGGAAAGGTTCTGGATACTTTGGGGAGCTTTAGAACACAAAGCAGAGAGATCAACAGCAAGGAGTTGCAATCGGGTTCTCTCGCAACAGGAAGAACACGAAGAACAATAGGCCTTCTGGACGATCGTTTTACGGGTCTTAAATTCAACGACAATTCAACAAAGTGCATAAGTCTGTCTCTGTAACAGTCCTTTTGTAATGTACCTTTTTGTAACGCCATTACAAGCGTTGCAAAGCAGTCTATTTTATTGTTTTTCATCCTTTTAATAAACTTTTTGGGCTATGAACCGATATTTTGAGCAAGTGATTAATATGGGGAGCTAAACCCCTTAGCCGAGGCGTAGGAGGAAGCCAATTTTCCATGATGTGTGTGGTAATTTCTATTTTATTTAATTTTTGCAATCTCTTTTAAGATTATTTGCCTTGATTGAAAATTGATTGAATGATTTTTCCTAAGCAGATTGTGATTTCTCTTGATAGACTATGCTTAGACCTAGGTTTTTGATATTCTATGCTTTGAAATACAATTGTTATTCTAAAAATCTACCTTTGCAAAATATTAGAATCACTTTAAACGTAAAGAGTTGCACGAATATTGATTAGATTAAATCACATAAAAATTGGAGTTTGGTGAATCCGAGTCTCGGTGCTTCTTAAAATCTTGATACAATTATTTACGAGTTTTCTATTTTTATTTGAGTCTAAAAATCCTTCACAAGTCCGAGAGAACGACAACCTTTATTACCACTTTACTACAACTTGTTAATATCACATCAATTTTTTTATGCCAAACGCGGACTTGTTTTTAGGGTTTTAGATTTGTTTTTTTTTTTTTTTTTAGTTTTTTTTTTTATTTATTCTTTTGTTCTATTTTACGTTTTCTTGGGTATTTGTCTTGTGGTTACGAAGGTTTGGATCTCGGATCGAAAGAAAGCCGAGCCAAAGATTTGGTGAATAATTAAAGACTTGGAGTCAAAGACAAAGCGAAAAGAAACGAGGAAAAGAAAGAGAATTTTATTTTGATTTTTATTTATTTTTTTAGGGTTTTTTTTCGGAAAACTGTATTAGGGTTTATAATTATTTTTGTAATTTTTCTTTTTATTTTTGGACTTTTTGGACATTATTTTTGGGACTTTGGACATTATTTTTAAACCCTACAGAAGGGTACTTTTAAATATAAACGGTTGTGCGCAGAGAAGGAGGACAATTACGATATTGTCTCGCACCTTGTTCGCACACCGACATAGGAGAGTGGTCCGAGTCGACTACAACCGATTCATCCAAATGCCCTGGAACGGAGGTAAGATTCTAAACACTCGCGAATCCCAATCGCCGAGTTCTTTGGACTCATTCGTTTGCATATATCTTTGAGGACTTGAATACTTCCTTTTAATTTTATAGTAAAGGGCAAGGCCTGGCCATACAAGATAATAAGGGTTCGGATTTCATCACCGTTCTCTTCTTGCCCGCTTTAGGAACACGTAACCTACGCGAACCTAAGCCTTAAAATTTTGACTAGAACAAGACCGATAGGGTAACGAGCTTAATAGGAAAGTCATTGAAAAATATTGGTTACTCTTTTAAGCACACTTCGAAGTTCATAAAGGTTTCGTGAGTTGAATGCGTGATCTGCGCCGTATAGTAATTCGGTGAGGCCTTGGGTATCAAAGCTCCACCGAGCTTCCCTCGCCTATTCAACTTACTTTGACTGGGATTGATTCAGAGAGGGTTTGCTTAAATTGTAGCAATTCCTTTTCGAAGGATTAGAAGTTGGTCTAGAAACAATCTAAGTGGAGCCATCATGCTTTTTGTTTGCTAGAAATCTCTAGGTTTGTTTTGGTTGAGTCGGCCTTGATTTGTGATTGCATAGAATTCCCTTCCTTATTCTTTTTGCATGCACGAACGTAAAAGAGACGCCCTAGGTAGATTTGTTAAAGAAAACCTAGTAGTTCTAAGCGTCTCGATTACCTCAATTTAAAGTCCGATTTTTGAAGAGTCCGTTTTGAACGTCCGCTTAAGGAGACAATCCCTAATATTCCGATAGTACCAAAAATGGCAACTTTGAAAGCTTTGTTGAACCCGACTAGGACTACTGCGTCCCTCGTGTATCAAAGTTATGAAAATGAAGCAACTTATGAACTTAAACACAGGACTTTACAAATTGCTCCCAATCTTCTTAGGGAAAGAAAATGAAAACCCCTATTTCCATGTTAGGGACTTTGAGGAAATTTGTAGTACCCTAAAGATTAGAAACCTTGATGATGATGCTTTGAAACTCGGGTTATTCCCTTTTTCCTTGAAGGATAAAGCCAAATCGTGGCTATATAGTTTGGCTTAAGTTAATTGAAACATATGAACAACTTACATCTGCCTTTTTGAACAAGTTTTTCCCTAGGCACAAAACATCGTCTATTAGGATGCAAATCGCACGTTTTCTCAACAGGAGGGAGAATCTTTGTATAGGTATTTGGAAAGGTTCAATGATTTATTAGCCCAATGTCCTCATCATGGTCTCGAAAAGTTTAGGTTAGTTCAGATCCTTTATGAGGGTTTTAGATTATCCCACTACAACCGTGGAGAATCTATGTGTACAGTGGGTTTGAAAACCAAAAACAGATTGATCAGCGATGACATATTTGCACGAAATCGCCGAAAAGACCCAAAGAATGGGAAAATAGTAGGGAACCCAAGAAAACAATTCTCTAGGAAGAGGAAACGTTAATAGGGTAGAAGAAGGCAAAGAATCGGATGCCGTAATTGCGACAATAGCTAAAAGGTTAGAAGCTTTAGAATTGGGTCACGCTTTAGTGGTAGAGTGGAGCCTTTTTGGAAGGCCATAATAATGAAGAGCAAGCCAATGCTCCGTATAATAACACTAGATTTGATAACCGATCGAAATTTGACCCATATTCGAAACCTATAATCTGGTTGGAGAAACCATCCGAACCTTTCATGGTCTAAGGACCAACCAAGGTCGTTTAGTAATTCGAATGCTCCCTGGGTTTTGGCTATACTAAGAATCCTTCAGACCAACCTCGGTTTCGTAATCGATCGATAAGAAAATCCTAAGCTTAGAGGAGTCTCTCAACTTGTTAACTCAAAGAACTGCAAAATTTGCCTATCGGTAGAACAAAGTCTACAAGCTAGTAACAAGATAGGACAAGAAAATAGTCAGGCTATTTCGAGTTAAAAACCAGTTGGTCGATAAATGAATTTTTGAGAGAAAAGGGTAGGTTCCTAGTCAAACACAAACAAACCTAGAGGAGTTCATGAAGTAGGTGAAAAACCATCACATCGCTTGAATTCGTTAGAACCCTTAGGAGTGGCGGAAAGTGAGACAATCGGTAACCATGCCCGATAGTGAGCATATCAGTAGTTCACCCTGAGGACCATCCATAACCGAGGGGACTGATAAAATCTCTCATGATGTCAATTTGTTCCGAGAGACCCTATTTTATGCCTAGAGCCCCATTTCCATGTGCCTATTAGTACCAACAAAGAGTGAATCCAACTTTAATGACATAATGGAGGTTTTTAAGAAAGTTACCATAAACCTTCCGTTACTAGAAGCAATTAGGCAACTTAAACTTATGCCAAATTCCTTAAGGATATGTGTACGCGAAAGCGCAAGCTTAGTGTCCCTAAAAAAGCCTTTTAGCTAGTCATGTAAGTTCGATCATTGAGAACAACACAACTCCTAAATATAAAGACCCAGTGCCCCTACCATTGCTTGCACGATAGGAAAACTGTCGGGTAGATAAAGCTTTACTTGACTTAGGAGCTGGTGTGAACTTACCGCCGTACCATGTGTACTTACGTGACTAGGACTTGGTGAATTGAAACCTACCAAGATAACACCGCATTAGTGATAGGTCTCTGTTAAAATTCCTCGTGGTGTGATGAAGATGTTCTTATTGAGGTCGACAAGTTTATTTATCCTGTGGATTTCGTGTGGTCTTAGATACCCAACCCGTCTCGACCCAGAGAAACAGGAGATACACCGTGATTTTAGGTCGCCCATTTTTAGCTACGTCTAATGCGATCATAAAACCGTCAAGTGGTATTATGAATCTATCTTTTGGTAATATGACTATTGAGTTGAATATTTTTAATGTCAATAAGTCGCATTCTCGAGCTAGATGACACGTGCATTGAAGAGGTGAACATGATAGGAACCTTAGTTCGTGAGTCATTACCAAACATCATATCAGAAGATCCATTAGAGAGTTGTCTAGCCCATTTTAGCATGGATTTTACGAGGATAGCAACATTGAACAAGTAAATGCTCATTTGGATTCTATTCCTATGTTAGATACCGATACATGGAAAGCTAGGTTTGAACCATTATTAGCTTTCGAGTCTACCTTAATCCTTGTTTAGAAGAGCCTCCTAAGTTGGACCCTAACTATGCATTTTTAGGCCCATCTCGAGACTTTCCCCGTTATTATAGTTTCCGATTTGGATAGTGATCGGAGAGTAGGCCGAACCGTGCTTCAAGACAATAAGGAAGCTTTAGGGTGGACCATAGAGGATATGAAGGACATAAGTCCTACGGTTTGTATGCAACAAATGCATTTAGAGGATGAACCACCCGATTATAACTTAGATGAAGCAATTGACCTTTTTCAGAACTCGATGGTCTAGAAATTAGGAATATTGTGACTAGTCTATTTAGAGACACCCAAAATTCTAAGTTTGGGGGTGGACTTGGAATATATGCCTCTACAATTTCACAAGAGTATCTTCATAGAAAGATTGATTGTTAGAAACCCATCCTCTGGTTGATGTGGTTTATCCAGGCTATGATACCCAGATTGATTTTGTTTTCCCACCAAATATTTTTCAACCAATTGTGGGAATGTATGAGTTCAAAATGTGTCAGTTATTAAGTTTTGAGACTAAACCTAAGTACTTTAGGAGAATAGAAATGACGCATTTGCTTAAGATTGACCGCCACTTTCATCGTGGTCAATTGTGTGAGTCAAAACTGATTGACTTTAAGGATCCGCAACTATTCAAAGTTATTATTATGTGCTTCTAAGTTTTTATTTGAGTTTTTCCAGACTTAATACCTGAACAGGATCTTAGCTTTGAGGAAATACATACCATGAGAATATTTTATCTCGACCTGGTTATAGAACCCGAACTCGAACCACAGCTAGATGTAGTTGTCTTAAACAGAAACTAGACAAGGGTGTGCATTATTTGTTAATTCTCTTGGCAAGTTGGAGATTCCTTTTATTTGTGATAGCTCTATTTGGTTTTGATGACCCACGTAAATTTCTGCTATTACTTTATGATTCTATGAGGTGACTAATCCTTTGTTAGTCCGTCGAAGACGTTAAACTTAGCACTTTTTGGGAGGTAACCCAATATTCATGCGACACCACAGTAATATCTTTCCTTAACTCTTTTACTTCAAATGGTGTGATTTCTCCTTGTTCATGCTTTTCATTTTATCTTTAGAACATTGGGGACAATGTTAGATTTAAGTTTGGGGGTATGGGAGAAAGTTTTAGTTGCATTGATAAACCCGAGCCTAGAAATTTATGCTTATTAAGGATGGCACTAACCAATCTAAGTGGATGGAAGCATTTTGGTTGTAGGAGTTGAGGAACCAATACGATTAGATGGCAACATCTAAAAGAGTCTATTCATAAAAGCACGAGCTCGAGTGTTAGAAATAACATGATAGTTTCACCAATCTCGTTGAGTCTTTTTCACTGTTTTTATTTTGTTTTGTTTTTAAACTATGTTTCTCTAAGTGATTAGGTGGGGCTCACGATTCAAGTTGTTACCACTACTAGGGTGAAATAGAGTGATTGAGTTACCAAAAAAAAAAAAAAAAAAAAAAACTAGACCAATTGACCAAACTAATAAAATTAACACTTGGGAATAGCAATATGTGTGTGTTTTCCCGTCTCTGTCGCTAAACAAGCGTGGAATGCAGGATCCACGGAACTATCATGTAATCTTTGACAAGAAGCATGCGCTTGGATCAAAAGATCTAATCATCGGTTAAAAAAAAAATAAAAAAAAATTAATGTTCGGTGAATAAATTGGCCTTTGGTTCCCTTTGTATATGCGAGACGTGTTGATCTAGAATTAGGATTGTCGACCACCGGTTCCCTTGTATATGCCGGTTGTGTTGATATTAGTCGGACCGTATCTCGGTCCATTAGGATAGGTTCATTTGGCAGGTGGCCTTGGACAGATATGAGAAACATCGATCACTTAGTAAACATCAAAACCATCTATGTTTTCTCTATATCCATCTTCTTGATCTATCCATGTGATTAGTTTTGACTCAGGGTATTGATGTCCATAGTGCGACTATACGAGTAGAGCTCGTGACTTATATATGAATTTTAGTATGCTTGAGTGCAAACTCGTGTACAACAATTGGAATTTCGCATCAGGGTACTTCTTCTTGTAATCAATAAGTATGCCAACCAAGGAGATTCTTTAGTGCCTTCCAAGGTTCTGCGTAGATAGTTAGGGTCCTGAGTAAAGGTTTTGTGGGTACACCTTCGGTAAACCCTCCCGAGACTATAACTCGGCCACTAGGGCCACCTAGGGGTTTAAAGGCTTATTGCATACGCTAAATGCAATCGACGATACTATAAACAGGTGAGTTAGGATTTTATTTTATTTTTGCTCGAGGACTAGCAAATAATAGGTTTGGGGTATTTGATAGACACATTTTTGTGTCTAATTTGTCTCGATTCTATATATTGATAGTGCTCATTTTTGTACTTATTATGGTGTTTTATGTGTGTGTAGGTATTTTTGGTCAATAAACATTTTTGGAAAAATCGAAACTCAGAAAAGTTCTTGGAGGACATCTACTATTCGGACCCTCACTACGGATAAGGGGTACCCAAATTACTAAGGGGCACCCTCGGGACACCCAAGGCACCGCTATCGGCACCCTACTCGGATAGGGGCGCCTCATCTTCATCGTTTAAAATTTTGTTTTAAGGAAAAACATGAGCAGCGAGAACAGTTTTGGAGTTGGATTTTTAAGCGGATTTAAGGAGATTCAATCACGGATTTAGCTTGGTTGGGCCTCGTTAACACTAAACAGGTTTGGTATAGTTATTACAATCGATCAAATTGGGTGGATAAGCGGAAAAAGGAAACAGAGGTGAATAAAGGTTACGGGTCTGGGAGTTTATTTTTGGAATTCCGTGGAGACTAAAGGCGAGATACTCTTTCCGGAGATACGTATCTATCTAAGGAAGAGTTTTGAGGATTTGGAAAGCTCAAAAACGCGTAACTAAGTCTGGCAGGAAGAAGAGAAAAGAAGGAAAGTCCGTGACTTTCTCGTGCAAGGATAAACAAGATTTGATCGAGTTTTTGAGCCGCTGGCTATATATAGGATTCCGAGAGGTCAAGGAAAGGTTACGGATACTTTGGGGGAGCTTTAACACAAAGAGAGATCAACGGCCAGAGTTGCAGTGCAATCGGGTTCAGCTGTCGCAACGAGGAAGAACACGAAGAACAATAGGCCTTCTCGGACAATCGTTTTACGGGTCTTAAATTCAACGACAATTCAACAAGACATAAGTCTGTCTCTCAGACAACGGTCCTTTGTAACATACCGCTTTGTAACGCCATTGCGGCCGTTGCAAACAGTCTGTTTTATTGTTTTTCATCCTTTTAATCAACTTTTGAGCTATGAACCGATATTTTGAGCAAGTGATTAATATGAGGAGCTAAACCCTTAGCCGAGGCGTGGGAGGAAGTCAATTTTCCATGATGTGTGTGGTAATTTCTATTTTAATTAATTTTTGCAATCTCTTTTAAGATTATTTGCCTTGATTGAAAATTGATGAATGATTTTTCCTAGCTTGATTGTGATTTCTCTTGATAGACTATGCTTAGACCTAGGTTTTTGATATTCTATGCTTTCGAAATACAATTGTTATTCTAAAAATCTACCTTTGCAAAATATTAGAATCACTTTAAACGTAAAGAGTTGCACGAATATTGATTAGATTAAATCACATAAAAATTGGAGTTTGGTGGAATCACGAGTCTCTGCTTCTTAAAATCTTGATACAATTATTTCTGAGTTTTCTATTTTTATTTGAGTCTAAAAATCCTTCACAAGTTCGAGAGAACGACAACCTTTATTACCACTTTACTACAACTTGTTAATATCACATCACTTTTATAAAATCGTAAAAATCCTCCAGTGTTTTACATAAGAAACCGAAACAATTTGACAACCTAGACCTCTCTGTGGGAACGATCCTTTCTTGCCATTGCTTCATTATATATTTTGAGTAGTAAGAAAGTGTAATTTATTTTTGACGCCTCCGACAGCGATCAAAACTCGTCAAGGAACGGTTCGAGGAGATATTCTTCGAGTGTGAAGTTTTCAAAAGAGAAATCAAGGCGCAAGGGAAGCTATGCCCAATATGTTGGGTGCTATAAGAGTAAGTATTTAAACAAGAGGTAAAACTTATCCAAAGCTTTCAACAATACTATTTGAGTATGTTTGCGTTTTCGTTGAGGAAGGCGTATGGCTATTACGAGAGCTTCGTGGGAAAAAGTTTGAGTTCGACGATTGCTACTTTATCTTGGAAGGCACTATGTATAATTACGCCATTTATGATTAAGTGTATAAGTGCACCGTTATTATCTATTGTATTTCATTTCCTTCAATGTATCGCTATGAAAGATGTATGCCTTTTACGAGTCAATGAAATGATTCTATGAAATCAAAAGTTATGATAATCCAAAACAAGGGTCGTTAGTATAATAAAATAAAACACCGAACGACTCTACATAAAATTTGAAATTGCGGGATAGGGTCGTCATCTTATACGAATATATATATGACGACTCTAAGTGTTTTAAAATCTTGAGAGTTACGGGTTTAGAGTCGTTTGTCTCTAAACAAAAAAATTAACGACCCTTTTTGACCTAGCATAAAAAGTCGTCAGCGTTTATCAGACGCCCCTAACGATTTTTCATAACCTGGAAAAGTTGTAGGTTTGAGTCGTCATCGGTAGTTTCAATTCACTGACGACTTTGAAGAGTCGTTACTGAATCCAAACCCCGACTATAACGACTCTCACATCGACTAGTTCCATAGTGACCATCAATCGACCCCTTGGAGCACCATTGAGACAATTTCAAAGAGTATATGAGGTTTACACGATTGTTTTGAGGTGCGGGTTCTTCATTTGGAGTATCGGTTCCTTCATTTTGAGCAGTAAGATCTTCATTTCCACCATTATTCATGGCTTCCTCCATTAACATCTCTTCATCAAACATCCAATCCATAGGATTATTAGAGACAATCTCACCATCAACACAATCATGGTTATTGTTTGAACCTTCACCAACCTCATTCCTTCACTTGAATCACTCATTTCTAAAAACCCTAGTTTTTTCCTCTCAAAACTCCTCTTCTTCTTCTCAAAAAAAAAAACCCAAAACTAAAATTTCCCCAAAATTTAATCCCAAAACCTGATTTTTATCTAAACAAAATTATCACACTAATCAACTTAATTAAATCTTAATACTAATCACTTAGGGGCATTTTAGCCATTTAGAAAATATTTTTATAAGGGGTGACCCAAATTAGGATTGGGTGACCTTTTTTGTCCTCTAGTGCTTGGCCCCACTTAAAATGTCTGGCCCCAATCAAATTAGGAAAATTTGTGTTGCCGATAGAAAAATTCTCAGACGAATCCCACCATCAGCCGATAAGAAATTTCTCTACCGATAAGAAATTTCTCATATTCTGAAGAACTGAAGAAGATTGAAGGTATATGTTTTAAACCCTTTTGTTTGTAGATGGTTGTTCTTCAATTTGTTTTTTTGTTAACTGATCATTTATAGGGTTAGGTTCGACTGTAAACATTTTTGATTCAAATCATTAAACCTTCATCAGATGTTGAGGTTTCATTGTTGGCTCATTTATTGCATTTCATAGGCTAAATATGAAAGATTAATTCATTTTGAATTCTTAAGAAATCCACAGTACTGACTGTAGGTTAAAGATAATGGCTAAAAGGAGACGAGCAGAAAAAGAAGTGGGAGTGGAAGTGGAGGTCGAGGAGGACAGGTAAATGGGTTGTTCATGGATCTTTATATGGTTTAGATCTGCAACTTTTTCAATTTATCAGATTGGTAGTGTTCCTCGTGTGTTTCAAGTAGAATGCAGTGAACTGTATAAAAACTAAACAATTAACAAAATGTTAATTTTGTAATCTCAAATCTGGAATAGCATGTTTTTGTGAAACTGAATTGTCTGTAAACCCCGAATATTCTAAGAAAAAGGTTACACTAGCATTGGCCATTGTGGTGCGGCTGAATAAGTGAAAAAGATTTAGCGAATTCATAACGTGAACTCGAGGCCGGTATTTTGTAACTCGCATATGTTGTCAGACATAGTTGTTAAGTAGTTTTTCCTGAACTGTCTCGTTGTCTTATAATGTAGATAGTTGTATCATTATACCTTCATCAGAAGTTGAGAGGTCATTGTTGGCTCATTTATTGCCTTTACATAGGCTGAATATTAAAGATTTAATTCATTTTGGTAGCTTCTTTGTAATAATACCGTTAATAGATCCAATTCTTTTTAGTTGAGCAAATTCTGCTGATACAATTTTATGTCAGTTTTTTTCATGAGATTGCATCTTGTTCTTTTTTTTGAATTCTTATGAAGTCCACAGTACTGATTGTAGGTTAAAGGGAATGCCTTCTGGGAAACCTCCACCCGAGGGGAATGCGCAGATACATCCCAAGGACATGGGGAAGAAGAGTAGTAAACATCCAAATAAAAGGAGACGAGCCGAAACAGAAGTGGGAGTGGAATTGGAGGTCGAGGAGGACAGGTAAATGGGTTGTTCATGGATCTTTGTATGGTTTTGGTAGTTCCGATTAGCTAACAAGGTTATTTTGCACTCGTCTTACTAAAATAATGCAAACTCAATGAGTTCGCCTTATACTGATGGCGAATTCGCTCTGGTTGAATAAATTTTGATGATTAAATTTTATGACAATGTTTCTTACCAATTTTTTTTTTTTTTTGGAATTCTTATGAAATCCACGGTAATGATTGTAGGTTAAATGTAATGGCTTCTGAAAAACCTTCATCCAAGGGGAATGCGCAGAAACATCCCGAGGAGGAGGGGCAAAAGAGTAGTAAACAGCCCAGGAAAAGAAAACGAGACAAAAAAAAAGGTGCCAGCGGAGGTCGAAGAGGACAGGTAAATAGGTTGTGGATGGATCTTTATATGGTTTTTGTAGTTCCAATTAGCTAATAAGTAATAAGGTTATTTTGTACTCATCTTATTATAATATAAACGAGGACTCAATGAGTTCGCCTGACACTGACGTTTAATTCCCTATTGTCTTGATACAGCTGATGGTCTTCTAAACTTACGTGTCCTTTATTTGCAAGTTTTTCAATTTTTTTTGGTTTTGGTGTTCTGCAGTAGGTTTATCTACACCAACAAAAGGCTGAGGCAGTTTCCCTGTCATGTTTCCAACTACTCGAGCCCACATACACTGAGAGATATACGAAATTCGTTGTCTGAATCTGAGCTGGCCCAGGTTAGGAAAACATCGATTGGACATCTAGTCGACATGCCAGAGTCACAAAAATGGCCGGCTTCCCTTTTTTCCTTTTTAATGACTAGGGAGATCCGTGTAGGACCGGAGCAAACATGAGAAGGTGAGGTATGGTTCCGTGTTGAAGGGAAAGACTTGTGTTTCTGCAAGGAAGACTTCAAGGCAGTTACAGGTCTGCCTTTCAAGGAGTCGGGTGAAGAAATTAAGTTGAAGGGGGTCTCGCAACTCAAGAAGAAGCATTTTGAGGATTTTAAGAAAGTGCAAGGAATAAATTTATATGAATTCCTTGTATTCAGAACGAAACCCATGGTCCAGGGTGCAGGGGCTGATGCTCTTCGTAATCCCATATTGTCCGGTAAGAGCAGAAAACGTCCCCGGAAATTACGATGCCGGTTCCATGTTCATCTGACGAGAGGGTGAAAGTGGCTTTGTTACTTATGGTGCACGTATTCATACTTGGGCGCCAACTGCAGCACAAAGTTAAAGACCAAGACTGGCTTTCGGTGGAAAACATAGAGCATTTCAACAGAATCCCGTGGGGTGAGAAATCATATGTCCTCTGTTTTGAGAATACGCGGAAAGCGATTAAATATCAAAACGACAAAGAAGACCCTACCGCTGAGCTCTCTCTCAAGCCACGGGGACTGCCACAAGCGTTGGTGGTAAGAGGGATTGGCTTCAATTTTTATGCATTCAGAACACATTTACTGATTGTGGTTGTTTCAATAGTTATTTGTATGTATTGTAGGTCTGGATGCTGAAGCTCTTCCCGCATTTGCTTGAAAATTACGGAAGCGAATCGCTTACGAAAGGGCAGCGTCCCCTGATTCTTACGGTGTTGTGCGAGGAAGTAATTAATTATAAGACACTTTGTGAAAACATGAAAGGAGTAGTCTATAGGGATGACATGTTGCAGAAAATCCGTGCGGTAGGTGAAGCGTTTCGTGATGCTGCATGGGAGGAAGCTGTGTCTGAAAATCGTGATTTGGAAGATGCTTCAGCGGATGGTCCCCATGATGAGAAAAATCAAGCCATGAATTCTTCTGATGACAATAGACGTGTTGATCAGGAGGTTCCGGATCAAACCGGACAGGTAATAGGAGCAGGTGATGCCGAATGGGTAATGCAACAAAGAAAAAAAGCGCAATTACTGGAATTTGAAAATACTTTCCAAGTCAGAGCATATATTCATTCCGCAAAATCTTTCTGTGTTTACTGGATATGAGTTGGGTCAACAGGTTAATTTTGGAAACTCTAAAGTAAGAAGAATAAACCCTAACCCTAAAATAAAAGATATAAAGCTGGTAAAGGTTGGGCTTTCTCTACACAATCCAAAGGAAATTAAAAGTATCAAATATCGAAAGGAGATGTCTCAGCCAAATAACTTGCAGCTGGCAGCTTTAAAAAGAAGAATGCATAATACAAATATCAATCTTGGTCAAGCTAGAGATGTGAGAGAGTAGTTTGATCTCAGTTTCTGAGATAGGTGAAGCAGCAACCAAAGGAATAACTGCCTTATTGGTAAGGTAATCCATAACGATGCCATTGGATCCTAGTGTCAGCTGAATTTATAAATAATTTGATGGCAGATGCAACGAGAGAAATGATAAACAGGGTGCAGGAGATGATCGATGGAGTTTCTGAGAATATGATTCAGTTGTTCGATTCACATGTACAGAGAATCGGGTCGGTGGAATCGATGGTCATCCAATTACAGAAAACAATTGTGAGTGATTTTGAGAATTATCTTGATCTTTGTGTGACTTGTCTAAATGTTTGGCTGAGATTAAATTAGTTGCAGCTCAGATCATAAAATCCCAATAATTTTTGGTTTGTCTTCTTCTGCTCAGCCAGCTCTGTATAAATCCCCTAATTTTCTTCTGTCAATCTAAACTCCAATCCGGCCTCTCTTTTCCTATCATCATCTTCAGAAGCCCTGGATGTCATATCAAATCTGTTCTTCATTCTATCTCCATGCTTTTTAATTAGGCTTTCATAATGTAGTTCTGATTCAGTTCATACTCATGTTTATGTTTTTTGATTTAGTGAAGTTAGATTATTCACTATGCACAATGATTTTCCTCCCATCTCTTTTTTTTTTTTTTTTTTTTTTTTTGTCTGGTTCGTCTTTGTTATGTCATGTTTAGGTGTTTGACTGATTGCCTTAACGCCTAGGTGACATGTTCTGTGTTAATTGTAGCTTAGATGGATTGCACCGTGCAACATGTGTAAGAAATGCAAGTGTAGATTGTATAGTGCGTTACTGCCTTTATGCTGCATTACTCATAAAGTATTGTATTTGGAGAGAATTTACGAAACTATTAACATATGATTGTGAGATATGTTTTAATGTTCATTTAGGCTTTTGTAAAAAGAGACTAATTTTGACATGGATGCTCAGCTTGATAAGATTTTGTTTAATGAATCGGGGCCGTGTATGTGAGTTAATTGGATGTCAAACCATTGAGAATAATTTCTCTCATTATCAGAACTTGTCGAGACTGCCGTTTGATACAGTTCTAGTAGTTTCGTGTTACATGCCTCAACATCCAATACCTTGTCATTATTAATGGCTATCTATTTTGACATGATAATAAGTTTCAATCTCTTGTCATTTGTAGGATGAAACGGAAAGACAGGCTCTTGGTGTCATATTGTCGTATATGACGCACCTCATCAAGTTTAAGGATCAACACTCATTAGACCATAAAGCATCTGCAAAAGACCACCGAATTCCAGAGATGTTACTCCAGAACTTCAGAAGCAAGTTCAAAGACGCAGATGATGGTGGAAAGAAGAATCGCGAAACATCCGGTCCAAAGAATGATTTCCTGATAAGCCATCTGTTAGTACCGAGTCTCATGGTGGATGATTTTAACTCTGACCCAACTGATATCGCCCAGGACTTGAGGATGACGACGTTAAAACTGAGACCACATTATTTGAACTTGGGTGTCAAGATGGTTGGTGGAAAAGGGAAGGGAAAGGTCGCACTAGCTACACTTCCTGTTCCTCTTAACTTCCCTCCAATGGAGCAACGCAAAAGGAAAAAGAGTCGTAAATATTAAGAGACAAACATACGACGTTAAACTAAAATCCTTGGTTTCTCTTTTTCTTGCTGGACTCTAAAATGCTGAAAGGATTCGAATGTCCTATCACCTCAAGATAGAGCATCTGTTTTCTTTGCATTGTTTCACAACACTTTCAATAGCATCATTAACATACTCAAATGCAGTAAGATCACCATTCACATTTAACTCACCTGCATCTGTAGATACAGAGTTTTTCTTAGGAACCCACTTTTTGATATACTTTGGAGCAGGATTTGAGATACAATTCCCACTTGAATGTCAAAGCTTTTGTAGTGAGAGCAGGCAGAGGGTTTCCAAGGATATTCAGCCCTCACCTCATCCTTCTTGTAATCAATTTGAAATGGTAGCTTAGCTGGAAATGAGCAATTGGCTTCAACACAAACCCTGGCAAATGCCATTCTTGTCTTCATTGCAGTTGGAGCATCTGTCATAATAGGTTTTCCTACTAGACTAGTTATCCTAGAAAAAGCAATTGCATTCCGGAGATGTAGAGGAACATCTCTGAGAATCATCCAAATAGGTACAGTACTTATGGAACCAATCTATGGTTCTATAAATGGAACCAATGAGAACCAAGCAGATTCTGCCAAGCCCGTTCCCTTGGCTGTGGTTTCGCTGGATAGTAGACAGAGACAGTGGGAATTTCGTTAATCCATTCATGCCCGTCACTAATTAGATGACGCAATGCTTAAGAGAGTCATAGTTACTCCCGCCGTTTACCCGCGCTTGGTTGAATTTCTTCACTTTGACATTCAGAGCACTGGGCAGAAATCACATTGCGTTGGCATCCGCAGGGACCATCGCAATGCTTCGTTTTAATTAAACAGTCGGATTCCCCTTGTCCGTACCAGTTCCGAGTCGACTGTTCGACGCACTTGGAAGGCCCCGTGAGGAGCCGTTCCCACCCATCATTTTTTTTTTTTTGCTTTTTTTTTCATTAACAAAATTTTAAAATGGTTTCTAAATGGTTGAAATGATATTGGCCAACTAGCACCATGTTTGTTTATCCCTGACTCCTCTGAATTGTTTGTATCTGAGTGAAATCGCCTGAATCGTATGGATCTGTCTCAACAATATGTGAGTCAGTGGTTTGGTCTCATGAGTCAGGGGTATTTTGTTACCTGACTAAAACTGGTCCGAGTTAGAAATTAGGTCTAAATTAGAGGTCGAATCAGATCTTGACTCATTCTAGAAAACAAACAGTCTGACTGCTGACTCGATGAGAGTCAGGGGTTGACTCAGTCAGCTGCAAACAAAGAAGGTGTAGGTCTGGCTGGGCATTTTCATTACCTTAAAATGGCCAGCTTTTGATGTATTTTGCTGATGCATCAACATACTGAAGGTTTGGCTCAGTTTCACCTTGTTTTTGTACAGCGCCGACTCGCTAATAGCCAAATGAAAAACTGAATTTACTGTTGGAAAACGATTACTAAAAATAATTTTTAAGGTTTTAATAAAATTATAATTTATTGTTTTCTTTTGTGAATGAAAACTTATTAGTCCCACATTGTGGAGTTTCCACGCGTTTTAATTGTTTTAAGAGACTATATAAGCATTTTAGTCCCACATCGGGAGTTTTTCCTTAAGTTGTATTTGTCAATTATATAAACAAATTCACTACTTTTGTAAAATCTATGGAAAGGGATTGCTCTATATTTTAGAGGACCCTAAGGAAACTATTTTATAGCGTTTAGCGTTCGTGATTTTCCTTGAGTTTTTAGGAGTTGCCAAGCTCAAGTTGAGCATCTACTACATATGCTAGTAGTAGGTGTATTAGGTGTTTTATCTTGGAGATCTCCGTCCTGTGAGGGCTATAGCATCACTCTTGAGTGTAGCCGGGCGCTAATGTCTTAAGGGCAACGTGTTGAACACGTGACTCACTGTTTTTCCAAAGTTTTGCCTTGTTCTTTTTACGGAGATTTAAGGGAGCTCGTCCGTTTCATCAAATCGATCTCTTCCACTATAAAGGAGCTAAGTATCAATAACTTTTGCTTATTTGATTTTTTCCTTGTTTTTGATTATTGCACCCAACATGTACTACCAAGATTTATAACCATATTATCATCATCTTGCTACATTTCGCGTATTTTTCCAGGTTTTTTACTTTCATTCTTAATCTTGCAAATAAGGGGAAAAAAAATCAAGAAGGTCATCACTTATCAGCAAGATAAATGTAAACAAAATTTGATAACCAAACACTAGAATAATCTCTCTGTCCATGTCTGCCAACAGCGAGGACATAGGCATTACAGACTTGTATCAAGATCACTGCTCTCATTGCCATGGAAAGAGCAAATCAAATTTCTTAGGTCCATCAAAATATGCATAAATACCATCTTTCCGTACAGAATACGGACATTGTGTGTGACAGTTATGCCAGTCTCTCTTGAGCTTATATACTTCATAGCTACCTTGAATCGTCTTTCCAGCTGAATCGCTCCACCTCATAAAACACCAAAACATTGTTGTCCGCATAAAATTCTGGTGAAACGTCCAAGAGAACGCTTGACGGAATGCAAGTCTCTGCTCACCCAAATCGTCATCCTTTGATTTGCAGTGAATTGTAAGGACCGTCTTCTCAGATATATCATTTCTTACCGAGGCATGAATTGCATTCCAAAAGGCCCCAGATGCCGAACACTCGCAAACTAGTAATGCCAAGATCACCACCAAACCAAGAACATAGGCGTAGTCTCTGCTACTAACTCTACTCTTGCAATCACTCATTATTTTTCTTTGGTATTTCCCTCTTTCTCTTTAGACGATATATATAATTGTATATGCAAATGGAACATTCTGATTATTCTGCATTCGGTTAGAGTCTTAGAGGATTATTCCAGTTATATTCTCCAGATTAAATGCAAGTGACCGGCAGTTATATTCTTCATTTGATGCACTCTGCCTTATTCTCACAGCTGATACATCCATGTAATATTCTTCATCTATTCTCGGGAAACTATTTGGGAGCTCTCTGTGCTGTTCCTTGGACCTTAATTGCTATTTAGTGGACTTTTGTAGCTTGCAGTCCTGGCCACATATGACCGGATCGATTATCTCGTTAAAAAGTTAAAAACTGGGAATTAGGACACCCCTAATAACCAAAGGATATATGATGAAGAGTCCCCTCCAAAATGGGCTGGTCCTCAAAATCGTTATATTTCTAGGTATGGGCTGGTCCTCAAAATCGTATGATTTTAGGCATACGGAAATCTTTTAGGGCATACCAAGTAAAGACAAAAAAGGAGTGTAAATAACAAAATCAAAAGCCCCTTAACCAAATATTTTTGGTAATGGCAAATCTGTCCTTTTAGGATTAGTGTTAATACTAATGATTAGTTAAAATAATTCTAATTAGTGATTAATGATTAGTTTTAGGATTAATAAAAAATTTGAGTAAGAAAAAAAAAGTTAGGTTTTTTGTGTAGATTATTTAGTTACCCTTGAATTGTAGTCATTTTTCCAACATATCTTATGTTTAATCTCACTTTTGTAGGTTAAAATCATCAAAAATCTGTGTTTTTTCACTAAGGTTCGGCGAGTTTGGATGAACAGTTCGGCTAGCTGAAAGTGTTGATTAAGAGCCGAACCTACCTTGTAGACCGAGAGTTCGGCTTGGTTCGAATTGTCCTCCACAAGCCGAACCCTACATTGAACTATGTCGGAAGAAAAAATGTTTAGGGTTCGGCTTATATTTAGAAATTCGTAAGCGCCAACCTGTTGGAAACACATTGTTCGGCTATTTGAATAAGTAGAATATGTTTCTAACTCGATCATGTACATTTACGGGTTAATAATTTTGTATTGGTTAAGCATATATTGTGAATATCGTAATAGCCGAACCTCGTAAATGTGCTAGGTTCTAGCACATATTATGATTATCGAATACGCCGAACCCCCGTGGATCTCTTTTCGTGACTAGGTTCGGTTTGAAATTTCATGAAATTTCAAGCCGAACTGTTCATATACACTTACATGAAGCTTTTGTGAAGAACAGTTCGGCTAAAAACGCAACTCAATTTTGAGCCGAACCCAACACCGTAACCGTCATTTAATCGATGAAAACAAAGAAATAGGAGATTGAGTTTGTAAAACTTACTTTCTTATCCTCGTTTCGGGAGTTGGAGATGCAAATTGGTTCAATTTCTCGGGTTCAATTGGTGGTTGATTTTCGTTTCTACACCTTCATCTTCAATTGGTTCTTCTTCTTCAATTGATGGATTAGAAGATGATTTGGTTTGCCTAGTCCCTCGCTTTCTTTGTACGAGTCATTATGTAGTTCAGTTTAATCGACAATCAAATTTTTACGAATCGACAATTAATCACGGTGATGAATTTTTTTTTCGCGGGAGGGGTAGAGTTCGGCTAGAGGAGGAAGAAGAAGAGATGTTAAGGGAAGCTGATTTTGATTTTTTAGAAAACTGATTTTAGATTTTTGTATTAAGGGTATATAAGTAATTGAGCTATCCATAGGTTACCCCTTATAAGGTCACCCAAGATGGGACTATCATTTTGTATGCCGGGAAAGTTTTATATATGCCTAAAATCATAGTTCATAAAATTGTCATCTTTCCACTTTTCGTAAACAGTAGGGGAGGGGGAACAAGAACAAGAAGGTTATCTTTTTTTTTTTTTTTGATCGGTAAATTAAAGGTTTTATAGATGAAGGAAAAAGTACATGAATTATGTTCTCTAAACCAAGAAACCAACCATAAAAGAAATGGGAAGAAACAGAGATAACCCCCAAACACAAACCAAAGCTTGAAAGCTAAAGATCGCAAGAAAAACCAAAGAGCAAAGACACAACACACAAAAACCTTACAAAGCCTCCTCTTGAATCACCGACAAGAAAATCAATGAGGTTGAAAATCACCTCTTCCCGCCTAATTGTAAAGTGGGATGGTGATACCTCGTGAAGACACCCTCGCCTATGCAACCATTTAGCCACTTGTTAACTTCACTTGCTCTATAATCCTCTTCACCTCCTTACTCTTGTTTTGAAACGCTCTCAAATTCCGCTCCTTCCAAATAGACCAAGCAATTGCAAATGGGCAAAACTTTAAGAACAAGAGCTTACAAGAATTGTTAATCCTAGGCCAAGAATTAACCAAACTAATTAAATCCGAGGCGTTGCCCATATCACCTTGAATTCTTTCGCAAAATAGCACCAGATTTCCCAAGACTTTTTACAATGGATTAATAAGTGATTCACCGATTCTTCATCTTGAACACATAGATAACGAGTGATTAACCCATTCTCTACTCCAACCTGAAATCTTCTCAAAACATCTTGGGTGGCGATCTTGCCATAACCCGCCGCCCATAAGAAAAACTCACTTTTGTTGGCCAATGTTTAGACCACACTCTTCGACATATGATAAATCTAGTAGGACGCGGCTCGGCAATTTGTAACCACCGGTAACAACACTTAACCGAAAAAGACCCATTAGATTTGTCGCCATTCCAAATCCTCGTCATCCTTTGTGTTTACATCTCCAATCGGACAGTTCTCCAACATAAACAATAAAGAGGAGAGTTCAAAGAATAACCGGATCTTGTACTCTTCCTCGTGATGCCTAAGTTCCATTCTACTACATCGTTATTCACATACCTTATTTGAGCAATCTGTTGTTTTTTTCTTCGTAGCTACATAAGACAATGGGAAAAGGTCTTTCAAACACACAAGTAGATAGCCATTTATCGTTCCAAAGCTTGTAGTGACCCTATCACCCACCGCATACCTGCAGCTTGGTTTTAAAATGTCGATAAACCTTGCAATCCCTTTCCAAATACTAGTCCCGTAAGCTCCTTTAGGTTTATTAGTGTACCACCCTAAAGAGTCTTCCCCGTACTTTCTGCGACGATAGTCCTCCATAGAGCCTGTTTGTTCACACCCAAACCTCCACAACCATTTCATAATTAAAGCCGTATTAAGAGATTTTATCTTCTTAATTCCTAGCCCACCACAATCCTTAGTACACATCGCCACCTCCCATCTAACAAGATGAAATTTATGATTATCTTCTTTATCATTCCACAAGAAATTTCGAAAAGCCTTTCCATCTTCTCGATAACGGACATAGGAGCAATGAATAACGACATAAAGTACACCGGCAAAGCTTGCGTAACCACATGGATAAGAATTAATTTGCCTCCTCTGCATTTAAAAATAGCCGAATAATTAAACAACCTTGCCTCTATTCTTTCCAAAACTATATCCCACTTTGCCTTGGACATATACTTATCCCCTAAAGGCAACCCTACATAAGAAATAGGAAGTTTCTCAACTTTACAACCAAAAGTCAAGGCATGAGAACCAATCATGAACCTCCCCAACAAAGGATTAAAGTCTGTCTTCTTGAAGTTTACCTTTAAACCCGATATAATTTCAAACCATAACAAGATGTTCCTTAAATGTAACTTGACTAGACTTATTTTGAAGAAACACCAAAGTGTCATCCGGCAAATTGAAGATGACTTATAACAGCTTTCCATTTTGGATCGCTTCAAAACCCCGCAACCAACCAATATCACTAGCTTTATGAAAAAGGAGATTTAATGATTCAGCCACCAATACGAAGAGAAAGGGAGACAAAGGATCACCTTGTCTCAACCCCTTTGAGCTTTCAAACCTACCATTCGAAGACCCGTTGATTAAGACAGAGAAATTGACATGTCTAGTACATGCTTTAATCCATTTTCTCCATTTATCCCCAAATCCCATTCTCAAAAGTGTATAGTCGAGAAACTCCCCCACGACACATTATCATAAGCCTTTTGAAAGTCAATTTTACATAGAATTCCGATTTCTTCATCTTGTTGTAAGAATCAATAACCTCGTTAGCAATTAAAGAGCTATCAATAATTTGCCTTCCACTAACAAAAGCACTTTGATGGTTACTCACTAGACCATTCATCACCCCTTTCAATCTAGTTGCTTAATTTTTGCGAGATTTTGCAGGGTTCCGTGATCTCAACGGTAGGATCGGATAAGGAGTGTGAGGTAGCAAGAAGCAGAGCGTTTCTGGGGTGGAGAAGTGTACACGTGTTTGTGAATTTCAAAATTCAAATCCCTCTGCTTCACGTGATAAAACAGATGGCAACTCAACAAATGGGGGCACGGAACCTTCTTGGACCTCCTCAACCGGGCCGATAAATAAAGATCCATGTCTTTCGGATAGAGTTCGTCCTTGTGATAGCGATCAAATCTCATATGTTTCTGATTCTTTTGACAAAGCTCATCAAATTGATGCAGAAGACGAGGATGGGGAATCTTATGAGAATAATGACTTTGAACCAGAAGTGGTGGCTGATACTTATGATAAAGTATTATCCAGTCAAGATCCATCAAAATCACGTATCAGTTCGGGGGATGTTTCCGATCCGATTTCTGAAGTGGAGGCTTTCAATCGGCTTCAAATAAGAACAAGAAGGTTATCAGCATGAACAAAATTTGATAACCGATCACTACAATAATCTACGTAGTTTGTGTCGCCGTTTCAGGTGAGGGGTTCTCATCTACATCTTCTGTTCTCTGTTGATCATCGATTAGTGGTATCTGTTTAATAATTATTCTATGTTTAATCTCAGTTCTTATCGCCGTTTCAGGTTAGAGTTTCTCATCTACATCTCTTCTCAGGTTAGGGTTTCTCATCTACATCTTTTCTGTTCTTTGTTGATCATCGATTAGTGGTAATTCTTGTATGATATTTAGTTTTTATCGTTTTGTATGATTCAGTATGAACACCATGTTTAGTAATTCTCTGATTGTGAATTAGTGAGTATTTTATTCGAATAATTGCTCTAATCAAATTTCCTGTTAATTACTAGTTATGATATGTGGTTTTCATCTTTTATGGATGTGAATGTTAACTCACATGATAGGCTCTAGGCGAGACGAGGCGCCAGGCCAACTGCCCAGAGGGAAAACTGGAAAACACAAAATTTGCTCATACTTTGGCGCCTCTAGGCGCTCCTTGGGTGGCTCCCTAGGCGCCTTCTACAACATAGCATGATAACGTGATTATTGCAGGAACCGAATCGAATTTCCTATTAATTACTACTTACTAGTTATCTTGGATATCTTAGATCTGTGATTTTGATCTTTTGTGGATGTGAACGTTAACTCACTCATAACGGGTATCATACATATATGTTCATGAATACAGTTGTTTACTTCAATTACATGATAATATGCTACACATGTTTTTAGTTACATGGTTTCGTGTGTGTCTTCGTTAGGAACTGAAATTTACTCTCTTGGATTCTGACTATTGTATTCTGTAGGTACAATGGAAAAAATACATGATGGGAAAAAGGATAAAGCGCCAATGTTGGAAGATAGAAATATGGACAAAACACCTCTGTTGAAACCATATTATAATCCACTGATCATTCCAGAAAAGCCTTTTGATATTTTTGATGTTAGAAATACGTTTGCTGCTACCATTAACATATCTGCTCAATGAGGATCAAAAAGTTTCTCGTCAATTTGATGTGTTGAATGTTTTATTATCCAACAGAGGAATAAAGATTTCCTCCTTAGTAAATTTCCCAACTGTTAAGATGAAAGTCCTGATGCCAATCACTGAGCCAATATCCTTTAGGATTTATCACAAAAGTTTAATGAGAGGTCTGAGGGTGATGACGGCAGGAAAGGAAATTCATCGAATTTGTCTTGCTTATCGAGCGGAGGAGAACCTGCTGATCTTTGTGGATGGCCTTACGGAGGTGTTCATCAAGACAGACAGTCACCTGTACCGAACAAGAAACAGGCGAGTCGCTTCTGCATCTTAGTTGGCAGAAAAGTTTCTTATTTTCACTTTTATCGCTTGGTTGCAAAGTAAACATATTTTCATTTTGCTATTTTATGTTTAGTATTTGACAGTATGATAGTATAAAGTAAGAACTTCTGTCAATGATGGTTGTTTCTGCTAAAAAAGAACTCTACAATGTCTCTCTGTGACTCTGTCCAAGTCTACCAACAGCGTGTAGTGTTTTATTTATTTTTTCTACGCAAGACAATTCATGATTTATTGATAAAGAAAAAAGGCCCATATTACAAACAACCTAAAACCAAAGTTCAGGCCCGAGTGAATTTGTTACAATCAGTTAGATATGAACAGTGCTTCCCAATTTCTGATCAGATCACCAAAACTGATGCTGATGAACCAATTTCTGATAGAGCCTCATTGGAAAATTAGTCTTTTTAACTTCGTTTGCCATCACTCGTTGATTTCTCTTATTTCATAAATCCATATTGTGAATCTAAACTCTTCTTGTCAGAGTTTTTCCTGTTTGTTCAGGCCAACACTCCAACTAGTCTGGATTGTTTGCTTTTTCCCGAACGTGCTACACTTCCACCAGCCGTTTCCACCACTTTCTTCCCCGTTAGGAGTCTTCATCCACACCCTATATTTCACCCACTTTGGTCCCCATTGAAAAACAGGGGTCCCATTATCTAAATCCACCAATGCCTACACGACACATAGGCGGTGGAAAGAAGTGTGGAAGGGGGCAGTGGACATATAACATTTTCGCTTTTTCCTCCAAGTAATATCCATTCTAGACTTCAAACTACAGTACCAAATACCTAAGAAATCCATTCATCGGAATATTGGACAAAACTAAAATTTATTGTACCAACAAAAGGATACCATTAATTTAGGAGAAGATACAACATAAAATTAACAAGATTTACTATATTTTAAGAAAGGGTAATTTGGGAGAATAAATTGAGAACTTAAATGCGTTAGAAACTGTCTATATAAATGCTCGTTTCTTATTGGTCCCCATATCCCCTTCGAATTTTGCCCCCATCAAATTCTTTTTCTGAGATGTTCTTTTGCCTAAGGCGCTATGTAAGCGGTACTAAATTCATTCAAGCATGATCAATTTTTATGTTTCCTGTGTTCAATGTTGCTCTATATAGGCCACTGGTTCTGCTTTTAAAACTGTCGTGAATGGCTGTAGCCTGTATGCTGTGAATTTGAAAATGAAAACCAAGAACTAAGCAGTCAAAATGAAAATTATGCCTCTGAATTTGATCCATCAATTCCTCCAAAATTGAAACACTAACTCAATTCACATATTAACACATTGAGATAAACTTATAAATTTAAAACCCCAAGAAATTTGACCAATTGAGTTGAAATGAAGGAATAGATAATCACAAATAAAATCCATCACAAAAAACCAAACAACTAATGAATTTTCGATCGAACTTGGGGGTGGGGCATTTCAATAACAACCAAAGGAAATGAAAAATAAATAAATAAAGACAACAAGAAATTGCTTCCATTAATAACCTTAATTTTATCTTCCTTTGCAATAATACCCAGAAAAAATCCCCCAATAAGAAAACCTAGCCCCCAAATCCGTAAATAGTTCTTCCTTGTCTTTTAAAGATCTTCAGCACCATGTGACTACGTGCACTAAGTCTAAAGAAGTCTGGGATATCTTAGAAACTGTATTCGAAGAAAATTCCCCGGAGAAAGAAGCTAGCCTTCAAAACCTATATTCTGATTGGGAAAACCTCCGTATGGCTGATGAAGATTCATTTGATGAGTTTAATCGCAAAGTGTCTGAAATTGTTAATGCATCTTTTGTATTAGGTAAGACCATTTCTGAAAAGGAAATTGTGATGAAAATTCTCAGATCGTTGCCAGCCAAATAAGATTCTAAGAATCATGTCATCTTTGAAGGAAATAATCTTGATACACTTTTGTTTGTGGGTGAAAACTGTTTCTGCGGTTTTCGGTAAATTTGGGTGTGTTTGGATGAGAAACGAATCTAAACCCTAAAAAAATGCACTGCACGGGAGTGGTTTTGATTCGAGAGATCAACTGCACAATTCCAGCCTAAACCAAGAAATGGCTGTTCCGGATTGCTTCGGTCACAAAGTGAAGGAGATGGGGTTGATCTTAGGGAGGGAAGCGAAGAAGGTGTTGAGATTGTGAAGGTGTTGGATGTTTTATGACTTGTATCAGAATGGTGATTTATGGATACTGATGACAACACTTGGTTTTTTATGTGTTCGTCTGTGTTGTTTGAAAATAGGTAGCAGAACCTATTTATACAAGTTATTGAGCACAACCTTCGTCTCGTAGGAAGTGGAGTAATGGAGTAGTGGGGTCGTAAGTGATTGTCACACGACCACGTCTTTGCCCATTTTTCCCATCATCTCTAACCATGTCCATGCCTCCCCGACACGTTCTTGTAATGGTGTGTTGCACGCCACACGCCTCCCTAAGTAAACACTTTGTAGACCAATATCCCAAGAAGTATCCCCCAGTATTTTTTTTTGTGACATGCTTGATGTCTCGAATGAGTAGATCGTGGGACCCACTTAAAATGGCAGGAAATAGCATACAATGCTAAGTTACTTAAAGAATTGATATTCATGAAATATCGTGCATGTTTGGTGCTATTTACGCTATGCATTGCAAACAATCAACATTTGTGAAGCATCGATGTTTTAAAGCTTGACCGTCCAATAAGTCGTGGATCGAGCTGTAAACCTTAAAATAGCATCACGTCCAACCATCTTCGAGTGATCGGTTGGAGGTCAGTGTTTGGTGGGTGTGCTGTTTTAAATGACGAATAAGTCGGTCGATCCTCCCCGTGGTAAGAGTGGCTGGGACGGTGATCACCTGGGATGCTTCATTAGTCATTAGTCGCCTAACTTTTATTTAGGTTGTCACCAAGCTAGCAAAGTTGGACGGACAAGATGGTTTATGACGCTTATTTGCGACGTTTGATGGAATTTTAGGGTTTTAAAGAGGTGCACAAGCATCACCCTCCATACCATTATGTCTCGCGGAGGTACGACCTAGGCCACTCAATTTGTCTGGCAAAGGTGAGTGGTCGTGATCGATTTGCGATAGAAATCCTTTGCCGCAAAGGATTTGGGAACCGCGTGACATGCCTCCTTTGGGCACTCGTTTCGAGGTCCTCGACAATGGTTGGCCTAGGCCGGTCGGTCACACGCATAGGTGGGCCCACGGTGATCATGTTGATACTCTTGGTACCTCTTAAGTATATATCTACACCTTCCGTTTAGGCTGAGGAAGATGGATGGTCATGATCAAACTGCGACATATATATAATGCCGCAAACCCTAATTAGGGTTTTGGATCACCACGTGCGCAACTTTGGCCAAACGGTTTGTGTGCTATACTCCTCCTTTGGGGAGACGGGAGCTATCCGGGGCCCACGTTGGGCCGACGGTGAACATATGTGTACCGTATGATGGTCCTAGGCGCGATCTAAGCCATCCAATTATGCGGCTAAGTTGGATGGTTGTGATCGATTTAAGACACTAGTGGAGCCCGCGACCCTTTAAAGCATCACGCCAGCCATGTTTCGAGCAAACGCTCATTGCTCTAGGGCATTGCTGTGAGAAGGCCGATCGGGTAGGTGAAAAGTGGGCCTACCAACGTGTGCGTTGGCGCTTCCCTGATCATTCGTGGGATGATCTAGGCCGTCCAACCAGGATGGTGAAGTTGGACGGTCGTGATGATTTTAAGACCGCTTGAACAGCCTAAGCTCGCCGAGATTCTTCCAAAGCAACGTAACCACCCTATTTTAGGGCTGGCGTTTGACGTCTTTGGGAGGAGTTCGTGTGATGTTCGAACGGCTAGGCATAAACGGCCCGGTGGTCATCACGATGATGGCCTACTCTTGCCGTGGTTTGGCTAGGCTTGTTAAATTGCGCGCCAACTTGTGTGGCCGTGATCGTTTCGAGACTCGATTTGGACAGTCTAGATTTCCTTAAGGAAATTAAGCATGCTTGATCGGCTAACCAAAGCGCGTCGATGCGAGACTCTCCATCGAGAGTGATGTACTGTGTGGGTATTTCATGCATGTCTCAATATTGGCATGAGATTCATGCTACTGCTAAGAGTGAGCACTCGATCATGTAATGTCAATGATGAGAGTTCTACGAGAACAAAACATGGAAAATACTAGGCAAATCATGCATTAATTGTTAATGCTAGTAAAATTCACAGAATATTTGGGATTGATGTTGCACGCACCATTCTGGGTGAATTTTGTATATTTATTGAATTGCTTCAAATAAATAAAGCGAGAGGTTTTCTGCGCTCATCGCTTATCAAATGGATTTATCCTTTGCAGGATGTCAGCACATTAAATTTGGTTTTACAATTTTAGCCCTGAACTAAAATCCACCATCAACATTAAGTCCCTTGCCTAGCATATAATGGCTGCATTATTGTGGGGTAGGCATGAGATGGTGACAAATAAAGATAAAACTTATGAGACAAAGTTAGATGTTACCATGAGAGATGGGTCGTCCTGTCCTTGGAACATGTCATGTTCAAGAGGCGTCCAGGTAAACGTTCCCGTAGCATGATGTCGGTTTATGTCATAATCCTCGACTCTGATGTGGACGAGCCCTATCAGAATGTCCTTAAAAGGATGTTGATGCAATTTAAAAAGATGTCAAGCATCTCCCAAAGAGAACGTTGATGTAGCTTCCGGAAGGCGTGTTGAAGCGGCTCGGAGAGAGCCTTGCGGCTTACTGAGCGAACATCGAACCAGGATCCTCGAGAGAGTGTTGAAGCCTTCAAGCGAACGTCGAGGTGGACTGGAGAGATAGCGTAAGCAGCTTCTGAAGCGAATATCGAGGCGGACCCTGGAGAGAGTGTTGAAGCGGCTTCCTCTGAAGAGAGCATTGAAGAGGCTTCTCCTGGATAGCGTTGAAGCGGCTTCCTATGAATAGAGCATTGAAGAGGCTTCTCCGGCGAGCGGCTTCTTCTTGATTCAATTTTCCATTGCGAATTACATGCTCCTTGATCGACCATCTCTCTTGTGTCAAGAAGTCCTTGATCGTGGGCAATGAAGGATTTTCATCTCTGAGCCTCAGTCCCCAAGCGTGATTTATATGGTCTATCTTGTATGGTCAAGGGTTTACCATAATAAACATATCGCCATCTCTCCTCTGTGACTCTATTACTTCTCCGTGGGAAAATAAAATATGCAGAAGTTCTGATTACCTCTGTCCGTAGTGGTTGTTGCTATGGTGAAGCTCGGGCACTAGTATCAACAAACGAACAACGGTTCTTAGCTGCAACTGTGATCAGAAGAGACTTGCAGGAAGAGGCGTGACAGCTATGGGCACAAACTTGGCGGTCTTCGTATAGTGGTAGAGCTTGTCTCGTTATTAGAGGGAGAAGCTAATGATGGAACCAATAGCTTCTTGATGTTGCCTCATGGAATGAAAAAGAGGGAGATAGTCCCCTTCCCACGAGTATCCACTGAGCCTTCGACTTGATAGATGTTGTCACGCTGGGTTCATGAGGCCGTCTTTTACTCCTGCGTTGCGTTTCATAGACATCCAGGAATATCGCTGGTCTTTGAAAATACGCCTGCTCTCTTGAGTATATCCTCGTCTTTGGACATCTTGGAATCATAATGATAGCATGCTTGCATCTCTCTAAATTCATCATCTTTGAGATGGGCAGTGCTAAGCAGTCCCCAGTCACACTCCTTTGCCATTATCATCTTTGGATCGTGTCTTGAGAGTAGGGAAGTTCCTTCATGCGAATGACTTAACTAATATGTTATGCAAATATGAAGAAGCTCTTGACATGGAGAGTTCAGTATGTACCTCTTAAGTCCCGTGTGCGACCTCCTTCTAATGCAACTACTTTTCTACTGGAGACGACGAAATTATGAAAGCGTCTCTCACCGATTTTGTTTTAAATCCAAGCCGGATATGGTATATCTCCGACGTTGTTTTATCATTGTGATAGTCGTACATGTGTGCGAGGTTGGAGTTGGCGGTTTTGGACGCGGCAGATGTTGTATCCTGGTGGTTTTCCTCGCTTCAGCCAAATTCGAAGGTCAAGGTCATTGCACAGTGATGAGATGTATACTTCCACGAACATCATGAGGCTCTCTTCATTACTTGCCACTTGTTCTTTCTAGGTTCGAGTGTTTAGCGACTTCACCGAGTTCATAGGATGTGAAAGCAGGTTCTTGAAAAATCATGATAGTCGGTACCATCCTATTGATACACAATTACACCACTTGTTGTTCATCACATTTGGATCGTGGACCTCAAGTGCTCGAATTCGGGACCTCTTGATATAATCATTTGGATGTTATTTGTTTTTACCAAGCATTATTCTTAAGTCTGACAGCAGTGATTCGCCGAGCTGCGGATTCTTTCTCGACATGTCGATGCGGACATCGCAATCTTCTTGAGGCTGCTACCTTGAGATGTCGGCTCCAGTAGATCTCGAAGATGTCTAGGCTCGCTCGTCGGGGCCGACATAATAGGCGAACCCTTTATGATGATTTGGAGATGACAATATTCGTAGAATCTTCCTAAACGCTTCATGTTGTAGTGCGGTCCTGCATTTAAACTTGCTCCTTTCTTCACAAGGGGGTGAATGAAGCAAACAAGCTGGGCTAAACCGGTATAAAACTGTAGTTCACCTTGCCCATGAAGCTTTGGAGTCCCTTCACAGTTCGCGGAGGCAACATCGTGAGGATAACTTGGGTCTTGGATGGGTCCACTTTGATTCCCTTAGTCACCTTTTGAACACTTGTCGTAAGACTCCTGTGTGGGCCTCCCGAGATTTTGATTTGACTACTATATCATCCACGTAGTCTTCAACTTGCTTATGCATCATGTCGTGGAAGATTGTCGTCATAGCGTTGATACGTTACAAGGCATTAACCAAATGGCATTACAATATAATAAAATTTCCGAGAGGAGTTCGAAAAGATGTCTTACTCGCGTCACGTTCATACATCCTTATCTGATTGTAGCCGCTATATCCATCCATGAAGGAGAACGCGCCGTGTCCGCTGGTGGCATCCACTAACATGTCGATGTTAGGTAGAGGAAATCATCTTTGGGGCAGCATCTGTTCAAGTCTTTGAAATCCACGCATCACCTGATCTGTCCATTTTTCTTTCTTACCGGAAACACATTAGCCAACCAGGTTGGATGATGAATGGGTTTGATGAAGCCAGCAACTAGCAACTTATGAATCTCAATCTCGATTTGCTCTTCTACCTCGTGTCTGAACTTCCTTGGAGACTGTTTAACCGTCTTGGATCCAGGTATGACATGTAGATGATGGGTGACCAATTTTTCATCTAAACCGGGCATTTCTTCATACGTCCAAGCGAATATGTCCTGGTACTCTTTGAGAGTTCCACGAGCCAGGCATTCATCCGTACACAAGGTTGAGTGATGGAGATAGGCCTAGAGATTTTCATTCCCATGTTAATGATTTCGAGTTCATCATTTGTCGAGTTGGTGCCATCTTGCACTGCATGGGAGCATCGATACTTCTTCTTGTGGCCCGTCGTTGTTGTAGCATTTTGTTGGGGGGAAGAGACGGGTAGCAGTCTCACCGCTAATTTCTGTTGAGCGTCGGTACACCTTTTCCCTTTCGGTCACGGCTTGCAGCGAAAGTTCGTTCCTCTTTGTGTGAACGTGAGTCGCGGCTTCACATGATGAAGAAGAATTGGAACGCCTTGTCAGCAAAGATGCATCACGAGGCTTAGTCTTCAATGATACAAGTCGGTCCTCCTCCTGGATTGACGCCCACGTGGGGAGTGTGATAAATGAAATTTGTCCGATTCTTCATGCCATCCTCTCTTGATTCAAACAATTCAACTCACATATTGGTGCGTAAAGAGACAATGATGCAAGAATACGAACGTATTCTTTATTAAGCACAGTCTTCAGGCATTGGTGATACGTCGAGGGGACGATCTTATTGTCATGAAGACATGGTCTCCCCAGTATCATATGGTAGTCCGACTCCTTTTCTATGACTTCCAATTTTACCTTTTGATTGACTGTCCTACGTACAAATTCGAGATTGACATACCCGTACGTGTTGGTTTGGTTCCCTTCAAAGCCTGTCATCGTGGTAGGTCATGCCGTGACGATCTTGATTGGGCGAACCTTGGCCGCCCCGAGTGTTTTGAGAGTAATCACATTCGAAGACGCTCCCGTGTCGATGAGGGCCCTCTTGAACTCTCGAATCCTTGATGCGCGCATAACGTGTTGGGCCCAAGTTGTGACCTTCTTCCGCCATCATGTCTTCCTCTCGTAAATGTAATATTATTCATGTATATCTCTCGATGTTTTTGAGGCTTTGGACGTAAAGGAGTTAAATGCACATCTAGGGATATATGGTCGATCGCAGCAAACGTCTCCGCCCACTGATTCTTCGAGAGGTGTAAAATTTCGCATAAGCTTTCCACAAGAGAAACCGCTTCTGATCCACCAGCCTCTGGTTCATAGTGAAACTATTGACTTGAGGAGGATCGTTGCGAGGATCAGGTCCGGTGTAGAAATCTCGATGAACAGGAGGCTCGCTCATATCTGATGTCATCTTGACGAGGAGATCGAGTATGCCGTTTATTGTTTCTTTGATCAGGTACATGTTCTTCGTGTGAATCTCCTACACTCGTGCTAACTCAATCAATGTTGGGATTCTTCCTGTTACACCATCGGATACACTCCGCTGGGAAGAGGGGTATTTCGTTGGAGGAACTTCAACCGAGATTTGAAATTGTTGGGGAGTCCTAAGACCAACCATTTTAAAATCAGCCAAATGGGATTGGGTATTGAAGAAATTGACTTCACAACCGAGAGATTAATCTCTTACCGTGGTCGCCAATTGTTTGTGGGTGAAATTTGTCACGGTTTTTGGTAAATTTGGGTGTGTGTGGGATGAGAAACGAATCTAAACTCCTAAAACCTGCATTGCACAAGAGTGTTTTGATTCGAGAGATCAACTGACAATTCTGGCCTAAACCAAGAAATGGTCGTTCCGGACTTGCTTCGGTCCACAAAGTGAAGGAGATGGGGTTGATCTTAGGGAGGGAAGCGAAGAAGGTGTTGAGATTGTGAAGGTGTTGGCTGTTGTATGACTTGTATCGAATGGTGATTTACGGATACCGATGACAACACTTGGTTTTTTATGTGTTCGCCCGTGTTGTTTGAAAATAGGTAGCGTAACCTATTTATACAAGTCATTGAGCACAACCTTCGTCCTAGTAGGAAGTGGAGTAATGGAGTAGTGGGGTCGTGTAAGTGATTGTCACACGACCACGTCTGCCTTGCCCCTTTTCCCATCATCTCTAACTTAGTCCATGCCTTGATGAGTGCTAAATAGTGCATATTTATACACCTTTTTATTGGCATTTTACTCATCTTTTGTGCTCAAGAATTAGATATTATCCCATATTTGTATTTTCCTTGTTTTCAAGAATAAATATTTGTATTATTAATTTTGTGTTTTTAGGTAATAAATAAAGCTCGGAGAAATTGAGGAGCCAAAAGAGCGAAGAATTGGAGTCGAGCATCTATGGAGCAGAAAGCAAAGCGTTCACGCGCAAGGTTGCAACCCAACAAGTAGCAACTCATCTACTTAGACATGGGCTTGAGAGACCCGACTCACGACCGGATCCGAACCCGTACACTCCAAGCCATTGAGATTTCTATCTTCCACATCCAATCATTTTGCCTCCACGCGCATCGAAGTTATTTGCTCCGTGTAACACCAAATCTGCCCGATCCTTCCCGAGCTGTTCGGATCTCGCGCATCTTCATCCTACGCCTCCTCCAACCTTCCCATCGTCCCTTCTGTCCCGCCTCACACTCTAGTTGCCTATACCTACACCATCAACAAAACCCATCAGCCAAACCCTATTCTCGCTTTCCATTTCTCTTTCTTCTCCCAGGC
Source organism: Papaver armeniacum (assembly GCA_023531295.1). Taxonomy (NCBI): domain Eukaryota; kingdom Viridiplantae; phylum Streptophyta; class Magnoliopsida; order Ranunculales; family Papaveraceae; genus Papaver; species Papaver armeniacum. Next base: position 231,971 of record JAJJWW010007308.1, read on the forward strand.
CCTCTGCAGAAACCCATCCCTCTCCTCCTCTTCCGCCTCTCCCGACAAGAGCCATAGCCACCACCTCACCACCCTATCTCCCGTCAACGCCATCACCAACAACTCCTTCGCCCATCTCCACTCCCTAGTTCACACTTTCTCCATCATTAGCTTCTCTCAACCTAGAAGCTAGGGTTGAGGTAGTTTGAACTAGGGTTCTCACCAACAACCATGCATGGTCATCTCGGAGGCGAAATGACAAAGAGAGAAGCGATTCGAGACGTGGGTGAGAGTCAATTTGATTTAATTTCTATTTTAAAAAGTAAAATTAGGTTTATGTTTGGAGGTATAAATAGAAGAGGTAGAGAATGATTTTGGGTATGCCTGGCTAGCTGAGCACCAACCTTGTTTAATTTCTAGTTTAATTTGTTTTTGAATCATGTTGTAAATCAATTTGCTAGGTTTAGATGAAACCCTAATCTACCACCGTGTTTTTTCATACTTCATATGTTTTTCTTGAATGCTTAACTATTTTTAAGATAAAATTTGATCTTAGTATGTCTACACCTTGCTCTCACAGTGTATGCCCGTATGCGGTGTAGTTAGAATCCTCGTGTTGAATATGCTACAACTCAATCTTAACTAGACTATTATTGATTCTCGATTAGTTGTGCTTTAGTTAGACAACTAATGCTTGGATAAATACCTTAGTTGTGATCAAAACTATCAAATGGAGAAACACTTAGAGACAAAGCGGTTTTGACACTTCTTTGTTTTTGTCATAAGGACAAGAATAGCATCTTTAGTTGAAGACATAGTGTAGGTTAATGGTGGATTTGAAGACCCTAGCATCCCCATTATCATTATATCACATCTTGTTTCTTGTTTTCATTATCACAACTTTCAAACTAGCAGTATCGGCAACAAAACCATCTCGTTGTTACTTGCACTTGTTAGAATTGATGAGCAGGTTAGATCAACTCCGAGCACCACAAGTCTCCCGTGGTTAGTCTCCACTTTCCACGTCTCCACTAGACGCCCGTGGCACTTGCGGTTTATAACACGAGGCATAAAAACATACATATTTCCAGGCCTACCAAGTTTTTGGCGATTCGTTGGGGACTTGGCGTGTGCCCTGTTGATTTTTGTTCTTGCTTCACCGAAATCCAGTTCACCCCGTACATAATCACTGTTTATTTTTGCTTGTAGCCCTGTCTTAGTATAACTTATTTACTTCTCTTTTGTTGCATCTTCATTGTTTTAGCATATTAGTTTGTTAGTCCTAATCATAGTTTCTTTCTCTTAATGTTAGCATATTAGCCTTTAATTATTGTAACTTAGTATATCATTGCATTTTAGTATATCATTGCATTTTAGCCTTTAATCATTAGTATATCATTGCATTTTAGCCTTTAATTATTGTAACTTAACCTCGCATTAGTATAAATCAACCGAAGTTTGGCTTTTTCTCGCATCTTTTACATTTCCCGGGAACTAAAAATTCCTTGTTGAGCTAGCGGGTACCTCTTGTGCTTCTTTGTCCGCCGAGCAAGCCCAAGGAGTGGGAGAAAAGGTGCAAAGCCCGAGCAACCCCTCGCACTTCGGGTGAGTGGCTCCGCCATGTCGTGTCTTTGATCTGATTGTTCATGTGCACAAACCCCGCTCTCCTTGCTAGCCCCCAAGCTGCAAGTTTAGAGCTACCCCTTGGAAAACCAACCTCGCTACTTTAATCTATGCTTGATAGAAATCCGTATCGAGCATCCTTGTTTGTGAACAACTACTCCCCGTGTGACACATGAGGCACTCTTTCAACCCCGCACCTCTATGCATGCTCGAACCCTAAGGCTAGCCAACTGTCATCCAATCAGAGCTGTTCACACGATAAGCTAGTTATTCTACTTAGCATACTCTTCCCGGTCAACCATTACTCTGTTGAGCTAAGTTGCTCTGTGAAACTCCCTTGCTAGCCCCACAGAAACTAGCTTTCAGGAAAAAATCGAGTTGAAGTCAATCGAGATAGTTGACATCAACTCAGATCTGCTGGGATGACCTTTGCATACCTTGCCTTGCCTTGTCAAGTGCACAGCCCCACTTGACCTCGCCACCACCGAAGTATGTGTGTTTGAGTGATCTTTTGCATCTGTGGTTTGTGAGTGCATTCATTGCTTTACTTTTTTGACTCCAGCCCTGCAGCTTGTAGAGCTTGAGTGCAGCCTGGTTAGCCTAGGTTAGTGTAGCCTAAGCACACCCGAGCATAACGCAGCCCCGTTCTTTGCTTTGCCTTGGCCGATGGGATGGTCAGTAACCTAGACCTTGGCTGCACCTTGAACCATGCATCGCATAATGCACTAGCCACCTTGCCTAGTAGTGAGATCTTTATTAGCAAGTTGACTCACAAAGTCAACCTCTCAAACTCGCAAGTATTTGTGCACAAGTGAACTCGGAGCATCCGAGCTTATACAAACCATTACCATGTAATCAGCCGGGTCAACTCTTGTGTGGGTTTATGATTTGTTGTCTTTACTCAGACGTGCTTTGTCTCTAGTCCGTGCAATCGATTGCTCAACCTCGACCTTGTCTTGTACTTTGTTCATTTCCATCATTGCATCTGTGATCCGGAAAACATTGGAGGTTGTGAATAATATGCTCGCTCACATGAATGCTTTGGTTTTGTGCTTGTTTTTGCATAAATTCCCGACTCTACACTCACTTTGTTTTCTTGTGCATCCATATAACTGTCTTTGTATATGAATGGGGTGACAATTTAGGTGAGTTGTGCTACTTATCACTTTGCACACCCACTAGGCCTTGTATAAACTCCGCCTTGTGCATTACTAAACTCGGGCTCTGTGAGTAAACCACCCTTTAACCAAACTCGAGCTCGCAACATAATCGAGCTCACGGTTTGATGAGTGCCAAATAATGCATATTTATACACCTTTTATTGGCACTTTACTCATCTTTTTGCGCTTTAGGAATCGGAGTATTATCCAGGATTCTGTGTTTTCTTTGTTTTCAAGAATAAATATTTGTATTAATTAATTTTGTGTTTTTAGGCAATAAATAAAGCTCGGAGAAACCGAGAGCCAAAGAGCGAAGAATTGGAGTCGATCATCTATGGGAGAGATAGCCAAAGCCCGTACGCGTATCGATGCAACCCAACAAGGAATACATGGGCTTGAGCTAGACCCGACCGATCCGAGCTCCGTCCACTCCGTGCCGTTAAGATCACATCTGCTACATCCTACGGTCGCTTCCTCCACGTGCATCGAGTTCGCCGCTCCCGTGCAACACCAAATCGTCCCAACTCTATCTCACCTGTTCGAGATCTCCATCGGCTTCATCCTACGCTCGGTGAGGCCTTCACGAGTTTTCTTTGTCCTCGCCTACGCTGGAAATCTCCATACCCTATACCCTAGTCGACTACCTCATTTCACCCTCATCTTCTCTTTCTTCTTTCCTCTGGCACGTGCAGCGAGCTCCGCAAAAACCTCTTCCGCCACCTTCTTCCTCACCCCGACAGAGCCGCTTCTACCACCTCCATCATCACCTTACCCCGACAACACCATCACTACAGACCAACAACTCCAACAATCGCACCCTCTCTAGATTTAGTTTTCTCTTTCTTCTCCAACCCTAGAAGCTAACTTAGAGAAAAACTAAACCTAGGGTTATCATCACCACAATGGAAGCATGGATTAGCCGAAACGAGTGATGAGGAGACAAGTGAGGGAGCGACGTGGGTGAGATGTTTAATTTAATTTTTATTTTAAAGAAAATTAGGGTTTGGTAGTTTTGAATCGCATGTATAAATAGATGAAGAAGAAGTTGATTTTGGGCACGCCCGGGATTAGCCAAAGGCTTGTCATTTAGTTGTATTTTTGTGTTAATGTTCTAGTTTGGTGCTAGGGTTTCATTGAAACCCTCATTCTCTACTTTGTTTTAACTCCGTGAACTATCTTGAGTACTTAATATCATCAAATGTCTTCAATACAAGTATCCAGTGTGTTTTCTCTCACGGTGGATGCCTTGCAATCCATTGTAGTTAGGTTACAACTACATTGAGGGATGCTAACTCATACTTTAGACCCAAATGCCGATCCTTTGACTAGTTGTACTTAATTAGACAACTAGTGCCGGGTCAGCACTTTAGTTGTTCTTTGAAGCATTACGAGGAGAGATAAGTGGTGGGTTTGACACCTGCCTTATCGGTCACAAGGCAAGAAAGTCTCAACTCGGTTGAGCACACGGAGGAGTGAGTGGTGGAATTGAGACCTTAGCATCCCTCGTCACTATTTGTTTACCTTAGTTTAGGTTTATATTTCATCACATCTCAGTAGTATCGGCAAATCATCTATGTTACAATCTGTTTGTTGTCACCGTCACTTTTAGAACTCAGTTAGCAAGCCTTAGATCAATTAGGGCACCACAAGTCTCTGTGGTTCGACCCGTACGTGCCCAGTGCTACATCGCGACACCGTGCACTTGCGGTATAACCGTAGGCCGTAAAATACATAATTATAAACACATCTTCGGGCCTACCAAGTTTTGGCGCGGCCGGGGACTTGGTGGTGTGCCTGTGATTTTCGGCTAGACTCAACCGAGTTCATTCCACCTCTCAGTATATACTCACCTTATTTTTACGCTTTTAGTCCTGTTTTCTTATAACTTAGTTTAATATCTGCATATTAGTTAGTTGTAACTTTTCATTCCTCGTTAATCCATCCCCTGTGACATAGTTCTATCTCGGCTTCCCTTTTGTACTTTGTCCACAATTTGCATGTTTAGTCAATCCCGGGCCAGTCCAAGTTATTCTCGAGTTGCATATTCCTTTTGCCTAAGAGCTGCACCCTTTTTGAGAAGGCGAGACTTCTCTCCCGAGTTAACAGGTGCTTGATGTGCTTGCTGTGTCTTTGCTAAGTAGCATTTAAACAACCCAAGGGAAGGCGGGACTTGAGGTTAGTCCCAGTATGCCACTAAACTTCCTGGGTATGCTCTTGCCATTTATGCTCAACCGTAACCTTGTTTTGAACCTTGTATGCGCTTTCACCTGCAATCAATTGAGCTTGTTGAGCTGTGTTCTACATTAAGGTTGTGCACACTTTATCATTTTACATCCGTGCTTCTATGAACCATATCTCGAGCATACATCACGTGAGCTTGTTGCATCGGCAATTTTTTTTTTTAGTGAGACCTTGAATATCATGTGACTTGTTGGATCTGCCGAGCCATGATCACATGAGAAATTACCAACCTTGCTGCCATACTCACCTGTTGCATTAGCTACCTTGAGCCCCCTTGCATACCCTGGCGCTGCCCTGAGCTCCAGCCCCCTGAAGCTGTTGAGCCTCAGCTGCAAACCTTGTTGAGACTTTGTTGACTTGTGTTGTGGGTAACCCTGAGACCTTGAGTGAGCTAGAGGTTGCAAACCTTAGTGCCATCAACCCGGAGCATGAGCCATTGTGAGCCGCAACTCGGAGTATACATGTGAGCCACCACTTTGTTGAACCAAGTATTGACAAACCCCGAGCTTAGCCTCGTGGAGTCCAATTATATGTGCATCCGCTAATTTAGAGCTAAGCCAAATATGTCAATGACACCGAGAATTCAACACCTAGAGTCACAACTTGCTATAAGTGACAATCTGACCAAGTTGGCCGAGCTACCCTGTGGGAAGACAATCTGATCCTCTGTTGAGCCAAAGCCCGAGCATAATCCCAAACTTTGAATGAATGAATGATACTTGCTTGACTATTGTGTTGAATGCAGGACCCCGCTCACTTGCTAGCCCAAGCTACAAGTTTGAGCCAAGTATGAACCATTGAGCAATTGAGCCAAGATCTGTGAGGAATCACGTAACGACCCGACTTGCAAACTATCGGACCTAGCCAACCGTGCATAGGCTGCTTCGAGTTTATTCTTCGTTCTCTTGTCTTGTGCAATTCTTAAGGCACTTATCGGGTACTTGAATTGATATGTCAATTGTGTGCTGTGTATAAGTTCGAACTGTGCTGTAGCACCTAACCTCCAGCCCCTGCAGCTGTGAGTTAGAGCAGTACTTGAGCTGTGAGTTGTGCAATCTAAGCCTTGTGAGTTGTGCAATCTAAATGAGTTAGGGCAATAGTGATCCGTGCTATTTGTGAATGAACCAAACCCGTATGTTAACCTCCCGAACTACCACTACCCCGAGCTCAACTCGTAACTCACCGACACTGTGACCTCGCTAAACTGTGATACATTGCTCAACCCCCGCAAATATCCGCCATCCGCCCCGAAATTTTGTGAAATTTTGCTCCTCCATTTCCAGGTCATTTGAGTGCAGCCTGGTTAGCCCATGTAGCTGTAGCTACAAAGCCAGTGAAGTCAATCAATTAGTTGACATCAGCTCGGGCGATTGATGTCACATACCTCAAATTTCGTGCATTTGTGCATCTTGCTTTCTTTCTTGTGCCCAAGTTGAGATTTTCTTGCTCTTTTCTTTGCTTGACAACCTGTGTGCACAAACTTGCTTTGGCTTTAAGAGTGCACTTATACTGTTATGCAAACCAACCAAGTTATACTGGAGCCGATAGCCTCCACCCCCGTTCTCGTGAGTTGAGCTACAAATTAGACAACCACCGAGTTGTGAGTGCACCTTGACTTGTCTTTGTTTCTTGAACCTTGCCTCAAGCATAATGCACTAGCCACTTTGCTCGATGAGTGAGATCTTGAAAAGCATGTAACTTGTTGAATCAGCTGAGCCGAGTTGCAAATAGTTGTGTGGCCTGTGACCTGATAAGCTGCACTGTGTAGTGCTGTGTCATTTTTGAAGGTTTGCATTTCTCAGTGCTGTGTCTCTCTCACGCAACATCATCCAGCACTTCTGTGTATTTCAGTTTTGTATTGGTGTTCATCCTTGTGGTTTTGCTTATTTGCATTGTTAGGTAAACATAACCAGAGGCTAGCCTAGCCAAAGTGCACACACTAAAAGCTTTGCACACACCGTGTAGCCCATAACTTTGGACTCGTGGAGTTGAGCCCACATAACCCACATTTCGCCGGGCTGTTCAAACATAACCTGTGGCTTGCAACTTCTAACTTGGGCTTACACCAAACCGAGCCCAACTCACCCAACTCGATTCATCTCTCGGGGCTATACTTTTTCAAATCTCAAGCTGCTCACAATCAACTCACTGGGTTCTGTGCAACCAAGCTGGGCCAGGCCACCTAGGCTAGAACCCACACTGTTGGGCTGTTTAACATCAACTGGGCTGTACTTTCCCAACAACCTGGGCCTCCCAAATAAACCAAACTTTTCCCACATAAACCAAAGAATCCCATTCAAACCAACTCCCAAACAAACCAAAGCCCATTTTCTTGTTATATTTGTTAAGGTTTGTACATATTTTCTATTGGGTTAACCCTCACCTTTTTAGATTGTTAGTAAATTTTTTTAGGACTTGATAAATTTTTCTTTCTTGAATCGGGTTGAGTCTTCTTGTGCATTTTTTTGTGCTAATCCGATATAATCACCACCGAGAATGTTGGATTTTGCCTTCACGAATGAAGCTCAACCTTGCTCCCGCCGATATCCTAGTAATCTCTTCCTTTTCTCTTATCAGCATAGTTCTATCAGTATGTGGTGTTTAAATTTTTTTCTATATGTAGACACATTGAGGACAATGTTTGATTTAGGTTTGGGGGTGCATTTGCATTTAGAGTTTTTAGTCTTTTATCTTATGTTTTCAAAAAAAAAAAAAAAAAAAAAAAAAAAAAAATTCAAAAAAAAATTCAAAACTTTTTGCAAATAAAAACCTCCAACTTTTAGAGATTTTAGAGTCACTAGCATGCTTTTAGCTATGTTTACATAGAGAATCAATTAGAAATAACAAAAAAGTTAGAAGTGCCTTGAAAACGCAATCGGGTTCCTTAGTTGATTAGAGCGTTAAAGTTGGATTTAACCATACCTGAGGGGCTAATTAGGTGTGTTTAGATATTCGGTAGTAGAATTGTGATCACCCATAGTGGAGACTACCCAATTTACATCAAGTGAGGCACCAACCTTCAATTTTTTGCAACTTCTAAAAAGTCATAGAGTGTGTGTCACCATACATCAATTAGGGTAGGAATGGTGAGCTACCCAACTTCGCACCATTTTCAAGACTACTTTTGATCTCTTGAGTGCTAGTTTTTGTCAATCATGAGGGTGACGTCCAAAGATGAAAACTCCTTCTAAATACCGATTTGCAGTTAGCATCATTCTCTCTCAATCAGCAAGACCCATAGAAACACATCATCACGCAACCTGAGCAAAGATCGAATATGGAAAGAAAAATTGATATAGTCCAAGGTTTATGTGCAACAAAGAAAAGAAAATAGGATGAGAATTAATAAAATTTATAAAATCAAGACAATACAAGTTGTGGAAAAATTGAGTGATAAAGTCCTTTGTCCATGGAGTTAGTTGTTTCATCACTTGTATTTTTATTTTCACTTATTATTAAAAAAAAAAAAAAAAAAAAAAAAAAAAAAAAAAAATTGTAGTTTATTTTCTTATTTTTGCTACCACCATGGTAAAGAAGAGTTTAAAAAGAAAAATCCAAACAACAAGGAATTTGAGTAGAAAAGTTAAAAATTGTCAAGTTTTGTGAAGTTTAGAAGTTCGTCATCAACATTTGAAGACCGAAGACCGAAGATTGAAGACGCTTTCTATGGTTTCTTATGAGAGAGTGATATTAATTGCCGATCGGGTGAGAAGTGAGTGAGTACTCCCACCCCTTACTAATGGTTGATTTTCCCTTCTTAGAGATCATTAGATAAAGATTCTTTTTGTCCACACTTTTGTGGAGTCTCCAGATTTTATTTCTGAGGTTATCCTTCTTACCCACAACGTGTGCAGATTTCTCTCTTTACTCCCGTGCACACATGAGAGACTAAAAAAGCAATCTTTTTGAGTGCAATTATCATAAAACCCTAATGGTGAGGCAGAAGTTGAGACTTATGATCACAATCGAATCCGAATTCTTTCATATGGTATGGTTACTTCGCTCAAGACTTAAGGATGAGAATGCGTTCTTCGATAGTTCTAACTTCTCGTTACTAGCATGCAAACTCTATGTCCTCATAGCTTCTAGGATGCTTGAGACTCTTTACACTCTGAAGTTGGAGAAGGTTTTGTGGGTACACCTCGTAAACCCTCACGAGACTACAACTCGTCACTAGGACACCTAGGGGGTTTAAAGGCTTAGTGCATACGCTAAATGCACTCGAGAGACCTGCGATGTGGGTATAGTTAGGATTTCTTTATTTCGTTTCACTTGAGGACAAGTAAAATTCAGGTTTGGGGTATTTGATGAGTGCCAAATAATGCATATTTATACACCTTTTTATTGGCACTTTACTCATCTTTTTGCGCTTAGGAATCGATATTATCCCATTCTGTGTTTTCTTTGTTTTCAAGAATAAATATTTGTATTAATTAATTTTGTGTTTTTAGGCAATAAATAAAGCTCGGAGAAACTGAGGAGCCAAAGAGCGAAGAATTGGAGTCGATCATCTATGGAGCAGATAGCCAAAGCCCGTACGCGTATCAGTCGCAACCCAACAAGGAATACATGGGCTTGAGCTAGACCCGACCCGGATCCGAGCCCGTCCACTCCAGGCCGTTAAGATCACATCTGGCTACATCCTACTTGGTCGCTTCCTCCACGTGCATCGAGTTCGCTGCTCTGCAACACCAAATCGTCCCAACTCTATCTCGCCTGTTCGGATCTCCGCCCGGCATCCCACGCTCGGTGAGGCCTTCTCATCGAAGTTTTTGTCATCGTCTTCAACGAAATCTCCATACCCTATACCCTAGTCGACTACCTCATTTCACCCTCATCTTCTCTTTCTTCTTCTCCCCCGACACAGAGCAGAGCTCTGCAAAAACCTCTTCCGCCACCTTCTTCCCTCACCCTGACAGAGCCGCTTCTACCACCTCCATCATCACCTTACCCCGACAACACCATCACTACAGCCAACAAATCCAACAATCGCATTCTCTCTAGATTTAGTTTTTCTCTTTCTTAGCTTCTCCAACCCTAGAAGCTAACTTAGAGAAAACTAAACCTAGGGTTATCATCACCACAACAAGCATGGATTAGCCGAAACGAGTGACAAGAGGAGACAAGTGAGGGAGCGACGTGGGTGAGATGTTTAATTTAATTTTTATTTTAAAGAAAATTAGGGTTTGGTAGTTTTGAACCGCATGTATAAATAGATGAAGAAGAAGTTGATTTTGGGGTACGCTGGATTAGCCAAAGTCTTTGTCATTTAGTTGTATTTTGTGTTAATGTTCTAGTTTGGTGCTAGGGTTTCATTGAAAACCTCATTCTCTACTTTGTTTTAACTCGTGAACTATCTTGAGTACTTAATATCATCAAATGTCTTCAATACAAGTATCCAAAGTGTTTTCTTCTCACAAGGGATGCCTTGCATCCATTGTAGTTAGGTTACAACTACATTGAGGTTAACAACTCATACTTTGGACCCAAATGCTGATCCCTTTGACTAGTTGTACTTAATTAGACAACTAGTGCCCGGTCAGCACTTTAGTTGTTCTTGAAGCATTACAGGGGAGAGATAAGTGGTGGGTTTGACACCCCGCCCTTATCGGTCACAAGGCAAGAAAGTCTCAACTCAGTTGAGCACACAAAAGTAGGAGTGAGTGGTGGAATTGAGACCTTAGCATCCCTCGTCACTATTTGTTTACCTTAGTTTAGGTTTATATTTCATCACATCTCGGTAGTTTCGTAAATCATCTATGTTACAACTTTTGTTGTCACCGTCACTTTTAGAACTCGATTAGCAAGCCTTAGATCAATTAGGGCACCACAAGTCTCGTGGTTCGACCCGCACGTGCCTGATGCTACATCGCGACACCGTGCACTTTGGGTGATAAACCGTAGGCCGTAAAATACATAATTATAAACACATCTTCGGGCTACCGGTTCCACTGGCTAATCAATCCTGGGGCCGCACACAACCTAGGCTTTGCACAACCAGTAAGCCCACCAAAACCAAATCGAAGCCCAACACCGGGCCGTGCATCCGGGCTGCTCACAATCAAAACACTAAGTTGTGCCTTTTCCGGCCGCACATATCCGGCCTGCACAAAGAACACGGGCGTTGCACACAACTACCGGGCTTCAGCAAAAACCAAACAACAAGCCCACAACAAACCAAAAACCCTCCTCAACCAAATCAAGCCCAATAAACCAAAGCCCACACAAACCAAATGAAACCCAATAAATCAAATTAAGTCCACTACAACCGGGTCTTGAGTTCAATTTGAGTGCTAAATCATGTCAGATTTTGGTCTCGCAACCTGGGGATACAAACAAATCAATTAGAGAGCTTGCTTACAGCACGCTTCACGGTGATGAACTCCCCACATACCATAGTGATTTTAGGGAATCTTATGAGCCTTCTCGGGGCCCCGAATTCACATACCCTAATCATTATGAGCACATGCATCATCCACCACAAAGTTGAAAATGAACACTTTTCTCACACCGGTCATCACTTTTAGATCAATTAGAAGCTCGATTATACATTTTAGAAAGGCAATCACATGAGCAATCTGTCGAATCTAATTTCCCTAGGCAATATGAAATTTATGCATGTACCTTATGTGGTAGCTTAGACCACCATCTAGAATCGCTATATTTTGCATGATTTTAGGCAGTCTAGGAAAACCATGATAATCTAATGTACGAATTGTCTAGAAGTGACTATGCTGGGAATCATTGGGACCATAATCAACCCGCACACATGCATCATTCACCACGGGGGGAGATGAACAATTTTATACCCCCAACCCCTAGTTTGCAATCGATAATGGAAACACTCATGGAGAAAAATGCTAGGCTTGAAATGAATGCAATGCATGACCATCCACATAGCAAACATGTCCGAATTTCCCTTCTAGTGAACCTCATGCACAACCACACGGTGAATATCCATATGAGGAATGCATACCCACTAGTGAAGACTCTCCTTCAATAGAACAACTCACCGTGATTCTTCAAAGGAACCCGATTAAGTTACAAAATAATGTTGAAAATAGTGTTTCTAGTCATACTCATGCAACTAACACTGAATATGAACCTAATCTAGAGGTAGATGAGTACACTAAAATACTAATTTTGAATGGAGAGATGAATTCTTGCTATGATGATGATGATGATGATGAATATGAAGAGCATGCGTATTTTGAAAATGTAGTAGAATCTTTAGATTCGAGAGACATTAAGTCTCTTCTTCGTGGAACCCCATGAATAATGCTTCTTCTAATATTCATACATGTGATGATGATGTGGAACCAGTGCAATTGTCCTGTGAAATGAGCATGCTTTACCACCTGCTTGTGACCTAGGAATAGCTGGAATTGTCATTAACCACGAGATGATCTGATGTATGTGCCTAATTCCATGCCTAGGTTACAGCATGATATCTCTCCTAGTCATGTTATACATGAGAATGATGAAGATTATGACATGGAGATTGATGAATTGTTCTATGCAGTGAACATGATTTACCCTCTTCTCGACTTTAGGAAAGTGTGTGATGGTACAAATGATTTTATCCTTGAAAACAACTTAGATGTACCTACTTTATCTCCTAAATCACAAATTGAAACTCCTCCACCAAACCTAGGTGTAGTTTGTCACAAAATTGCAAAACCAACTTTTTCAAAATGCCTAATTTAGGCCTAGAGCTTTGTGCTTCCTAAGTCCTCTTGGACTACTTTGCATCAAAGTATAACACTTATAGAGAACCACGGTTGGTATGTGTATGTCTGCTCTGTTTCTTAGCAAAACTCATTTTGAGTTAGACCTTTTGCATGATGTACCGTTAAAATTGCAAGATTTTGTGCTCCCAAACACACCGTTGATAAGTTTAGGTTTTGGGAAACTCCTTCCCATTTGGCGTCTTACTTGCACTCTCATATTATATTTGTGTAAGACATTGATGTTTGTATATATTTTCTATTGGGTTGATCCTCAACTCTTTAGATTGTTGGTATATGGTGAATTTTTGTATATAATCCAAAAGAGGACTTGTTAAATTTTTCTTTCTTGAATCGGTTGAGTCTTCTTGTGCATATATTATGCTAATCAGATATGATCTCCATTGAGAATGTTGGATTCTAGCCTTGATTAATGAAGCTCTAACCGTGCTCCGCCGACATCCAGAGTAATCTCTTCCCTTTTCTCTTATCGGCATAGTTCTCTCGGTATGTGACTGATTTTAAAATTTTTCTATATGTTGACACATTGAGGACAATGTTTGATTTAGGTTTGGGGGTGCATTTGCATATAGAGTTTTTAGTCTTTTAATCTTTTATTTTCAAAAAAAAAAAAAAAAAAAAAAAAAAAAACTCTTTTTGTAAAACCTCTAACTTTTAGAGATTTTAGAGTCACTAGCATGCTTCTAGCTATGTTTACATAGAGAATCGACCGAAATAACAGAAATTAGAAGTACCTAGGAGAACACAATCGGGTTCCTTAGTTGATTAGAGCGTTAAAGTTGGATTTAACCATACCGAGAGCAAATTAGGTCTGTTTAGATATTCGGTAGTAGAATTGTGATCACCCATAGTGGAGACTACCCATTTTACATCAAGTGAGGCACCAACCTTCAATTTTTTTGCAACTTTCTATAAAAGCTGTTAGAGTGTGTGTCACCGTACGTCAATTAGGGTAGGAATGGTGAGCTACCCAACTTCGCACCAATTTCAAGACTACTTTTGATCTCTCTTGAGTGCTAGTTTTTGTCAATCATGAGGGTGACATCTAAAGATGAAAACTCCTTCTAAATATCGATTTGCAGCTAGCATCACTCTCTCTCTCTCAATCAACGAGACTCCATAGAAACACATCATCATCGCCAAAACGGAGCATCATCAGAATATTGAAAGAAAAGTTGAGATATTCCAAGGTTTATATGCAACAAAACAAAAAAAAAAAAATAGGATGAGAATTAATGAAGTTTGTGAAAAATTAAGTTTTATTGTAAAAAAAAAAAAAAAATAAAAAAAATTGTAGTTTATGTTTGTCAAGTTTTTGTGAAGTTCAGAAGTTCGTCATCGTGATTGAAGCACCAAGATTGAAGACGTTTACATGGTTTCTTATGAGAGAGTGATATTAATTGCCGATCGGGTGAGAAGGTAAGTGAGTACTCCCACCCCTTGCTAATGGTTGATTTCCTTCCTTAGAGATCATTAGAAAAAGATTCTTTTTGTCCACACTTTTGTGGAGTCTCCAGATTTTATTTCGGAAGGTTAGCCTTCTTACCTACAACGTGTGCAGGATTTTCTCTCTTTATTCCGCTCGCACATGAGAGACTAAAAAGCGATCTTTTTGAGTGCAATTATCATAAAACCCTAATGGTGAGGCAGAGTCGAGGCTTATGATCACAATCGAATCCGAATTCTTTCATATGGTATGGTTACTTCTCGCTCAAGACTTAAGGATGAGAATGCGTTCTTTGGTAGTTCTAACTTCATTACTAAAGATGCGTAAACTCTATGTCCTCATAGCTTCTTGAGGCTTGAGACTCTTTTACACTCTGAAGTTGGAGAAGGTTTTGTGGGTACACCTCTTGTAAACCCTCACGAGACTACAACTCGTCCACTAGGGACACCTAGGGGTTTAAAGGCTTAGTGCATACGCTAAATGCATTCGAGAGACCTGCGACAGGGTATAGTTAGGATTTCTTATTTTCTGTTTTACTTGAGGACAAGTAAAATTCGGGTTTGGGGGTATTTGATGAGTGCTAAATAGTGCATATTTATACACCTTTTTATTGGCATTTTACTCATCTTTTGTGCTCAAGAATTAGATATTATCCCATAATGCAATATTTTCCTTGTTTTCAAGAATAAATATTTGTATTAATTAATTTTGTGTTTTTAGGTATTAAATAAAGCTCGGAGAAATTGAGGAGCCAAAGAGCGAAGAATTGAGTCGAGCATCTATGGAGCGTAAAGCCAAAGCTCACAAGGCCAGCAGTCAGCTTGCAAACCCAACAAGTATCAACTCATCTACGAGACATGGGTTTGAGCTAGACCCGACTCATGACCCGATCCGAACCCGTACACTCCAAGCCGTTGAGATTTCTATCTTCCACATCCAACGGTCAGCTGTCTCCCATCGCGTTCGGTTTGCTCCCGTGCAACACCAAATCTGCCTCGATCCTTCCGAAGATTCGAGATCTCGCGCATCTTCATCCTACGCCGCGCTCCAACCTTCCCATCGCCCATTCTTTGTGCCCTCCTCACACTCTAGTTGCCTATACCTACACCATCAACAAAACCCATCGACCAAACCCTATTCTCGTTTCCATTTCTCTTTCTTCTCCCCGCGACCTCTGCAAAACCCATCCCTCCTCTCTTCCGCCCTCTCCCCGACAGAGCCATAGCCACCACCTCACCACCCTATCTCCCGTCAACGCCATCACCAACAACTCCTGCAGCCCATCTCCACTCCCTAGTTCACACTTTCTCCATCATTAGCTTCTCTCAACCTAGAAGCTAGGGTTGAGGCGATTTGAACAGGGTTCTCACCAACAATCCCATGCATGGTCATCTCGTGAGGCGAAATGACAGAGGAGAAGCGATTCGAGACGTGGGTGAGAGTCAATTTGATTTAATTTCTATTTTAAAGTAAAATTAGGTTTATGTTTGGAGGTATAAATAGAAGAGGTAGAGAATGATTTTGGGTATGCTCAGGCAAGCAGGGCACCAACCTTGTTTAATTTCTAGTTTAATTTGTTTTTGAATCATGTTGTAAATCAATTTGCTAGGTTTTAGATGAAACCCTAATCTACCACCATGTTTTCATACTTCATATGTTTTTCTTTGAATGCTTAACTATTTTTAAGATAAAATTTGATCTTAGTATGTCTACACCTTGCTCTCAAGTGTAATGCCCCGTATGCGGTGTACTTAGAATCCCTCTGTGTTGAATATGCTACAACTCAATCTTAACTAGACTATTATTGATTCGGATTAGTTGTGCTTTAGTTAGACAACTAATGCTTGGATAAATACCTTTTGTGATCAAAACTATCAAATGGAGAAACACCTGAGACAGGCGGTTTTGACACTTCTCCCGCTTGTCATGGGGTGACAAGAATAACATCTTTAGTTGAAGACATAGTGTAGGTTAATGGTGGATTTGAAGACCCTAGCATCCCTATTATCATTATATCACATCTTGTTTTTGTTTCATTATCACAACTTTCAAACTAGCCGTATCGGCAACAAAACCATCTGTTGTTACTGTTAGAATTCGGGGTGAGAAGAAGCCGCTAGATCAACTCGCAGCACCACAAGTCTCGTGGTTCGACCCGCACTCTGCCAAATCTCCGCGGGGACGCCCGTGCACTCTGCGGTTTATAACACGTAGGCATAAAAACATACACATTTCCAGGCCTACCATGCCTCCCGACACATTCTTGTAATGGCGTTATGCTGTACGCACGATGTAAAACCGCTGGATCAATACCTAGTAAGTATCCCCAAGTTTGTGACATGCTTGATATCTCGAATGAGTGGATCGTGGGACCCATCACGGGAAATAGCATACAATGCTAAGTTACTTAAAGAATTGATATTCATGAAATATCGTGCATGTTTGGTGCACGCTATGCATTGCAAACAATCAAGATGTGTGAAGCATCGATGTTTTAAAGCTTGACCGAATTAGTCGCGGATCGAGTGTCTTAAAATGGCATCACGTCCAACCATCTTCGAAAGTGATCGTTTGGGAGGTCGTGGTGGGTGAGCTATGCTTTGGTCGATCCCTCCCTCGTGGAAGAGTGGCTGACGGTGATCATAGGATGCCTCATTGGTCGCCTAGCTTTAACCTAGGTCGTCCGACCAAGCTAGCAAAGTCGAATGACGAGATGGTTTATGACGCTTATTTGCGTACTGTTTGATGGAATTTTAGGGTTTTAAAGAGGTGCGCAAGCATCACCCTTCACCTTGACCGAAATCAAGCATGGACGATGTTTTTGGGTGGGACCGACGGCACGTGTAGATTACGGCACGGTGATATGTCCACTGCACTGGGTTTCGTCTCCGGGAGTTACGATCTAGGCCACTCAATTTGTCTGGCAAAGGTGAGTGGTCTTGATCGATTTGCGATACAAATCCTTTGCCGCAAAGGATTTGGGAACCGCGTGACATGATTCCTTTGGGCACGTTTCGAGGTGCTAGGCCATGGTTGGCATAAATGGATTGGCCACACGCATAGGTGGGCCTACGGTGATCATGTTGATACTCTTGGTACCTCTTAAGTCTATATCTACACCTTCCGTTTAGGCTAGCGAAGATGGATGGTCATGATCAAACCGCGACATATATGTAATGCCGCAACCCTAATTAGGGTTTTGATCACCACGCGCGGCGCAACTTTGGCCAAACGGTTTGGCGTGCTATGCTCCTCCTTTGGGGAGACCGGCCATGTGGGGCCCACGTTGGGACGAGAAATATGTGTCTCTGTGCACTGTATGATGGTCCTAGGCGCGATCTAAGCCATCCAATTATGCCGCTAAGTTGATGGTTGTGATCGATTTAAGACACAATGGAGCTTCCGCGACCTTTAAAGCATCAATATCCATGTTTCGAGCAAACGCTCATTGCTCTAGGTATTGGCGTGAGAAGGCCGATTGGGTAGGTGAGAAGTGGGCCCTCCAACGTGTGCGTTGGCGCTTCCCGATCATTCGCGGGATGATCTAGGCCGATCCAACCGTGATGGTGAAGTTGGACGATCGTGATGATTTTAAGACTAACTTGAACAATAAGCTCGGTCGAGATTTTTCCAAAGCAACGCAACCAATCTATTTTAGGCTGGCGTTGACGCGGCCGGGAGGAGTTCGTGTGATGTTCGAACAACTATGGGCATAAACGGGCCCGCCCGTGGTCATCACGATGATGGCCTACTCTTGCTGTGGTTTGGCTAGGCTTGTTAAATTGCGCGCCAACTTGTGTGGTCGTGATCGTTTCTAGACCGATTTGGATAACAGATTTTCCTTAAGGAAATTAGCATGCTCGATCAAGCTAACCAAAGCGTTGCCGATGCGAGACTCTTTGTCGAGAGTGATGTATCATGTGGGTATTTCTGCATGTCTCAATATTGTCATTTTAGATTCATGCTACTCGCCGAGAGTGAGCACTATCGTCATGTCATGTCAATGATGAGAGTTTGGCTGAGAACACAATATGGAAAATACTAGGAAAATCATGCATTAATTTTTAATGCTAGTAAAATTCACAGAATATTTGGGATTGCTGTTGCACGCACCATTCTGGGCGAATTTTTGTATATTTATTGAATTGCTTCAAATAAATAAAGCGAGAGGTTTTCTGCGCTCATCGCTTATCAAATGGCTTTATCCTTTGCAGGATGTCAGCACATTAAATTTGGTTTTACAATTTTAGCCCTGAACTAAAATCCACCATCAACAACTTTCTAGAAATACTGTTGTTGGGAAGTTGAAGATCTTTGATCATAAGTATACATCCAAATATGGGAAGGATATTGCTTTCAAAGCACAAAAAAACACTAAATTGCTTGACAAAAGTAAAAGTGTTGGCACCTCTGTTCTTGATCCTATTGAGACTGATTCACCATATGAAAATCTTGACAACTCAGTCTCACTGATCACAAGGCAGTTTAGAGATCTTCTTTTAAAGAGAAGTGTGAATACTCGTTTTCCCGTAGTCTACGTAATGTAAACAGCTCAGAGGATCGAATACTATGTAGTAATGATACCTCTGTTGAACTGATGATGCTAAGTAATAAAAGATATCGAAGATCACAATAATAACAAAGAACACTAATGCAAAGTAAATGCCACTAAGTTATCATGAGACACGAGATATTACGTGGTTCGAGTTTCGTCTACATCTACGGGGTAATGAGTGATTTGTTTGTATTAAGTTGTAGTGGTTATAAAGATCTTAAATGTTTCCCAAAGTAATAGAGAGAACTCAAGTTGGAGTCATTACTTAAGTTCTAAACATTAAAGAGGTATAAGCTTAAGACTAGATCTTCTTCTCCTAGGAATTGAATGTCCTTAGTTTGTTGGTGGGGCTTGGTATTTATAGCCCTTCTTCGCTCCGTGTATATCTTTACCGCCTCGGGGTCCATCATCTCCCGATATACCTTCAGACAGATGGTACCTTCGTTTCGCGCGTGCTTCTCCCGGTCGAACTCTGCCACCTCAGCTGACCCACTTTCCTTTGGGAACTTCCCAACCTCAGTACAGATTGTACCTTCGTTCACCGCCAGCCTCTGCCAATCTAGTTCCGCAACATCATCTCTCTCCATGTGCTTTGTTTATGCGTGTAGATAAGAGATTTGTGCATTTAATGCTAATTAGATATGTCATCTACCTCTGTCCATTCGCCAACTGCCTCCCCAAAGACTAGGCTTTTACTTCTTTCATCTTAGCCGTCGAGGTATTCTTTCTTGGGTCGAGATAAAGCAAATCTGCGAAGGTATCCTCTGTCACTTAGATTCCTCTGTATAGCGAGGGCTACACAGTTATCCTG
This sequence comes from Papaver armeniacum, assembly GCA_023531295.1. Lineage (NCBI taxonomy): Eukaryota > Viridiplantae > Streptophyta > Magnoliopsida > Ranunculales > Papaveraceae > Papaver > Papaver armeniacum. The sequence goes on from JAJJWW010007308.1 coordinate 251,535, forward strand.
CATGCGTCCACTAAGATCGTGACACGTGCTCCCCAGAATATTGGTATTCACAGTTTGCCCCTTTTCTTTCATATTCTACCGTTTGGTAGGATTGGAAGAAAACTCCCGTAACGCCGCCATTTTTGCACGTACCAATTGGGTGGTCCCCACAAGTCCTTTCATGAAATAACTTCCCCTTGAATTTCGGGACATCCAAATTTTTGGATTCTCCAGCCGCCTACAAAGAAGAGAATAAAGAGGAGGAATTTTCATTAACTCCTTTTCTTCCTCTCGAACTGTCGCGCTCTGTCTTTTTCACAGATATTTTCTTCCATCGTCAACTGCTGATATTTCCTTCGATTCGCCAAAGCCTTCTGGTTCAATACTCGATCATCATATACAAGTAAGTGGTACTTTGCTCTTTACTGTTACTTTTTCGCACTTCTCCATGCTTGATTTTGTCTTCCCTTCTCCGATTTGTTGGAGGTCATTTGTTGTACTTGCATGTGAGAATTTTAATTCTCTTTTACTCGTTCATGTTGTATGAGAACTTGGGTTTGCTCCCATTTTGTATTTTGATGGTGATTCTGCCATGATTGTTCCTCGCCTGCAACTTTATTCATGGTGATGAATAACCTTTGATTTCGCCTTATGATGAGTTTAAACTGCTTCATTTGGTTGGTTTAGTAAAACCCATGCCTAAAGTATGCCTGTTTTTGCCCCCAATTCTCTCTTGAGTCGACTGTAATCCTCATCTTCCATTGCTGATGAGATATTCTTCCTGCTGATGTTAGTGATAATGAGATTTTCGAAGAAGCCTAAGCGGAAAGAACTAAGGCCCTCTTCGTCTACTGACCCGCCTCCGTGAATGGATCTTCCTGATGCTACGCCATCTCCACCTCCTGAGGATACTGAGATACCTGCTGGTACTGAGATGGATGTGGTCCCTGAGGCTGCTTTGCGGACCGAGGTAGTAAGAAGTTGTTGTTGAGGATCTTCCTCCTCCGCCTCATTATGAGCTTCAAAGGCTAACATTACGTGACAAAGATAGCCATGCTTACTTGCCCTTAGCTGAGATCACCAAGTCTTCTTGTCTTGATCGTGGTAAATGCTGGGCGTATACTCCTTTTCTTATGACGGGTCCTTGGGTTTTTGGTTTTGCTACCGCAGACCCAGTGTTCCTCATACGGATTTTTCTTTGCCCACTAAGTGTGATGAATATCAACCTTGGGTCTTCAACCCTGCTGCTTCTCACGAGGTAACCTTTGCTTTTCTCGAAGGTTTTCCGTTTTATTTTTTGTTTCATAATCTTTGCTTGGTATAATATTTTTTTTTTTTTTGCTAAACAATAAAATATATTTATAAACCAAAGAGTTTTACAAAAATCGTAATACCAAAATGTAAAGACAGAAACCTATCCAAAAGCCCATGAAAAATTAACAAAATCTGAAAAACACTTGATCTGGGCTTTCAAGGCAGCCCAGGAAGTCTGGTTTCTCTTCAAAAACTATCTGTTCACCACAGTTCATCAGAGCGCCCCTTTTGGCCATTTTATCAGCAGATGAATTAGCTTCTCTATAGCTATGAGTAAAGCTCCAAGAAAGAACAGTTTTGGATATCTTTTCCCATCTAGAGACAGCAAACCAAGGCACCTTGTTGTATTGGAAGGCATATTGAGCTGGTTGAGAGTCTCGTGGCTAAAAATAATTTCCCTCGTGACCATTTCTCACAGCCCATTCTCCCCGCAATAAGAATAGCAAAAATTTCGCATAATAGTTTGTAGAAACTCCAATCCCTTCTCAAATTGCAATCCGAAAATCTCCATTATGATTCCTCCCCACAATTCCATAGCCAGCTTTCCCTGGATTGCCTCTGGAAGCCCCATCACAGCACAACAAAATCTTACCCTGACTCGGAAGGTGGAAATACACTTCTTTGATTATGAGGGTCTTCACCCTTCTTGTTTTCAAACCAAAGAACTTAAGAACTTGCGAGGTCATATTGGTTGTTCCACATATGAGATCTAAGTCTAACTTCACCGTCATATATAGCTTTCATAATTCTCATTTTAGAACTATTGACATTAACATTTCCATTCCCATATGTGCACTCATTCCTCAAAACCAGATCTCCTTCATAAAGTATGTAAGGCACCTAATAACCACAACTCTTTTATACATGGACTCTTGTTTTTTGCTGAGTGAAAGATGTCTTCAAAAGTTCTTGGATTCTTAAACTTAAATACACCACCCAACCATTTCCACAAGATTTCACCGTAATCACAAAACCAAAGCATATGTTCTCTAGTTTCTTCATTATTTTTCGTAGAAAATGCATCTAGAAGCTAAGTTGAAATTTCTTCTTTTCATATTATCATCGGTTGCACAAACATTCCTACTTAGTTTCCATATATTCTGGGCAATGCTAGGATGAATAGAGTTATGCCATACCTTTTTGGTCCAATGTAATTCGGGAATTTATCTCTCAAAGCTTCCTTTCTTGAGCTCACGATAAATTGCCCCTCGTACTTGAGTTCCAGTCCATACTCTTCTATCTACCCCTCCACTCAGGGTTGGTAAATCCCTGATATTTATCATTGCTATGATTTCATTAGGAACTATCCATTCCCCATCAAGAATAAGGTCTGCCACCATCATATCAGGAAACTGCAGTAAATAGGCATTTTCAGGGTATATGTTCTGTAAGGGCAACTCCTTAACCCATCTATCCTTCCACACAGAAATATTGGTACCATCACCCACAATCCATCTTGTATGTTCTTCTACTGAACCAATAACCCATTTAATCCCAGGCCAAATTGAAGATTTCTTATAGTAAGCTATCCATTCACCCTTTTTATTCTTGTATTTTTCTTGAAAAAATTTTGAAAAATCATCTGAACCATTTTGGATTCTCCAGAGAAGCTTCATTAGCAGAGCTTTATTAATGATCTCTATTCTTCTCAGACAAGACCACCTTCCCTTATTGGAGAACAAGTCTTATTCCATTGCGGGGGGTTATCATCTTTTTTTTGTAGAAGGGTCCCTGACCATAAAAATTCCTCATGATTCTTTCACACTCCTTATTACTCTCTTAGGCCATTTATACACCGACATTGAATAAATGGGAAACTACCAAGAACATGCTTTACTAATATGAGTCTTTCTTGAAAAGATAAAATTTTACCCTTCCATCCAGCCAAACTATCCCGCATCATGTCTACCACTTGCCAAGACATGATTTACTCTAACACTTCCTTGAGTCAACAGATCCCCAAATATTTATCGGAAATTGACCATCTTTACATTGCATTCCTCTCGAAATTTGCACTCTTCTACACCGATCGGGTTCCACCCATGAAACATTTGCTTTTTTCCAGGTTTATTTGTTGCCCTGAAGCGACTTGGTACTTATTCAATAAGCACATTAGTTTCCTTTACATTTCTTTTTTCACCATTGCAAAATAAAAGATATCATCAAGAAAGAGGATATGTGACGGTTTTTACTCCTCCTCTTTCCACCATTGCTTTTAAACTACCATCATGTATCATGCTTGTAATGTTTCTACTTAAAATGTCCTCAGCTATTATAAAGAGCATTGGTGACAATGGATCACCCTGTCTTAAACCTCTACCAACTTTGAAATATCCTTCTGGTCCACCATTAACTAACATCAAATTCTTGCATTGTAATGTAACTTGTAACCAGTGAAGTCCTTTGTCAGATAAACCAAAGCTATGCAAAGCTTGAAATAAGAAAGACCAACTAAGTGAATCATATGCTTGAGTAATATCAAGTTTAAGACCAAAGTTACCCCCCCTTCTCTTGGTTTCCATTTCATTTATCATTTCAGAAGCCATAACAACTTGCTCTTGAATTGTTCTCCCTTTTATAAAAGCACTTTGTTGAGGTGACACAATTTTGTCTATAATTTTCTCCATTCTAGAAGATAAGATTTTTGTAAATACCTTGAAGCTGAAGTTCATAAGACCTATAGGTCTATATTGCTTTGCTTTTTAGCGTTGCTAACTTTTGGAATCAACTTCAAGAAATTAGCATTAAGCCCTCGCAGGATGAACCCCTTGCTCCAACAAAATTGAAGCGCCTTTGTGAAAATGGACCAATAATATCCCAAGCAAACCTATAAAACCAACCTGCAAAACCATCAGGACCTGGAGCACTATCAGGATTTAAAGCAAAAACTGTTGTTCTAATTTCCTCAACCGAAGGAGTTTCATTTATCATTGTATTCTCTTCCCTTGTGATTAACTTTGGAACACATGAAAATAAGGATTCATCCATATTAACCTCTTGGTATCTGAACTTTTCCTCATAATGTTTCACCAATTCATCAGCAATCTCTTTTTGGTCTGTGATTATTCTACCTACATCATTTTCCAGCTCAGTGACCATACTATGAGCTTGCCTTAACTTCATTTGGATATGGAAGTATCTTGTATTAGAAGCTCCATCTTTCAACCAGCTAACTCTAGATTTTTGATGAATAATCTCTCTGCTTTGTTGCATTAAAACTTCTTGTTTACCCCTTAAAGTAACAAGATTATTTAAAAGAGAAATATCTGAAGGATTGTTATCTGAAGCTAAAGATGCTGCCAACACTTCTTCCTCTACTTGCTTCAGATTTTTATTTACATCACCAAAAACAGTACTGGGTTCCACTCCTTTAAATCCACTTTCAGGCTTTTTATTTTGCTCATAAATACAAAATGGGATTTCCCTCCACAACCTGATCCCAAGACTTAGAAATTGTATTGTAAAATCGGGGGTGAGATTTCCAAGTTTTTAAGGCTCTAAAAGGAGTATTTTTTGGTTTAGGGATATCGGCAGGAAACCACCATAAAGAACACTATGATCGATATACCTCTATTTCCAACCTTATATCCCCATGACTAGGGAATTTCTCCAGCCATTTGTCGTTGAAGACAGCTCATCAAGATTACACACTATTCTTCTTTTTCCTGCTCTATTGTTACACCAAGAAAACTTGACACCATTTTTCGGAGCTTGTATCAGACCACATTGATGTAGACAATTATTGAATTCTAACATTGAGATCAGCATAGGTTTGGATCCACCTTTCTTCTCTTCTGCTCTCGTAATAGTATTGAAATCCCCAATGGCTAACCACGGTTTATCCAAGTTGTTAATTGTATACAAATCATTCCATAAGTTTCTTCTTTTTATTGTTAGAGTTGCAGCATGAATACCAGAGATTAGAGTATCTCCAACCTCCACTGTTATTGCTTGATCAGAAGACATCACCACATTAGGTTTCTGAATGTAAGAACTCCACATTATCCAAATATTCCCTCTCCCACCATTTATTGAATTGTGAATAGCTTCAAAATGAATACCCTGTAATTTTAATTTTTTGCAAAAATCAGAAGAATATTGTACTTTAGGTTCAAATTATAACAATTGTAGGATTAAATGATCTAACTAAATTCCTAAGATGATCTCGGACCTCGACTCTTCTTAGGCCTCCCGAGATTCCAAAAATAATTCTCATTTAGGAGGTTGGGATTGTGAAGTAGTACTTCTCAAATCCCGATTCACAAACTTTGTCTTGTAATTACCCGGTTTCTGCTTCACTTTGGGTTTCTCAATAAGCCCTACCAATTGGAGGAATGATTGTACTTTTCTTTGTTACTTGAGCACTGGGCCGCAAAGCATTTAGCATTTTTTCAACCGATAAATTTGGAAATTCAACATTAGAGTTATAGTATTCTTCATTCAAATCATGCAGTAAATGGAATTTTCCTGAGTTGTTAGATATTTTGCTGGAATTTATTACCACTTGAGATGATACTACTGTAGAAGAACTTGAAGGTGTATCCTCAACTCTGTGAATATTAGAAGTAGGTTTATTAATTAATCTGGGGTGAAGATCAGACTTGATTTGATTTTTCCGAGTTACATCAAAATCCACGAGTGTGGGTTCTTCTTCTTCTTCACTACTCTCAAATCTTCTCTGGTATCTTGGTCCTTCACTAACCGGTGCTTCCTCTTTCTTTTGGATGTTCTACATTCTGCAGTATGATGACCAACTATCTTGCAATTATGACAGAATTTTGGTAAGCTAGTAATATTGACTGCTTGCTCAAAAACTCCATACTTAGATTTAACACAGATTTTACTGGGTATTTCTTTTGCTAAATCCATTTCCACCTGTATACTAGCATAGAATCCCGCTTCCTTCTTGAGTGTTGCTTCATCTACTCTTATTGGTCTACCCAAAGATTTTCCAATGTTCATAAGAATTTTCTCCTTCCAATACTCAATGCTAAGACCAGGAAGTTGTACCCATACATATGCAGAGAAGTTTTATGAGATTGTGGGTTAAAATTCTTTTCCCATTCCCTAACTTTAAGCTCCTGCTCCTCAACCTCCCATATCCCATTCCATATTAAGTTCTTATCATTTTCATTTTCAAGTTTAATTATGAAGTAACCTTTTCCAATGGGTATTAATTGAACTTTACCTATAAGTTTCCATTGTCTCCTTAAAGATGCTTCTGCAACACCAAATTTTAACTGCACCAGGTCTAATCTCCCAATCAAACTATATTTCCATTCATCCAAGCTTTCATCAATATCCTCATCAGAAATATAAGTAACAAAATCTGAATAGTTTTGATTAACCTCATTAGGTTTTAACATTTCATCTGAATTTGACATAGATCCAAAAAACTCACCTGATTGATGTCCCATCGATTTCGACATGTTTCCTGAGTTAATGATACTGAAATGATTTATTTCTAACACCAATCATTTGATTAT